>JAROYE020000043.1:0-519488 GCA_029619315.2 Dynastes maya
CCCTTCCCGTGTTGGTATTTAGTTCGCAGCGAGCGACGGTCTCGTACGCTCGAATAAACATTTCGAATCGGAGATGGATACAATGATACCTACCCTCTTTTACCTCCTGCTTGTAAAAAATAATATATCGTTGCCTCTTCTTACTGATCGCTTACGCCTACGGGATGTTGAGGTATCTACGCACGTCACATGCTTGTAGATAAAGCGATTCTCGCATTTTGAAACGGAGCAAGTAATGAAATATTAAAATACGTATTCAGATTGATTCTTCCATATTAATAAACATAAAATGTAGAGCCTATGATGTGTGTATCGTAAATTAGATTAGACCTAGCTTCCAATAATTACTTTAATTTGAAAACATATAAAAATAATGCTTTTAAAGTATTTTTAGAATTATGTCAACTTAGTAAAGATTCGCGGCATACGTGATAAAGATATAAAGAAGTTATGCAAATAAATTTAAACCAAAGGATTATTTCACGTTGTTATAAAAAGCGACAAACTATGAACCAACTCAAGAACGATTTAAAGGTAATAATTTTGATTTTATAGACCCTATACTGTAATATGCGGTGGCTTAACAACGAACGAAATGTATTGTGAGCAAGAGGAGAAAATATGTGATCACGAATTAGATTTCTTGTATTGCGTTCCAGTATAAACGTAACACAATTACTTATCTTAGCGGATTTTTTTACACAGTACTTGTGAAATTTCCTTTCGTATTCGTTAACAAATAATTATTATTGGCATTAACATATGATTTAAAAAAAAAGCATTCAAGTTTTGTAATTCTTTCGAAACTTTAATGTTTAATAAAAATACCCGTTTAATAAACATGATATTCTTAGTTATCGAAACACTTTTCTGCACAAACCGAGAAAATATGTGCAAGTAAATCATTTGTGGAGTGAATTATTTACAATTTGATGAAATGCAAAAGGTTAATAATAATAAGAGAAGTAACAATACTCTTTCTTGCATAATAGAATTCAACTCGGACAATAAATTTAAGTGGCAAATATCCGTAACCGTAATAAAAATAGGTATATAATGAAAATATAACAACAATGCCTTTATTTGTCTTACCGTACAACCATACATAATGATTATGCTTCGTATTTTATGAAAAATGCATATCTTGTATTTTTTGCATATATGTATGTATGCCTACCCTTTTTCATTTCAACATATCTATTATTAAAATATGGGTAAATATTTTTTTTTTGCATAAGTTGCATATTCCTCGCAATTGTTTCATATTTTGTGAAAAATTGCATATTCATTCATAAATTTTCATTTTTAGAAAAATAAATCAATTTTTGAAAAAGTCTGCATTTACTTTCATTTCGTACGATATTAATTATAACGAAGGCATTAATGTCAGATAATTTGCAGAAACCATCACATTAGGTTCCTTGATTACTTGTTTACCTATGATACAATTAACAGATTATCCACTGCTTTTTCCTGGTACAGAATAATGCAGGTTTACTTAATAATTAAATTACCAGTAATATTTTATCAATTTTTATTATCAGATTTAGTAAGCAGACTTCTAAAATTAAGTAATTGTGTTGATTCAGCAGAAAAAGGGGTTTAGTCTTCAAGTAGTTCCAATAAGTAAATTTCTATTTTTTTATTTATATTTAGACATCAAAAGAAAATATTTAATCCCTTTTTTTGCATAATTTGGTTACTATACCGTGAGGGTCTAAAGCCGCCCCCCCCCCCACCGCTAACTTTCGAATGACAGGAGCTAGCGTTTTTAGAAAAAATACATCGATTTCTATTTTTTGTAAACTAAGTTTTGCCGGTATCACCGAAACCACATGTTTTACTATAACTTAAGAAATATGATGATGTGCAACAATAAAGGTATTGGTAATCTGTTTTCGTTCTTACGCAAAGTTGGCTAGAAAAGAGCGCTAAATTGTTTCTTGTGACACCAGACTGAGCTAAAAAGCTCGTTGCTAAGCAAAATAATCATAACGACTGCCAAACTGTTAAATCTCAATTCCAAAAGCGTAAATTATTCTTGTCGTTTATTGCTATTATATCCTGCATTTGTTATATTTTCCTTCTTTGTTCTCGTTACTATATTCTCTCATTTTACCTTGTTCTGTTAATTGTTGTTATTTCTTTACTTTATGGAACTTTATTGCAATTAATTATGGTAAGTGTGTTAAAATATGTTAGTTAAAAATAAACAATATGTCTATTTTTTGGGCTTTTTGTGTTGTTACTTTTATGATGGTTTCGGTACCAACCATGCAAAATTGCTGGGTCAATTTTAATATTATTTCAATCTGGCAACAATTATCACCTTATTTGTCATGGTTATAATCTTCTGTTGAAGCATTTTGTCCTGTAAATTTTATACTATTTATGCTTACTTAATGCAAAGTAATAATATTTCCGGCTGTATAAGAGCAGTATTCATTATGTTCCACTTTGTGTAGTTGTTGCCAAATTTACCGAATATTAAAATTAGGTACTTGATGGTTATCTTATGTGGTCCATGCGGAGACCACTGTAACATCAACAACATAAAAAATTGTAACTTGTGATCCATGCGGAGACCACTGTAACATCAACAACATAAAAAATTGTAACTTAAGCACATTGCCTCTCAAAAACTAACAAATTTAAATAAACCTACCACACTTAATTACAATAGAGTTCAATAAAGCAAATGAGAAACAACAATTAACAAACTAAGTTAAAATGACAAAATACTAACCAGCACAAAGAACGAAAGTATGACAAATGCAGGCTATAATAATAAATGACAAGAATAATTTACGCTTTTGGAATTGAGATTAGACAGTTTGGCAATTGTTACGATTACTTTGCTTAGCAACGAGCTCGTTAGATCAGTCTGGTGTCACAAGAAACAATTTGCCGCTCTTTTCTAGCCAACTTTGCGTAACAATGAAAACAGATTACCAAAACCTATATTGCTGCATATCGTTATATTTCTGAAGTAAAAGTATAACACATGTGGTATTGTTGGATTCATCTCTCGATTACCTTTCCAAAAGCGTAAAAATATACAGGGTGTTCTATAAAAAAGTTGATGTTACTTCCGGTCAAACCGTAAATACAATTGGAATGCTGATAACGGCAAAAGTTACTTTCCAAAAAATAGAAATCGACCTACTTTTGATAAAAACGCTAACTTCTGTCGTTCAAAAGTTAGCATGGGGAGGGACACTGTAGGCCCTCACTATATCTACAATTCGAGAGATATGGATTATTAGCGTTGGCGTTTGCCGAAGTATTCTATCGATTCTGCGAATTGCAGCGGCATATCGTTCAGTACCTTTTGCAATTGAAATTTTAAAATGCATTCCTGTAAATCTTCATCTTTATTAGAAACTCAACATTTTTACGGCATTTACGTCGCATGACTGCCTGGAGTTATATATAGAGAGAAATGAATTTCGATTATGCATCATTTCTATTTCGCGAGAAATGAATTTCGATTATGCATCATTTCTACTTCGTGAGTCATTCAAGTAACATTGTTAAAACTAAATTTTGAAGAAGTGAAGCTTCTTGCAAAAAATATAATAAAAAAATTGCCAAAGTGGAAGAGCGGATGAAACCTTATCCCTAAATTATCGTGGATGGAGTGAAATTGTTTTGCCGTGCATATGTTATATTTACTAGGACAGGAATGTTTTATTTCGTGATTCGTATGCGAAATTGCCGAATTTGTACTGTATCATATCCTGTGAGGTTATTGCCGTTGATTTAAAAATGCAAGGTTACAATTTTACATCGAACTCCCTTTCATTCATAGAATGCTACATTTCGGATTTCTTCCGAAAGAAAGTTTCTCATCGAGCAACATGTGAAAACACGCGCTCAAAGTCTAAAAGGAGTTCACGTATACAGATAGCGAAACATTTTGGAATGTGTGACGAACAACTCAAAAAAGACAGAACAAGAAATATAGCTCCACTATCTTCTGACATTCCCTTAGCTAAAATAAATCTAAATTTCGATAATTTTTGCAAAAATTTAATTAAATATTAAGAATACGGTAACAAATAAAAAAAGATAAAGTTAGTCGGTTAAGAGGAGCTATTTGAGGAATTAAAAATTATCTTAAAGATTATTTTAACTTGACAAGTTAATGTTATTAATTAACTAAATTTTTTTTGGGGGGGGGGGGAGTGATCATTAGAAGTAAACGTTAAATTACTATTGATTGGTTTAAGAGACCATTACTTACTTTCAGTCATCTAATGATAATGTGTTTATCTTATAAATTCATTTAGTGAAGATTGTAGGGGGAACTCTTTCTACTGTAATGGGTATAAATCTGTGGTTAGCTCCGCAGATTTCAGAGCATTGGCCAAAGAATAATCCAGTTCGATTTGTTAGAAATCTAGTTTGGTTGAGTCGGCCAGGAGTTGCATCAATTTTGACTCTGAATGCAGGGATGGTTCATGAATGAATTACATCGGCTGCTGTTACTGTTAATCGAATTTGAGAGTTGAATGGGACAATTATTCGGTTATTAACATCTAACAGCCGAAATCTTTCTAGCTTTAAGGAATCTGCAGAAAGTATGTAGGAGTCAATTTCAAAGTCCCCATATTCATATGATCAGTATCATTGGTGTCCAATTGCTTTGATTGATACTAGAGGGTTATTAATTTCGTCAAGTAGTCGTAATGATGGGAGTGTAATGAAGACTAAGGTGATGGCAGGGATGGTAGTCCAAACAATTGCAATTGTTTCACCTTATATTAGGGGGGACGCTCCATCTTGAAGTAAGAGTATTTTTCATGTAGCGATTTCTAAAAAAAGGTTTAACCTTTATATATGGAGCTTAAGACCATTGCACTATTCTGCCATATTAGAAATATCTATGTTCAGCAGGGACCAGCTTTTGTATTCATTCAATAGATGTTGATAATCTTATAGGTGATAATGTTTTACGTATAGAAACAAATCTTTCTCAGAGAATAAAGACGAAGATGAAGATTCTAACGAGCGAAATTAGTGAGCCAATAGAAGAAATTATGTTTCATGTTGTGTAAGCATCTGGATAGTCAGAGTATCGACGTGGTATTCCACTAAGTCCAAGAAAGTGCTGAGGGAAAAATTGGATCTTTAAGAACTTGCTATTTATTATTAGCCCAGTAAATAACGGAAATCAGTGGATGAATCCAGCTATGATGGCAAATACAGCTCCTATAGAAAGGACATAGTGAAAATGAGCTACCACGTAGTATGTGTCGTGTAAAATAATGTCAATTGATGAGTTAGCTAAGACTACTACAGTTCAGAACAGCAATGATTATTGTTGCGGATGTAAAGTAGGCTCGTGTGTCAACGTCTATTCCAACTGTGAATATGTGGTGTGCTCACACAATGAACCCTAATAAATCAATTGCTATTATACCATAGATTATTCCGAATGCTCCGAATGTGTCTTTTTTTCTTCTTTCTTGGCTGATAATGTGGGCGATTATTCCAAATCCAGGGAGAATTAAAATATATACTTCAGGGCTACCAAAAAATCAGGATAAATGTTGGTATAAGATTGGGTCTCCACCAGCAGCTGGGTCAAAGAAGGAGGTGTTAATATTACGGTGAGTTAATAGCATAGTGATTGCTCCAGCAAGAACTGGGAGGAAAAGAGGAAGTAAGATTGCAGTTAGTATTACTGATCAGGCAAATAGAGGTATTCGGTCAAAGGATATTCCGGTTGAACGTATATTAATTACAGTTGTAATAAAATTTACTGCCCCTAGAATAGAAGAAATTCCTGCTAAGTGTAGGCTAAAAATTGCGAGATCAACAGAGGCTCCTCTATGAGCAATGTTGGCTAAAAGGGGGTTCGTCCGCATCTAGTAGCCGCCCACATTACTAAAAGAATTGTTATATTAATGAAATACTTGACCTAACACGTCTAGTTTTTACATCCTAATAGTCGGCTGTATCGTCCGCGAGTTCAGAAGTAATTTTTCATATCTAATCTTGATTTTAGTATTAAGTTGGAGCTTAAGCTTTAGAAAACAATGTTCGTCGGACGACTACTGGTAAGTAAATCTTGTTTTTATTGTAAGGAAAGTAGGATAAGAAAATCAGATTCAAAAGTATAAAGATAAGTATTCAAAGTATTTGCAAGCATTAGTTTTTATTACTGAACATTTTTTTTACAAATTTTGACTTCAAAATGTTTTCGAAATCGCTTATTTTTTGCTGTAAATTAGTGGCCGACTACTGGGCTTATCTAAAGGATTACGTTTCGATTGCGGGCCAGGATGGCCGATTACTGAAAAAAAAGCTGGCTTTCTATTTTAGACCGAATATAGCATTAATGTAAAGTAAATGTTTATGTATTTGAATAAAGTAGGCAAAACAAAGCTATTTCTAATATGTTCCAGTAGTCGATGGGGGCTCACCTTTAGTGGCCGATTATTGGTGGTGTCGCGCTGTAGTTCGGCCACAATGTTCTACAATGTGGAAATGGAGAATTTAGGGCAATTACGTAGGAATTGTACAAACAACGTAACGTTTCAAATTTTCAGTTTCCATTGTGGCTTGAAAAGTATTTCTATTGTTTCTGTTTGTTTGTATATTATATTACTTTAGTACTTATAAGTTCTGATTAGTAGTACTAATGAGTTCTGATTAACATGCAGACCTATACTCCTACTACCTATATTCTTTTATTATATTATATTTAGCCATCCACACGTTTAATTTTTTATTACTTCTAATTATTTTGATCTTTTTTATACTGCACTACCTCGCACTTTTTCATATTGTTTTCTTTTCTCATTGTGTAATGATGATTAAGTTACTCATTAGGTGTTTCATGGTTTCATCGTTTATATACATATAAGGGTTGAGTGGAAGAGCAGTTAATGGCACTGCCTAGTTGAACTGCCTGTTAGGATTTGTCAGTATTTTTGTTTTATTCAGCTTTATTATTTTTACTTTGCCTTATACTTGTTTTACCCTATTTTATTTTCGTTTTTTTTTTCGACTTTTTCACTACAAGCTGTTTATATATCACGCTACATATGTATTATTATGCTAGGTTATACGAGAATAAAGGCATTATTCCTATTATTTTATATATATTTATTTCTGTTACTATTATGGATGTTTATCACTTTTATTTGTCGCCTTTGTAAAATTATATTTTGCAATAGACATTTTTGTTACTTTTCCTACTAGTAGTATTTTTCTCTTTCATTTCGTAAAAAAAAAATGCACGAATGATTTCAGTTGCTTGGAGTTCTTTTCTGGTTTTGTATGGAAAAGCTTTTAGACATCTACAAAGTACGAGTAGGAACGTTTTAATTGAATATTCCTTCTGTTATAATGTTTTTTTCTCCTTCATTCGTACTTCAAAAAAAAACGTTAATATCAACAAAATTTATATTAATGTAGCTTTGAATGTTGCGCATTTTTGATGCATACCTATAAGTAGAGTGTTTCAGCCGATTCTAGAACCTCCTCATTGACCTTGACCATGCATATGCATTGGTCAAGGTCAATGAGGAGGTTCCAGAATAGACTGAAACCGGCCAAGGCCAACCCCAGGCCTGGGTCAAGGTCAATGTCGAGATTGGGGTCAAGTTTGGGGTCAAGGTCATTGTCGGGGTCAAGGCCAATGCCATGTCCAAGGTCAACGTTGCGGCCAAGGTCAAGGTCAATATTGCGATCGGGGTCAAGGTCAGCGGTGGGGTCTAGGTCGAGGTCGATTTGGGATCAAGGTCAATTTGAGGTCAAGGTCAATTTAGTTGGGAGGTGTTAAGGTGTCAAGGTCAGAGGATGTATCACAATTAAGACCGTATCTCAAGGTTGATGATTGTGTATAAAAGGCTTGCAGTAGTGAATAGATGCTAGTATTAAAAGTGGTAACCATGGACAGCAGATATGGTGATATGGGAAGAGAAACTTGTGAATGTTATCACAAGAATAAAGAGAGTGTGTCGACTAACATCAACGTTGATGAAGATAACTCTTCGAAAGATCCTGATACACAATCATTTAAAGTAGATGAAAAGAAAGATTTTGATACAGAACCATTTAAAGTGGGTGAGTCGAGCGATTTTTGGGATAAAGTAAATTTATATACGGAGGCGTTTCTGCGAGAAGCATCATGGAATATACCATTGTTAGGAGAGAGAATACATTTTTTAAATAAAAGCCATTCCAAATGGATATGTGTTGGTTTGTCTGCAGATATGAATTTTGAACCAACTGTGAAGATTGTAAGAGTAAAGAAAAAAATTTTGTTTTTTTGTGAATATGAGTGGAATTTTTTTTTAAATGGAGAGTAAAAGTTAAAAAGAATTTTAAATATGTGGTGGAGCATTCCAGTTTGTCACTATCTCAATTTGCGGATTTTTAGCGAATGTTTTGATGGATTTATAGAATACTTAAAGGGGAAAAAAAAATGGAGGTGTTTTTAAATCATTGAAGGTTTGTTAGAGTTACTTCGTTTGGAAATGTTTTTGGAATTCTTTTTTAGCGCTTTTAAAAAGGTTTAAAGTATCAAGAATTTATAAAGGATGGTTGATTATTTATTTGGAGATCAATGGCGCAGGAGATTTAAGTGCAGAAGTAGAAAAAATGTTGAATGGAGTGGTGCCCGAATGTGCTTGATAACAAAAGGTTGTAACGAGGGTTAAAAAAAATTTATAATGAGTGATGTATTAAAAAAATTTGTTTGTAATTGCTAAAAAATTTTATTTGCTAATAAAATGGTGATTATAAATGTTTTTGGGTTTTTTTTTGGGAGTATGGGAATGAAAAATTTTTGGGAGAAAAAATTTTGGAGTATGTATTTTAAGTTTTACCTTATTTGTTGTATGCATTCGAATAGTTGCTGTTTCGGCGCAGTTTGGATAAGTTATTTTATTAATATGGGAAATCAGTTAAACCGAAAAGCGAGACGGAAAAGGTAGTGGATTATTGAATCTAAGAAATAAGCTTCCTTTGGAACTTTTCATATACCAGAAAAGTTTTTGCGGGTCCTGGAAAAAATTGAAATTCCGCTTGAAAGAGGCGACCGGGGGGGGTGAATTTTTGGGGATGGGTTGTAAAGAACACGCATAGTTATTCGAGAAAGCGATTTACAAAAAGGGTCACGTGCCGACGAGAATTTATGGGAAAAGCTTAGACCGAATTAAGAGTGGACGCGGGGTTTTGGGAGAAAAGGCTTGCGGGTTTGAGTTGGGGTTTGCAATGAAAGGTAAAAAAAAAATTGGATGATATAAGCGGAAGTATCAAAAAGGGGGGTGAAGTGGGAGTAAAAGGAAAAATAGAATAGGAAATCGAGTAGGTAGTAGCTTTCATTTTTACGGGAAGAAAAAAACCCGTAATGCAATAAGACATATTGGTAAGAGGAAGGGCGTTTTAGAGAATGCAAAAGTCGCATATCACAGTTTGATTAAATCTGGTAGAAAGATATTACCTCCTCGTTCAAGAATAAGGAGGGTGGTGGATGTGTTGGCGGGGCAATACCAACGGGAGGGGTCTGGGGGGGCGGAATTTTCTTCATGTAATCAAGCTTTAAGACTAGACTGACCTCAGGACTAACTTGCGAGACCATTTTAGGAAACATTTACAGTATACTAGTTTATTATTTCCGGACTGACTCTTAAAATTATCAGCTGTTTTTCTTATTTTAAATTTTTCGTAAATTTTTATTTTCGAAGGAAATTAAAACCTGCGGAGAAGAAGCGTTTTCACAATTTTTAATTTTTTCCTGAATTACTTTTAAAGGGAAAATTTAAAATAGTTTTTGAAAATGGCCATTACAATCTCCTTCCCGGAGGGAGGATCCGCCGGCGCCAGCCGAGGGGTCGAGAAAAGAGGGACCCACGACAACCGGGGCCCCGGTGAAGACCGGCGAGCCCACCACCCGCCCACGTATCTCCCAAACTCCCCCACCACTCCATCGCCGGGAAACCCCGTCGGCCCCTCGAGTTAACGGGGAGGGAGTGGTGGAGAGGTTTAGGGCGGCGTTTTCCCCTCTTGGGAGAGGATGGGGGCCCGGGACTAGTCCCAGCCCCGATAAATAAACCAAAAAATAAAAAATGTTTAAAAAAAAATATTTTTGTTTTTTAAATTTATGAATTTTCCCTTTTCCTAATATATGTTTAAAATAAGAAAAAAAAATAAACATATGTCTTTTAGAATTTTTTATTAGTGTGTATTTGGCATTTGGAAAAGGTGCTTTGGAAACGGCAATGCGGCTAGAAACACAGAATTTTTGGTGCGTATCGTAGCCATGTTGCTTAAATTGAACACTTTTTCAGACATAGAAATCTTTTCGGTGGAACTTAAGAGAGTCTAATTTTTGGGCCCTCAGGGGGGGTAAAAAAAAATCCCCTTCTTACTCTATTTACTACACCGAATGGATTTCGCTTTAAAAATCCCTTACATTTTTTTGTGATCTTTTCAACAAAAAAAAATATAATTCTTCGATGAAAATAAAAACTGTTCCGGAAATAGGTTATCGCGAAATACCGAAAAAACTGCTGCTTACCTTTTCAAAGTTTTTTAATTCTGTAGTAATTTTTGACGAGTACCTCCAACTGCCCTGAATTAGAAAAACAATTTTTTTTTTTGGGTAGAATCGCAATTGATTGATAATTTATTCAAACATATATCAATCCCTAAACAATATTAAGGGATAATGCTAATCTTCTAATTTTATTTCAACAAGAGCTATAATTTGAAGCACAATATAACGATCAATTTTCCCGGTGGACTACGAACTTTTCTAAGTATGTGAGAATGTGCGGGAAGAAACCCTTCGGATTTACTTATCGATACCAATTTGTAAATCATTAAAAGGAGATATCGATTAGGTTTGACACTTACATACCTTTAAACTTTACTTCGAAAACAAAATTCTTTTAAGGATTACTTTTTATTTTGTTTTTAGTATATTACTATTCGTAAAAGAGTAAAGATACACTGGAAGAAAAAATTAAAAAACGATCTAGTGAAAGCTGGGCCGAATTTTTAAACAAAAAATTAAAATTTAAAAAACTGGTAGCAGGGGCTCAGAGAAGATGTGTACTTACGCGCCCATAAAAAACCCCCTTTTGCGGGAAAAATTGCTAAGAAATTAGAATTTAGATTACAACGAAAAGAAAAACCAGACCAAAAGTTTAGTTCAAAAATAGAAAAATCCGGGTCAGATTTTTCCGGAGAAAAGTTTGGATTAGGAACGTCATTCTACGAGAGGTCTCTTTAAAGAAGTAAACATGTGTCATGGTTTTAGCCCCAGGTATCACCTTTCCCCCCAAAGCAACAAATTTATTTAAAAACAAGGGGGCACCTCGCAAAAAACAAAGTTAGCCCAATACCGGAATCTCTGAGCCAAAACCTCGATGTCAACTCATTCACCCAACCTACATTTTTAGAAGATGAATACATAGGGGAATCTTGCCAGATACTCCCAAAGATGAAGAAAAAAGGGGAAAAGTAGATAAAAAATCGTAGGAAGTTAAAAATGGAAAATTTAAAATTTTTAAATTTGGATAAATCAATGGCTCCGCTGTATCGCTTTTGCAAACGCAACCAAACAAGTCAATAATAGCAAATAAATCCTAAATAAAACTTTATTAAAAAACAGATGTAGTGAAAGAAGCATTACGAACCAGACCTAGACGTCCCTACTTATAGGTTTTATGAAAATAAAAAAGAGAATTCGATAAAAAAAATATGGTGTACGTGGGGTTTGGGAACTTTTGAAATGAAAACGAAGATGTCGGATTTAAGGGGCCGAAATTAAAATTTGGGAAGTTTCTTACAAGTTCTGGGGGTTTATTGGAATTACTTTTTAAAAGAAACCGGGAAAAGTTTTCATAGCGGAGAAAAAGAATTCAAATTCACCTTAAGATACGAATGCCATCGAGTCGATCAATCCAGAAGAAAGTAGGGGCCTAAAGGGCTAAATACACGAAAATTTTTAAACCTAATAAAAGGAAAAAAAGACCTGAAGTTTGGTGGACTGAATTTGGAAGATGGGTTGGGACAGAAATAATTTCCCTTGAAAAAGACGGTTGTACCAAGGAGCAATTGAATAAAAATATGGGGACGATGCAAATGAATTGTGCGATAGGTTAAACTGTTTATTGTTCGGAAAAGCGGGTCATACTGGGCACGGTAATGAATTTTTTCATTTTTTCAGGAAACTGAAGGAACCAAAGTTATTAAGGGACGTTTTCGTTTTTGCGTTAAGAGTTTTAAAGAGTTTGGTTGTTAAATTAGCTAATGTTTCTGTGCCGATCGTAGTTAAGATGACCAAAAGAAAAGTTTGGTAACATATACAAAAACATATAAAAAGGCATTTGATGGATGAGGATGTTCTTAGGGATTTTCCCAAACATCCTAAAAAAAAAAGGTTTTAGAAGTGCGCGCAGGAACATTTGCGAAGTATGTTTTTCAAATATTCAGTGAGGCCCTTTAGTGTGGGTGGGTATTTATGAAAATCGAAATCAAAAATTCTATTTATATGTAAAAAACTTACCAGAAAAAATAGTTAAGCCCGGTTTTTCCCACAAGTCCTTAACATCGCTTCCATTAATGGTGAACAATTCAAAGCCGACAAAACACATAATTAAAAAAGGGTGCAAAATTCGTATTTAAAATACATTTGGCCAAATCTGACCAAACAAACAGGCCAGTATAGTAGAAGGGGTAGTCGAAGGGGGAAATTATCAGTTTTAAAAGGGATGTGGTAAACGAAATACACAAACTTTGGGCCCTAAAAAGATTTCTTCGACGCCCATTATAATAAAAGGGTTTTCGGACCTATTTCAAAAAGATTTAATTGAAATGAACCTTATCCCAAAGGGGAATAAAACTTTCAAATATTTTTGTATGCATTAAGCATTTTTCCCAAGGTTTTCTTGCGCTTTCCCCAAAAAAAAATAAAATCGATGGAAAATGGCGAAAGCGAGGAAACTATACTTCACCGGGGGAAAAAAATGTTCCGAGAAGTAACAAAGGTCAAGGAAAGAATTTTATAATACGCATTTCAAAAAACCTTGGTCGATATGATTTAATCACTTTTTTAGTCCTATTCCAAATTTAAAAAAAGTTTCCATTGTGAACGTTTTTATAGAACGCTTTAAAAAAATAAGAGGAAAAAAATCTTTTCCCAGAAAACTTTTTGCAAAATTCTCAAAATGAAAATTTCTTTGGGGATTTACGAAAAAGAATTGATGAAAGTTAAATACCCGATGTTTATTGGTGAAAAAAATTTACGTCGACAGAAAAGGGTAAAGTTTTTGTTGGGGCCCTCCCTTTTTGTCCCTTTTTCGCCAATTCCCGGATATCTAAAGATAAAGTATTGATTTAATTAAAAAAGACATAATTTTTTATATGATAATTTTTTTTTTAAAAAATATGCATGTAAAATTGCGTCAAATTACCACATTAAAAAACAAATAAATATAAATATTAACCAAAAATTTAAATTAGCAACCCCTACAAGTTCGTCGCATCTAATTAAAAATTTTTTTTTTTTCTTGGCAGAGTTTAAATCCTGCAAGAATTCGTTGTTTGCAAATCTCCTTCCCCTTTTCAACACATCTCACCCACCCTCGTATAAAACCCCCTTAAAAAAAAATGAAACATATCTACATCAGTGTAATTTTCCCAAATTTAAATTTCATGGTAACCCTGGAAGGGGCCCGTTTAAACCCGGTGAAAAAAGTAATGTCTGGATCTAGTTTATAATTACCTACAAACTTTCGAAAATTTTCAAAAAATCTGCAAATAATAGCCACATCTGAGACATATATATCATAAATCTCCAAAAGATTTACTTCAAATAAATTCCAAATCCTTTTCAGCCCGATTTAATCATCATCACATACGTCGCATTCGAAAGAAATCATAGAAATCATCTTTATCGGGCAATCGTGGGTAGGGAGAGACGCCCTGGGGAAACAAAAATAGTTATATGGAAATATACCTTTCTGTCTATTAATTCAAATTTTCCCCCTTAAAAAATCCAGGGAACTTCTTTACACTGTTCTCATCCAAAAAAAAGATGAAATTTCTCCAAAGTGGGGAAACCCTAAATCGAAAAGTCTAAAATTTAACTATAGAAACCTTCCTTTTCTTTCCATTGATATGTACACCTACATTGTTTTCTTAAAAAAACCCCCACGTATTTTTTTTATTTTGCGCAATGAATCTCTTTTTCTTTTTTTAATGCGAGTGGGTTTTAAAACAAGTGTGATCATAATTCGATAAAAATTTGAAATATAATGTTTATATTCGGGGTTTTTATAATTTTTTTACAACCCCTATGTGCGCCCCGGGATAAACCATCAAAAGGGGTATGGTCCATACTTTCTCTACAACTGATGCTAAATTTTTTTTCGCAAATATGCACACCTTTGCCTCTTCATAGTTCTCTGTCTTCATCATTTAAAATCGCCTTTTTACCACTTTACTTAAATAATTTGTATACAAAAATTTAAACATCCTCCTAATGTTTCACGAAAACAGAGCTGCATTTTTCCGCGGTAAGTCTAGCTTATTAAGTTTTATTAAAAACTAATTTTTATATAAACGCGAAGGAATAGGTTATTTTCGAAACTTTTAAAGAAAAAAGGGTTTTTCAGGGTCGGTTCCCAACATATGTATAGGTTTTTAAAAAAGCTCGAAAAACAGCGTATATAACAGAAGAAATTTTTAACTGTTTTTTCAAATCATCAAATTTTAAATATTTTCTGGGAATTGCCACCATACTTTTTTCATTTTCAAAGTTTAACAAGGAAAATGCCTAACCCCCCTTGCAATTTCATTTTAGTCTGCTTAATTTCTTTTAATGTGAAAAAAGTTAAGCAACCTTCACAAAAATATTTATGATGTCCACGTGTGACTTCTTGATGAAACCCGTCGGGGAAAATTCTTAACCAACGTAGTGAAAATTCCCCCCTTCAGCACTAATTAGTAAAAATTAATATGATTTATTTTTTCTTTGCTTCTGAAAATGTAACGGTCCCACCATTGCACTCTCGCTGTACCCTTAAAAATATTCTTTTATACCTATGCATTTGAGACAATTATTTTTTTTTCTTCAAATTAAAACGATATCTTTTTTGTTAACAGGGGGAAAATTAAAAAATGTAAAAAAAGGCCAAAACCAGTTTTCATAAGTGAATAAGAAGAAACCTTTTTTGGAAATCCAACTGGCTCCCTTTAAAGCCCAAAGTAAAGCCCCGGCGAACTGCGCTACAAATTTTTAAAATTTTTTACAGCTTTTCTTTTTCCCTTTATTGGGGGGTAAATCTACATAGCTGGAACCCCCATTGGATTTATTTGTTCTATTTTTTTTGGGTAAAAAAATAATGGGGTCCATTCCCCAAAATCAAAAAAAAGATATATAAAATTATAAAAAATCGAAAATAATTTTAAATCACCCGTTTAGTTTTGAAAATTTATATCTTGCTTTTAATTTCATCCATTAAACTTTTTCAAGGCATAAAATCGCTTCCCTGGGTTTAAAATTTTTTTTCGAGTATTAAAAAGGGTTTTTTTTCAACATTTTCCTTGTTAATAAATGGTTTTAAACCATAATTCCAAGTTAATTTCAACGGGATTATTCAAAAATACTACCCTCAGTGTTTTCACTTTTTCTTAATATTTTTGCGAAATCTCACACGCATACTAGGACGAAACAGTATTTTTAAACTTAAAACCCTTTCCCAAATGCGGCAAATTTTTTTCACTCCATCACAAACACTACAAAAGCTTTATTCGGTGATTAGTATTTTTGGATATGGCAATGTAACAAATTTCCCTTTCCACATGTACATCACACACTTTTCACTTTACCAAATCCCGTTTTCATCGATTTTATTCTTTTCCCTCGACAAGAAGGAAAATATCGATTTTTTTTTGTCCCTACGAGCAAATTGCTTCAAAAAATTCACATCGAAAATTTGACTTGCTACCAACAAGAATTGATGAACTGTCATTAAGTATTTGGGACATCTCATTTTAAAAAATCCAATCCCCTCTTGAATGTTTCAAGGCGGGGAGGTCTCACGGGTTTAACCCAAAATTAAACATGTCAAAACCCTTTTGTTTAAGGGCTTTAACTGGTTTTTAGGCGAACGAATCTCGGGGTTTTCGTGAAAATTCAAAATTTCAAGGTCTCCTTAGCCCCCCTTAGCCCGCAATAAAGATTTGGGGATAAACTGCAATAGTCCATTCAGAAAGTTAAAGCTATAAACTAAAACTGGTAATAGTAATTTTAAAAACTATCGGCTCTTATTTCAAAAAAGATATAAAAAAAAATAATTTGTGGGGCTATAATAATTAGGGGGTTTTGACGGAAAGCAGTGGAATACTGAGCACACAAACGATTGCACAGGTAAAATTTTAAAATTCTAACTTTCACAAAGTTATTTTTCAAATTTTAAACTCTAAATTATATAATAGAATAACATAAACTATAAATTTTAAAAAAAATTTATCAAAAAAATGAATATTATCTAATATATTTTGAGCTAAAACGTTTTTAGCACAAAAAATACATCTTCTTCCTCTTCCCGAACCTTTCCCCACTACCGCATCCCTAAAGGGTCTTTCCCCATACCGTCCCCCATTAAAAAACCTTTCCCCGCCCCCCCCCCATAAAAAAAATTTTTTCTCCCTCTTCTAAATTTCCTCGTCACTGTACTCCCTGACATCCCCCTATCTTTACACTGATACTATCCCCCATGAAGATTCATCTCTCCGCTCCATTCAGTACAGCAAATTGGAGGAATTCATTTAAACTCAGCTAACCTTTTAAAAAAACTAAAAATAAATTTGCGCATTCCTTTTTTAATATAACACCCCTTTTTTATTCTCTTCTTTTTAAAATCTTCTAAGTTCTCAAACTTTGATAACAACAATTTTTTTTCTATTTATAAACTAGCTGAAACCCCCCCCATTAATCAGTTTTACCCAAAACCCCGAGAAGGCCCCCCTGGCTTTGACCCGTAACAAAACCTTTGACTTAACATTGACCTTGGCCGCAGCATTGACCTTGACCTCAAATTGACCTTAACCCCAATTTGACCTTGACCTCAAATTGACCTTGACCCCAAATCGACCTCGGTCTCGACCCCACCGCTGACCTTGATCCCAACCTTGACCCCGATCGCAATATTGACCTTGACCTTGGCCGCAACGTTGACCTTGGGCATGGCATTGACCTTGGACCGACATGACCTTGGCCCAATTGGCTCATCTCGACATTACTGCCTGACTGGGGTTGCCTGCCGGTCACATCGGACCTCCTCATTGACCTTGACCAATGCATATGCATGGTCAAGGTCAATGAGGAGGTCCCAGAATCGGCTGAAACACTCTACTCCTATATATATTACAGAAGTATATTTTCAGTTTCGAAAGCAGGACAAAACTAGAGTGTTTTTTTATAAATATCATATATTAATGCGAACAAGGTTTATTCTGAAAACGAATACGGAATAAATTTGGGGAATATTTTATAAAAGAATAGGCTAAGATAAGCAATTGTATTACGTTTAAAGTAGGATGCAATACAAGAAAGCTAATGAAGCCACGCGGTTCGCGATCACATATTATCTTCCACTTTTCTGTTCATGCTCATCATACATTTCGTTCGTTATTAAGCCACCGCATATTAGAGTACACGCTCTGTAAAATCGTATTAACCTTTAAATCGTTCTTGATTTGGTTCATAGTTTGTCACTTTTTATAGCAACGTGGAATAATACTTTGGTTTAAATTTATTTGCATAACTTCTTTATCTTTATCACGTATGCCGCAAATCTTTACTAATTTGCTATAATTGAAAAAATACTTTAAAAGCATTATTTTTATATGAGTTTTTAAATTAAAGTAATTATTGGAAGCTAGGTCTTATCTGATTTATGAATTTTATGATACACACATCATAGGCTCTACATTTTAGATTTATTAATATGGAAGAAACAATCTGAATATATATTTTAAAATTTCTTTACTCGCTCCATTTCAAAATGCGAGAATCGCCTTACGCTTATCTGCAGGCATGTTGGGTGCGTAGATACCACAATATCTGGTAAGCGCCTAGGTAAGATATAGCAACGGTATATTCTCTTTTACAAAGTAGGTTCTTAAAGAGGCCTCTCCGCATGTATGGGAATTGTCTATTCGAGCGTACGGGACCGTCGCCCGCTCTACACTAAATACAAACCCGGGAAGGGGTATGGGATAGATTCAGACAGAGAAAGGTAGGTGCGCCCTGTTTTATGCGTGTCCGTATACTTTCAACTAATACTGTACATACTATTCCATTGTTGCAATTGAAAGCCCGTATGTATAGCCGTTCAGTGTCGCAACGTGTATATAAAGATCGCGAGGACGTCGCTAGCCGACGCGTAAATGCTCATCCAATATTACTCTACGATGAAAATAAAAATGGACGCCGAGGATCTCGGCAAGGTGCCATTGTCGCGCGTTTATCCGCGGTCTCGAAGCCCATCCGAAGATCTGCATTAGCCTTTTGAACGCTCGAAGGACGATTCTTGCCGTACGACTGGGATCCGGATTCCGGCCGATATCGCTAGATAGTGGTTTGCGACGCCTAAGTTTGCCGAGTTTTCGCCGGACACCAATGGCGGACTCGCGGATATGCGTCCACTTTTAGGGTCCGCTTTTATTAGATACAACTGGTGTTACAAGTTAGAGTTTGTTAAAAAGGTTACCGCACTACAATTGTTTCAAAGCGAGCAAAATCAAAAGTTACATTAAAACATTTACGTTATAAACTTTACCATAACTCAATATCTATTTAATCCAGTTAAGGTGAGTAAAAATAATCATTAACAAAACGTCTAAATGTACGCGCCGGGTAACCCGATTTTTTTTAAATTGCCTTTATTATAGACAAAAAAGTATGGAGTTAATATAAAATGACGAAAAACACATAACGTGTAATGACTGTTGCTAGGTATATTTGTTACTTCATTCCTCTATAAAAAAAAAAACAACAGTATCTCTTGACAAACAGAAAACCATCCTTTTCATGACTATATTTAAAGTGTACATTTGTCGTTTCATTAGTATCCCAATGAATTTCTCTCTCTTTGTTTACCATAGAAGCTACACGGGAGCTATATCGTATATGTTCTGCCTTGCCTGCTCAGTACGACTTACTTGCTTACCGACCGAGTACACTTAGCGACATCTATTGAATGTGCATATTTCTAATTTAGTATACAACACATGTAGGTACTGACTTATTTTTTTATTATGACGCAAACAACTTTTTACATTAAAGGAAGAGAAAGTACGTGTTAGCGTAAAATTCAATTTTAGGAAATATCGAAAGGCTGTTGTCGTCGAAAACGTACAGCATTTTTTAAATTATTCTTATCTTCAAATTGCGATATGATACCGAAATTAGCTATTTCACAAGGATGTTAAATATTCGCGCCTCTATGGGTTTACATCTTAGGTTTGTTCGCTCGGGCTACAGTATTTACTCGGTGTAGTGTGAAATGACGTCACTGTAGCGCTCAGTGCAAGCAGGTGTATGGTTGTACACAGCTGGACGCAGGCCCAACGAACGTGTATTTTTACTCTGGTTACTCGGAGTAGTTAATGTAAGCCGAGCGAACAAAATTCTTCTATGCGCTAGTCAACTACTACCAACAAAAATTTTTTGCGCTGCCGACTACGTTTTTTTAATACATTAAAAACAATGTGCATTATATTTGATGTAATATATACATAAACATTATATGATACTATTTTGAAAGCATACCATTTCTTACGTCACTGGAAAGAAACGTTCTATTTATACAATAGTCGCAATTTTACCTTATACAGTGACCGACAACACTGCCCTGGAGTAGGTTGCGGACACCCACTACCTATGCCAGAATAACATTCAATTAATATTTAACATATGCCAAATGTAATTCAAATTGAACATGAAAATTGTCAAAACTTTTGATGATGCTCACCCCGAGTTATACCATGGTCTACAGATTAATTCAAAAATGAGATGTTTTGAATGTCGGCAATTTCCTCACTTGAAGGACGTTACCATTCATGTAATTAAAAAAATCTGATTGGCGCATTTAATATATTATTGAATAAAAATAGTTAGATCTTCTATTATTTACCCCTTTTCGAAATAAAAATTGATAGAAAAGCAAAATTATATCGTACACGTATTACTTCCGTTTTTATCCCTATGCTGGATGACACTACAGGTGCAGTTCCCATTATTGATTTTTTGTTACTTTGATACAGCACTTATGAAGTTGTCTAAATGGTGCTACCAACATTGTAATACCCCACACAAAATTTTGAAATATAAAACCCTTTAAAGAGTGGAAAATATAAATGTTATCAATTAAAAAAAACAAAGATAAATGCTGTTGTTCAAGAAATGAAATGACGGTTTGCGTGAAGTGGAAGTATCAACCCGTTCATAAATTTTACTACTAACAAAATACCTAGCAAAAATAAGTTGTTAGGGGTCGAGAAGATATCAATGAAAAATACCGAATAATCAGTTGTATACAATGCCATAAGCTAAATAATCCCTATTTTGAATAAAAAAAAATGAAAGTTAACTGACAAGCGAACATCCCGAACCCGTAAATTCCAAAAAAATTGAAACTTTGTGGACAAGTAGTCCTCGCCCCAAGATGTTCGAAGCCATTTTCCTTATCGGCCCAATTTCGTTTTAAGAGAGTGAAACCATCCCTGAAATTTTACTTGATTTTCGGTATTTTGAAAATAATTCGATAACGGTTGGACCAAATATACATCAAAGTTATATATCAAAATAATTGTCTCTTTGAGCTCTATTACATATGTGAAAATAGAATAGTATTTCTATTTAAAAATTTGGTGGTGCCTTCCCCCACCCCTTCACGAATGAACCTATTCAAATGCCATATTATGGATGTTATACAGCCCTTCAAGCAGTTTGAAAAACGTGCTTCACTTTTTGTAAAATAATTATTAGAAAAGGATAAAACTTGCCTCACGACACGTCGCTTTATGTAATTGTCAATGCCTGTGCAAAACAAAGGTATGTTAAAGATAATCCGCAGATATTGTGTGAATAATGTATTACGTTCGATGTGCACACGTATTTCGGATATCTCTATTACTGACGCACAATCAATGTGATATAATAATTTATGCAATGAGTTTATTAATTCTTGAAAATTCGATATATGAATTTGTAAATTGGTAATGATACTTATGAAGGCAGATACAGTGCGACGACAGCTGTACATACATATGATAACAATGATAAAGTATGAATTATACTTATAATAAGTACAATAATCTTAAATGTGAGTAATAGTTAATATGTAATAGTTTAAAATTGTTGATTTGTTTGGATAAAAATAAGTATATAAGAAGAAGTCACTTTTGTAAGTTTTTAATACTGCATCTGAGTGTGAGAATTAGAGTACTGGTTCAACAATGGTAGTAAATCCAGTAAATGTAGTTCGATTACTAATACTGACATTTAATGTCGCAAATGATAGTCGTCCAATAGTTTTCAACAATTAAGAAAGTGAAATGCACGACGTATTGGAGAATATATTAATTAGATCTCGGGACGATACAACCCTTGAAGTAGATAACGACGTGACGCTAGAATTCTTGCAAGAATTTAGGCCACATTCTGTAGAATTTGTTGATGATAGATATCCACCTTCACGGGAAGAAGTCTTTGAAGTAATACAATTTGAAGAAGAAGAATGTGCACCAGAAGAAGGGGATATTGTCGATTTAGAATATAAGACCGACGTCCATTTGAAGCTGTAAAACATAGATTTAAGAGAGTAAAGTCTTTACGACAATTATATGTCGCGATTACGCTAGAAGTCGCGGTACGGTACGGACGTATACTCACTTGTTCTGATTCGTGATTGTATCTATCAATCAGTTTTTTTTTAAGTAAATGGCTAATATAACTACAAGAGCCACAAAAGCATTAAATGTGACTGATAATGTGCATAGTAAAAGTGATAAACTGACGGTAATAACGAATAAACTTGAAGAAATGTGTAAGTTAGTGAGAAGTTTAGCGGATATAATCAAGAAACAAAGTGTAGTGATAGAACAACAAAATAGTCGAATCGAACTATTGGAGAAGACTGTAAGATTAAAAAATAGGGAAAAGGAGAGCAGTGGCTTGCAGTACACTTGTAAGGATTGTTTAAATAATTTAACAATTGATATAACAGCTGATCCTGTCAACAAGATAGTACGCAAGAGAAAGATAGATGGGAGCCAACCGGGACCGAATATCGCTCCGACTTCGAGCCTTGACGAGCGTGATGGAAGAAACACCAACAATAAGAAAAAAGAATGGAAAACAACAAAAAGTAGAGATGCAATGATAAGGGGCACTGAAACTAAGAACATGGGTAATTTTACAGCAGCTGCCAAAAAGGCTTGGCTTTACGTCGGTAACGTGAGTAGTGAAACCAACGAAAATGACATAACAAATTTTTTAAATGATAAATTTCCGAATGTAAAATTTACTATAAATGAAATAACGAAACTTGAACTGAATAAAAGCGCCAATAAATCTTTTAATTTTGGCTTTGACTTTAATATATTGCCTGAGCTACAAAAAAGTGATATTTGGCCAAATAATATAACGGTTAGAAGATTCACATTTTTTCGACGAAAAAATTGAAGATAACTGTTACAATAGAATAATGAATTTGAATATACAGTCCATTGCAAATAAAATTGACCAACTCGAAATCGAGCTGAATAAATACAATATTGACGTGGCATGTAGCACTGGTTAAGTGATGTAATACATAACAAATACATTATTGGTGGCTATGAAATTGCGATTGCATTCTGCAGGAAACGACGCAGACATGGTGGAACGCTGACACTTGTTAGACGAAATACGCAGTATGAGGTTCTTCAGGATATTAACGATATGTCTGTGGAAATCGATATTGAGATCGCGGCTGTCAAACTTATTAATCACAATGTTATAGTAATCTCATTGTATAGATCACCTGTCGGTTGTATGGAGGTATTTATGGACATCCTGTCAGATCTACTGATTGCAGTTATCCAGCATAACTCGAAGGTATTTATTGCAGGAGACTTTAATGTTGATTTTTTGAGCAAGACATATAACAGAGATAAAGTATTAGATTTATTTGGATCATTTAATCTAAATTTGACAACATTGAACCCAAGTAGAATCTCTCCTACCAGCGAAACGTGCATAGACAACATTTTTACAAACTTAGACCAAGACGAATATTGTGTTGGTACAGTGAACCTACACATTGCGGACCATTTGGCTCAGATAGTGAAGTATTAGCACAGCGAGGCAATATCTGTAAAGAGCGAAAATAAATATATGAGAATATTTAGTTCGAACAATATTCAACAATTTAGATTAAAACTAGATACTTACCGATGGGATGAAGTGTTCTTTGGTAGGTCTGCCTCGGGAAAGTGTGCCATTTTCTTCGAAACCCTACAGCTCTACTATGAGGAGTGCTTCCCTAAAAGAAAAGAAGAGGCAAATAAAAGTAAACAATATCAACTTTCTGAAGATCTAAAGAACATAAAGAATAGCTTAGATGCTTTAGCAACAATTGCGAAAGTAAGCAAAGACGAATTGATATACCAAGAGTATTGTAAGCATAAAGCTGTATATAAAGAAGCATTATCCAATGAGATTAAGGACGATTTCAATTCACAAATTGAAAGTTCGCAAAACAAGCAAAAGACAGTGTGGAGAATTATTCGCCAAGTCACTGGAAAGGGTGCCCAAGGCAGATGCAATGTGCAATTATCACCTGATGAAATGATTCGGTGCTTCAACAATCAAGGTGTACAAGTACTTGGCAACCAGCTGGCCGACCCCCATGATCTGCTAACAAAAACTATAGAAATGAATAACCACTCTTGCTACTTTGCACCGATAACACACGATGAACTTGCTGAAATCATTGGAAAGATTAAGAGCAAGAATACTCAAGATTGCAATGGCTTTTCCAGTAATTTGATGAAGGCAATTGCTCCAAGTATCTTCGACCCGCTAATCTCTATCATCAACGATTGCCTTACCGAAGGTATCTTTCCTAAGAAACTGAAAATTGCGAAGATACTACCAGTGTATAAAAAGGGAAACATCAAGGTTCCAGAGAATTACAGGCCAATATCAATATTACCGGCATTTTCTAAAATATTCGAGCTAGTGATTGCGAACAGATTAATCAGCTTCTTAGATAAGAATAACTTGATAAGTAAAGTGCAACATGGGTTTCGGAAAGACAAATCAACCGTAACAGCTTTAACTGATGTGATAAATGCGATTTTATCACCGATTGATGAAGAGAACTGCGTCCGACTGACTTGCTGTGACCTAACGCGGGCATTTGATACTGTGGATCACAAGTTACTAATTGACAAATTCTTTCACTACGGCGTGAGAGGTAGTTGCTACGAGTTGTTGTTGTCCTATCTGTCGGGCAAGCAACAATACGTCGAAATAGAGACACGCAAATCAACAATGATGGTACAACAGCGTGGGGTTGCCCAAGGATCTATTCTGGGACTGATGTTTATCATCTACATTAATGACTTTGAAAGAAATGTATCCGCGGACACTATCTGTCTATATGCTGATGATACGTCGTTAGTGATCAACGGCAAAACAAGAAATGAAGTGCTAATGAAAGGTGAAGTGCTATGGATGATGCAGAAAGGTGGTTTTCAGCCAACAAACTCAGTCTAAACCCAAATAAAACCGAACACCTTGAATTCTCCCTAAACAAAAAAGAACTTACCAGCAGCGTAAGGATTCTTGGTCTCCGAATTGATAGCAAATTGAACTGGTCCAATCATATTGACGAACTGGCCAGGAAACTGACATCAGCAGTTTATAGTGTCATTAGAATTAAGAGTGTGTCAACCTGTAACGCCGCAAGAATGACATATTTTGCAAACTTCCATAGTGTGGCAGTATATGGAATCCAATTTTGGGGAATGTCTTCGGAGGCCAATCGTATCTTCCTTCTGCAGAAGCGAGCTGTTAGGACTCTGTGCAACCTGAGAAGAGAACAAACGTGCAAGCAGGCGTTTATAGAACAAAAGATACTTACCATACCAAGTGCGTATATTCTCGCCATTGCTAAATACATACATAAAAATCGAGAGTATTTTTGCACCAACGATGAGTCACACAATTATAACACCCGCAACAAGGATGATCTTCGGTTACCATACCATAGAGTGCAAGCCACACAGAGGAATGCAAATTTTTGGGGCGTAAAAGGTGTATAATAAATTGTCCGAAAGCATCAAATGTTTGTCAAATAAGAAATTTGCAAGGACATTAAAAGGACACTTATTAAATAACGCCTTTTATTCTGTTGATGAATTTCTTAGCCACCCTAATTAGTTTGCTTCTCAATGTTTGTTTGTTCTTCATGTATTTATATAATGTCTTTGTTCCGTATTTTATCCTTACAACTTTGATTTTATTTATACATTATTTTATTTTGACGATTTTTGTAATTGTTATTACAATAAAAATCAGGTTTATTATTATTATTATTATTATGGGTAAGAAATTGCAGACCAATTTTGAGACATTTTTGTATTCACAATTTTTTTTGCTTTTTAGATAGGAGGTATCAATACAAAAAGGAGGAACACGAAGAGAGAAATTATTACAAATTTCGGAAAATGTTTTTAATAAATTTGTTACTAGCAGCGAAGCGCATGCTATAATTCACGACCTAGAGCTTCGTAAATGAAGAAATCGGATTAACAAATTTCAGAACATTCCCACATTGGTTATGGAACTTCAAGAAAGTATACAGGATAGTTTCTAGAAAAATTACCAAATTTATAACCCGTTCATATGGTTAAGTCAAATTTCGTCGGCTTTCGTACAAGAAGTAAAACCTTATATTGCGAAGGCAGGCTCTACTAATACATTCAACGCTGATGAAAGTTGTTTCAATTTGGAATTGCACTCTGGTCGCACCTTAGCTCCACAACGATCGAAAGCAGTTGAAAGTATTGTGCAATTGATATTCCCTACAACACACAGCTATACCATACTTCCTACAGTATCCGCGTCTGGACGCTTGTTGTCGCCCCTATTCATGGTTTTGAAAGAACAAAGTGATACAATTGGGCCACAAGTAGTAGAATCGATGTTCCACGCAGAAAATATTTATGTAAGTGCTTCATCATCCGGAAAACTAACAACAGCATTATTCATGGAATGGTTCACAAAGGTATATCTTCCAAATACAGGATCTCAAACAGTTTTATTGCTAGATTCGTGGACTGGTCATTGTCCATCTAACTTAAAAGACCATATATCGGCCGACAAGAATGTGCACATCCTCACAATACCAAAGAAAACCACTGGTATGATACAACCCCTAGACGTCTATGGATTTCGTGTTTGGCAAAATTTTGTTAGTAAATTATCTGATATTATACTCTTATACAACTACGATATTAATTTGCATACGCGTAACAACATTATTAAATTACAGTCTTTAGTGCACAACCAATTATCTTCTTCTTTGTGATTTCACGGAGGACTCTTAAAATGGTAAGTGTTTGAGCACGTGTTATTTAATTTTTATTTAAAAGATGAGCGAAATTATTTGCGGCAGCAAACATCTCTATTAGCAGAGTAACTCTAGTGGAACGCGAGGCCTGGTCGACTCTACGCTACTGCGCGGTACCGCTCGTGGCCAGCTTTAGTAATAAGTAAAGCGTGACAAACGGTTGCACCCGCTGTGTTTACTATGTACTTACAAGGAATCGAGTGGACGTTCGGTTATTATCGGTTGATCGGTGTTCGTGTACTATATCGATGTAATACATGCACAACCAATAATAACCGAACGTCCACTCGATTCCTTGTATGTGCAGCGGGTGCAACCGTCTGTCACACTTTAGTTATTATCGGTTGATCAGTGTGCATGTACTATTACATCGATAGAACAATAGTACGGCAAAATATACAGCGTGGCTCACCACCTTCGCGTCGGTTTATATACGAAAAAACGGCAAGATATTTTAAAAATATATTTGTTATGAGCTATGTAGGTTCATTGGGAGCAAGTTTTAAAATTGTTTTGAAATATACAGGGTGACTCAAAAAGAAGTTACGCACCAAAGTTGTGAAAATTTAAATGGAATAGCCTGTATATTATTGTATATTTTGATAGTGCTGGCTAAATAAAGGCAAGTTACTATTATGTTTTCTATACCTAACTCAAGCCGTTTTTGATACATTTAACTATTCTTGAGAATATGGACCAAAACTTAAAAGGCGCACTGTCTTGAGATTTGGTTTCTCACCTAAATTTGCTGGGGTGGGTAAATTGCAGCTTGTGTCCCTGCGAGTATAAACCTAGAAAATTTGCTGAAGTGGGTAAACTGTAGCTGGTATCTCTATGAGTATACACCTAGAAAATTTGCTGGGGTGGATAAACTGCGGTTGGTATCCCTATGAATATAGATCTTGAAAATTTGCTGGGGTGGGTAAACTGCAGCTGGTATTCCTATGTGTGTACTCGAAAACCATTCCAGTTATACAGAGTGGACAAAAATATACCTTTGATTTGGGCTATCATTAAAGTCAAATAACTTTCTTACATTAAACGGAACACCCTGTATTGATTATCATATTTAGATTTTATTTGTTAATCATTGACAAAATTGTATTAAGGTTTCCTATACTTATATCTTATACTTTCTTAGTAATTTAGCATTATCGATTTTAAGTATTAATTTCTTGCCATTTATTTTACGAAAGTAGGCTTTAACGGAACTGACGTTATTAACACTGCTCACAAATAGACGATATTTATCAGTCTAACCCTTCAACTGGTTTTTCTTTCATGCTTATTAAAAAGAAACAACTATAAGTAGCAAATTCCTACATTTGTTCGAACATATAACAAACTTAAACGTAAAAGAAAAGCAAAGTGTTCAAAATGACAGTTTCACTTTAAACAAATTATCTGGCGTCATGGAATGAAACGCCATTCTTATTCGGTCTTTCATATTATCGGATGTGATTGGTGGTATAAACAATAGTTTTGATATATCCCCATAAGGTAAAATTGAGAGTCGTTATGTCTGGGGATCTGGCTGGCCAATTTTGCGGACTTCTGCGCCCTATCCATCTATTTTGATATTTCCTACGTAATTCGTTCCTAGTCCATTTACTTGGAAGTGCGCAGGAACACCGTCTAGTTGCAACCACATTCTCTCCCTGATATTAAGTCGTGTATTTTCCAAAAGCACAGATAAATTGCCTTTTATAAATCCAAGAAACATGGTGCCATTTAAGTGGCCATCAAAAATGTATGGACCTACCATATGCGTTCCATTATTCCACCCCAAACATTAACAGATCGTCTGTGTTGACGATCAAGGGTTCTAAAAAATTGGGATTTTCATCACTGTAATAATGAAAATTATGTCTGTTAACTAATTCGTTGTTATGGAAAGTTGACTCATCTGAAAAGAGCACAAAATCTAGGAAATGTTCGTCATCTCCTAACTTTTCCAGAATCCATAAACAAAATTCGAGTTGTCGGTCGTAATCTACCTCCAAAAGTTCCTGATGGAATTGTATGTGGTACAGATAAAATTTGTGTTTCATTACGATTCTTCCAATGCTTCATCTGCTTATTCCTGTTGTTTCATTAATTTTTCGCTGACTTGTATGCGGAGTTTCAATTAGAGATTCCATAACTAATTTTTTTTCCTTTCCGGTAATTGGTTTTTGTCGCTCCATTTTTTTATAAGACACACTTCCTGTTCTTCGGAAAATTTGCAGCAAATTTTCAAAGAAACGCTTGTCAGGATGACGTCTGTTAGGAAATTTTTGAGCATAAACCCTTGATGCTAAGAAGCAATTTTCTAAACACTACCCAATTACAAAAATCATATAAAACCTTTCCTCTTGGGTGTAAGTTCTCATTTTAAATAATGCTTTAACTAAAGACAACTGTCAAATAATGTTCGTTTATGTGTAATAATAACGTCAGCTCCGTGAAAACCTGCCTTCGTAAAATAAATGGCGAATAAACGAATATTCGAAATTGAAAATGCTAAATTACTAAGAAAATATGAGATATAAGTAAAAGAAACCTTAACACGATTTTATAAATGGTTAAATTAGAATCTAAATACGATAATGAATACAAGCTGTTCCATTTAATATAACAAAGTTATTCGACTTTAATGATAGTCCAAATCAAAAGCATATTTTCGTCCAACCTATATAATTTTTATTTGATCGTCAAGTCTAATACTTCGAGTAAAAATAAATACAATTAAAAATATCTAGCTTAAAAACGTAAGACAGGCGCGCCTCTTAAATTTTGATCTACATTTTCAAGAATAGTTGAATGCCTCAAAAACGGCTTGCAAAGAAAACAAGAAACTAAAAGGCATTGTTCAAACACATATAACAAAAAAGTTTTAAATAAGAATTTGTTACTTAAAAAAATTAATCTAAAATAGATTTAGGGCATCTAGATCTTTTGGCCCCAAAATTATTAATCACCCACTATGCAGACACAACCCTCATTAAACAAAACAAAACCTAAATGTGTTTGTTTCAGTCTTCAACGGGTATTTCCCGATCGCATTATGCGAGCGTAAATAACGAGTTTAACCTGTGATAAGCAGGTATGAACATGTAAGAACCAACCTTAAATTATTACAAACAGACGTTTGCATAGTGCGTGCGGTTATTTAGTGCTGTTCAGATACCTGAACACTGTGTGAGGTTTTCGAGCACAGTTCAGATAATTGAACAGTAGTCGTGCAGAAACATTTTATAAAGACTATTTAGTTTAACCTTCCAGAAGTGAAAAATTTCCCACATTTCGAGGAGGGGGGGAGGTAGATTAGAACAAAAATTAAAAAAGAAACTAATTACAATTTCATATACAAGCATCTATAATACAATTACATCATATATACTTTCGTTAATCTAAACGATAACAATTAATGTTACAATTTGTTCTTGCAATGAAAAATTTATTTTACCTTATGCTGAGGTAGTGCATATATGAAAATTAAAATTGAACAAAATAAATAAAGTAGGAAGAGTATAATGAGCTTATTGATAATACAGCAGACTGTTCTAAGATTAGACAAAAAGCCACAGTAACACTTCATTTTCAGAAATGTTTATGATAATAAGTAACTTCGCAAATGTGCAATCTTCATACAAAGTAATGCAGCCTCGTTAAACCGAGATTTCCCAATCGCCGAAATAATAAAAAGAATTTAGAATAAGAAACTATAATTTTTCCTTGGAATTTTTCCGACGTAATCAATTACCGAAAAAAACTGTCCACAGCGAGGAATCGAACCCCACATCTCCTGCTTGCCGGGTAGACGTGATAACCACTACACCATGCGGACTGTGGAAGATTCGATTCTATGTTGAAGAGAATTAATTTTATCATGTAATTTCGGAGCATATAAAATATTTTTAACTGTATTTGCTGTACTGATACTTTTCCTCATATTGCATATTTTTCCGAAATTAGTTGCCGTTAAACAATACCTTTTTTCTACAAACCACACAGGATTGTCTAATTGTCCTCTAAAAAAATCTATAAAAAAATACGTACTGCAAAATGCAAGAAATTAATGAAATATAATCGCGAAATTAGGTTACAGTTTTTCCAGAAAACATTCATATTTTAATTTACTTAACTTCAAACTATCATAGAATTTAGGTTATGATATTTGCTTCTTAACAAATCAAAGACAACTTTTTTTAACTAAATGTCACAATAAAAAAGTAGTAACATTTAACAACTTTCGTAATATTTGAAAACAATAACATTTTTCTTTTAATTTTTTAATTAAGTAATTCTTGTTTAAATATTGTTTTTATAAAGTTGGTAAACAGTGAAGCAACATTTTTCTAATAACGAGATACATACATATATCTATAAAGATATACATACCTGTCTTTTCTCTTCTTCCAAGCATTGATCATAATCAGTTTTCGGCTCTTCCGCTTTCTAGATAACGGTAAACGGCGGAAATTTCCCATATTTACAGCTGTTCGAACAACTCTATAAAAATGGTTGAAATTAAATTTATGCTTTTTGCAAATGCATGACTTGCCCACGGGTAAACAAAAATAAGAGCGGATGGAATCTACACAACTAATCTGGAAAATAATGCTTTACATATATTGTTAATTGCACCTTATATTAATAAAATATTATTTAAAATATTTATTTTATATATATTTAAAATATTTTTTTCAGTCATAGAGGACTGCAATACATAAGGTGCAGTTTTAAATATCTCTTTCGCTACCCCACATCACTGCCACGATGCCTACCAAGTTTTTGCATGTTCTCGGTTATTAGGGGTGGTAACTATTGAGCCGCCCGTTGCGTGACTCACATCTGTCAAAGTATAAGCGATGCAATATGCAGGTGCAACCGAAATTACATGAAATCGTGAACGCTCTGTGGGTGTCGAAGGGCCTTAAGTAAAGTGGATTTCGAACTTCTATGCTTGACACTGAGATGGCGCCGCAATTTCATACGATTTAAATTATAATTAGTTATTTCTTAATCTATTAAATAAGCTGGTAAATACCGGTAAACATGATTTTTTTATACCTTTTTTTTTATTTCACTAAAATCCGGGTTTATTCGCATAAGAAAACGGAAACAATTTATTAGAATATTAAAAAAATAAATCTCAGAGTTTACTTACAGCAAATTTACGAACTTCTACTTGTAGATGGCGCCGCGATTTGTACCGTTAAAATATACACTTATTTATATTTATTTATTTCTGAAATTGTTAAAGAAGCTCATAAATGCGGGAAATGTGGATTTTTTAACTTCGTCTATTTTATGTCGTAAAATCCGATAATTTCAGTAACAGAAAACCAAAATAATTCATCAGAATGTAAAAAAATTGACGATTCCACTCAACGCTACTGTTGATCGCGTGTTTTTGGTCAAACGTCATCGTAGAGTATTTTGGCAAGGTACCGTGCTCGGACATTTATTTGCCGTCTCGAAGTCGATCTTAGGACCGTCTTTAGCCTATTACACCCTTCAAGAATACCGCTTGCCCCCTTTCGCGTATCGCTGGAAGGACTGCTAATTTTGCTAATTGCTTGTTTCGCCGGTCTCCCGTCCTCCGTCCGCGGCCGGTCGAAGATCCTAGTAAACCAAGACGTCGCTAGCCGACGCGCAAATATTCAACAGTTTATATTAATTTATAATTTTACCGAACAGCACATTACTCGAAGTTGTCAAAAATCATCGTGATCATTAACCTGGGCAAATATGCGGTAACAGCCAAAGGCGTGGCGAGCGCATAAAAGTTTACACATAAAATAGAAGGTAAGAAATAAATTACGAAACGTGGTGAAACACTTACCGTTTTAGAAGTCTTCCGTGAAATCACAAACTGGGTAACATCTGTTAAATATTTGAATCATTAGATATGTTTCCACAGCTGTTTCAGTCAAGTGAGTACGACGTGCGGAATAAATGCTTTTTAATGCCGAAAACGACCGTTCGACATCTAGCGATGTTGTATTTGCATATTTAAAATAATCTTTGAAACAACTTAATGCATCTTCACACCCACCTTCACAAATTTGTCTTAATATAAGAAAATCGGAGTCTTTTTCTAAAACACTTTCAAATTTTCGTATTACACACCAATTTGTTTCGCCTTCTACAACGCATAACTGTGCGTAAACATCATTCACAATTTGAACAGAATCCACTAGCATTTTGTAATTTTTCTATTCCCTCCGTTAGCCCGAAGTAATTCTTGTGAATAGTTTGTAAATCTCTTTTAACCTGAATATCTTGAAATATTTCCTGGATTTTCTTGATTGCTGCAGCTTCTGTCGGATTGAATTTTAAAACTACCTTCTTTACTTGATCAAAATATTTGTTGTAGTAAAACGCAGCCTGCAACCATGTTCCCCAATGTGTAACAATCGGCTGTGGTGGTTCAGGTAAATCAGGACACAGTTTGCGAAATAGTCGGGTAGGTTTCGGGGACTTTAGAAACACTGCCTTTGTACTAGCAATCATTGCATTTACTAGTGGAAAACATGTAGGGATCGTTTGTGCCGCAAGATTTAGAGTATGGATTTTACTCGATACATGTAAGAAGTTACCACTGTGTTCTTTGAGAGATCGGCCCAAAGAACGCATGTTTGCGGCACCATCACTCATAAGCATTAAAAGTTGCTTAGTTGAAACTTCAAATTTGTTCAATGAGTTCAACACCACCTTTAAAATCTCATCGGCAGTACAATTTATAACTCTTTTGGAAGCAAGTAAGAAGGAGGATGACGGTCGATGTGGTTCCATTGTACGTACCATTACATTAACCACAAAATGTTTTTGACGATCTGTTGTTTCGTCCACACACAACCACAGTTTTTTATCTTTCAATTCCGTTTTCATTCTCTTTTCTATATGTTCACGAGCAAATGGCACTACATTTCGTATCTATGTCCGACTAGGTAATTTACAGTCCGTATATTTATTCCAGAAGGAGACAAATGCTTCTTTGTCTAGTAAATGAAACGATAGATTACATAAAATAAGAGTAACACATAAATCAAATGTAAATTTTTCTTGGTCTCGTATGCCACTTTTTGCAGAAGAATGCTGTTTGCTTTCGATGTGATGTTGACCATGGCTTCTGGACCAACGCATTAAAGGGATTTTACAAACTAGACGTTGAATTTTAACGTCATCAAAAATTAAGTCCGGCATGTCCACTGTAAGGTTTTTAACTGCGTCTGCCATTGGTCGTTTTCGCGACGTATGTACCTAACTGCGACATTTTTAAAGCAAACATAAGCGTACAATTACGAAATAAGTTACGACAGCCTACATATACACAGAACTACTCGCATACAGCATCGATTTAGTACTGACGCTGTGAACGCGTGAAATAAATAATCGCCAACTCCGCACCACATATCTACTACACTGACTGTTGCCGCTGTTTGCCCAGACTAATGATCATGTTGTTTCCAGTTGTTTTTGTAATATCGTGGATTGTCTAGCAGATTTTACATATATATGCAGTTACAATTTAGTGTATATTTTTAATTAAGCGTATTACAACATGTTACTTTTGATTTTCTATCATGCATACATATAGAACATCTAAGAAATCTTGTGTTACATAAATATATAAAGTTATTACTTTATAACTATGTGAAAAGTTTTAACAATTTGCTAAGTGACCGTGAATCGAAAATAAATGTGTATAATTCATGCAACAAAATTGTATAAAATTTCGTAGTGGATCAAAATAATTATAGCTTAATAACCGTAATATTTCTTTTACTAGTATCTATTTCATCTCCTTTGTTGAGTTTATATTTCTTGCACCAGTTTATATTATTTTTCAAAATAAATTATTTCACTTTGATATCTTGTTTCCAATAATTACAAAGCAGAAAATTTAATAAAAAATTGCAATTAATTAAAAAGGAGTAAGCCATTTTAAGTAAAAATTTCGCTGTCTTCACGCTAGATGACGCTGAATATTGTCCAACACTTATAACTAGAGTTGCTCACTAGCGCCAACTTGCAATGGCTGGGGTCTTCACAGTGCGCATCTTTGCTTCCGTGAATTCGGCTATAGTGAGTTCAGCGGTCAGTCCGTGTACCTGATCGGGGTTCTAACGGAACTGGTACATGAAGTGGAAAAATAAGGTCCCACTAGTTGGGTTTACTTTTACTTAAGATTTTGTCCGTACTTTTGGATACATTTTCTATTTTTTGATTTTACGTTTTATTTTATTTTATACATCTGCGACACTGGGCCGGGAGAGCTGCTTCCTTCCGGCATACGCGATGACTGAAAAACCATCTGCATCGCCGCCGTCTCCCTTGGAGGACTTCCCCCAATAGAGGACGACTCCACGCTGGGATCCGAGTCCTCTATGGTCCTCCAGAAGCCCCAAAGCGGTAGCATCCTTTCCTTCGCTATGATGTCGGGTGGCTCAGCTAAGGGACCTATCCGACGATTTAGGTTCCATCCAGGACAAACAGTTTGATTTCCGAGCTGGACTATCCACAGAACTGCAGCTACTTCGCTTTTCGGAGCACATACCCGACGGGCTCGACAGACGAGAAACCGTCGGCGCTGTCTTCTTCGACATCGCACGTACCTTTGACACAGTCTGGCACAAATGCCTGGTCCATAAGTTGACCGTTACCGGTCTTAACCCCTCCATGGTTAGGCTAATCAGGTCGTACTTGCAACGCACATCCTTCTGCACCAAGTGCCAATCCGCGAAGTCGAGCATCCGAAGCATCAGATCCGGCGTCCCGCAGGGTTCTCTCCTCGGACCGCAAATCTTCCTGATGTTTATGTCGGATCTCCCGAGGGAGCCCGGCACAGAGCTGGCAATTTATGCGGATGACACTGTCATCTACACATCTTGCCGGAAAGAGGTCTTCGTCGTTAGGCGGCTACAACTGGCTACCGACGGCCTCCTGCGCATAAACGAATCTAAATGCGTCGCAGTTAGATTCACCAGGAGCTTGCGCGAACTGCGAGTGTTCGTCCGCGAGGGCGACGTCATCTTGCAGTGGAGCCCTGACGTTAAGTACCTTAGAGTCCACTTCGACCAGAAACTCACCTGGAAGAAGCAGATGCAGGAGATAAGATCCAAGTTCCTCGCTGCACGCAACTCGTTACTCCCACTCTTAGGGCGAAGAAGTCCCCTTCACCTAAGAAACAAGTTGCTTCTCTACACCTCGACCCTGAGACCGCTATTGACCTGCGGCGCTATGGCCTGGTCCTCGGCGGCCTTTACCCACATAATATCCTTAGAGCGTCTCCAGAGTAAGACTCTAAGGATAATTTCCGGAGCCCCCTGGTTCGTAAGGAACTCACAGATTCATCGCGATCTGGAAGTCCCGACACTCCGCGAGTATTTCGAGAAGATCCTCACCGCCGCGTGGGAAAGGGCCCGCGCGAGCGGCAACAGTTGCGTTCAAGAGGTAGTCGTTCCTCAAGATCGTCCCCCTCCCAGGATTCACGTCAGACGACCTTTTTCAACGTCCGCTAAGAGTCAGTCCCTTCCGAGGAACGACATTCGTCCCCCAGTCAGGACGTTTTAATCCTTGAAATATCACGGCGCGACCGTGCCGCAGTCATTTAGCTAGAGGACAAAAAGGTTTCTTCATAAAACTGGCCCTAGGAAACGATAGGATCCCAGAGGTTCGATACAACCCTCAGTGTAACTGCGAGTCTCAACCAGATCTGTTGTGTATACATATACGCTGCCGTATATACTATTTCGTAGTTCTACGTTTGTTTTAAAAATGATACCTACGCCGCGATTTCGGACTGCAAATTACCAAGTCGGGCATCGTTACAAAGAATTGTGCCATCTGCTCGTGAACATGTAGAAAAAAGAATTAAATCGGAGTTGAAAGATAAAAAACTGTGGTTATGCGTGGACGAAACATTCTGTGGTTAATGTAATGCTACGTACAATGGAACCACATCAATCGTCAGCTTCAATTCTATTAGCTTCCAGACGAGTACAACAATGTACTGCCGAAGTAATTTCAAAGTTAGTGTTAAATATATTGGAAAAGTTTGAACTCTCAACAAACCAACTGTTGATGTTTATGAATGATGGTGCCGCAAACATGCTTTCTGTAGGCCGGTCTCTTAAAAAAACCTGTGGCAGATAGTATTAAAAAATGTTACCCTAAGGTAGACGCTTTAATAGCGCATACAAAGCAGTGTTTGTCAAATCCCCAAAACGTATTCGCAAATTTCACAGACTGTGCCCCCGTATACCTGAGCCACCAGAACCTATTCTTACACGTTGGGGAACATGGTTACAGGCCGCGTTTTATTATCATAAATATTTTGAGAATATTAAGAACGTTGTTTTACAATTCGATCCAAAGGAAGCTGCGGCTATCAAGGAAAGCCAGTCGAAATTTCAAGATAGTTAGGTAAAAACGGATTTAAAAGCTATTCAGAACAATTACTTCGGACTAGTGGAGGCAATACAAAAATTAGAAAATCCTTCGGTGTCGTTAGTGGAACTGTGGAAACATATCTACTGTTGCAGATATTTAACAGATACTATTCACTTTGTGATTTCACGGAAGACTCTTAAGATGGTAAGTGTTTGAGCACGTATTATATTTTATATCTGACCATTTACTTAGTGTAAACTTTTATGCACCCGCCACTGGCTGTTGGCGCAAATTGAGCAGCTCTACTCATAACACGTAGTTTATGGTTCTAGGGAGAGATGTTCTGTAGTTCACCCGCGTAGATGATCGATGGCGTTGGTATCGTGTTTACGTTTCATAGGCGTCCTCCTTTTACGAAATAACTAAGTGATTATACTGCTTTAATAATAATGCAAAAAGTATATGTTTAATGTTAACAGAATAGAATATCTATGGTAGTTCAATTGTCTATTCTAAAGTAACTATATTTTACCATCTCTTTTTTAAATTAAAAAAATATGTAATTGTTTTCAATTAACTAATGCCCTGATGCTCATATTCTTTTAATATGAAATTTATAAAATTTGATTGTATTTTTTATTATTCAGATATGGGTTTACATAAACCCATATCTGAATAATAAAGAAATCTACTATGTAAGTATGTTTTTTTTTTAAACTAAAGTATATTAGTGAAAATCTTTACATCTTGTTTATATTTAATTTATCAATTTCAAAATATAAGAACATTGTCATCTTTTTATATTTGTAAAAAATAAAATAATTCAATTATATTGTAAGTTCGTATTAAAAAAAAAATGTAATTGTTTTCAGTTAATTAATGCCCCAATGCTTCTTTTAAAATTAAATTTATAAAATTTGATTTTTTTTTGTTATTATTCAGATACGCGTTTACATAATGAAATTTACTATATAGATAGGTTTGTTTTTTTAACTCAAATGCAGTGTGATCTACTCGAAATGGAAGCACTCTTGTAGAACCTATATTTTACACTAAAATGAAACCGTTTTGTTTTTTAATACATAGTAGACCAAAAAGTGTACTGTCAGAAAATTTCAAAAATTCATCTAAATTTTCAATGCACACTATGATTACTTTTCGAAGTTAAAAACAGAAAAATTTTATTAGCGATTTTTTGACAAAAATTCGACTACACCACTGAATTTAGAAGGTCCTCAAATGGTATTAACCAAAATTTCATTCAAATATATTTATTAATAAAAAAGTCATGAGATAATCATTTGTTAAACTTGGCAGCGCATTATTTCATAAATCCGCTTCTTACAACATCTACTGACCAAGATAGATCAAAATTTATTTAAAAAACAACTAAAAAGTAAACAAATGCAATTCCTTATTCAGATTTACTTCAACAATTATCAAAACTAGTTTGCAATCACTCAACTATCAATGAAGTTAATGAACAATTATGCAGTAACTGTGAATGCCACAGCCTGCATTTGACTTCGTTTATAAATTATTAATCTCGACGTCATAGCCTACTTTGGATTTTACTTAAATTATTTATATTTTTTGGAGGTGATAACAATTGCTATTAACAATTCGAAATGGAACCACCCCCGTAGAACCTATATTGTACACTAAAATTAAACCATTTTTTTAATACATAGTGGGCCACAAAGTGTTTTTCAAGACATACTTTGATAACAACATCTAATGATAACATCTGATAATAACATCTAATAGTATACCTTGTTAAAGCATCCCCAACGTTTAGTTGTATTTTGTAACATACTGTATCCGAGTCTATCAATTGTTTCGGTTATCAAAATTGCACATCGTAGACAATTCCAATTTGTATGGAAATATGAAAATTTTAGCACGGCTTGTTTTTCCTTTATTTCTTTGCTATTTTAGGTTAACATTATTACATTGTATTTTTGTTGCGCTGTAATTTTATTATCCGTCCCTATCGTGCTGTTCTTTCGCGACCACCAGCACTGTTTCCTAAACTCGTGTTCTTCAGCATTTAATATCTCTCTGTTATTTTTTAACACTAAAAATACACACAAAAAGGATATTAAGTATTGTGTTTTATAATTATATTTCCACAATTCAAGAGGAGGTGCAACAAAGTTTTTTGGTAGCGTTTCTTAAAAAAGCTCCTTGCGCCCTTATTAGTAATTTTTTTTTATTAGTGAACTTTGATGGACATCAGCTTTCTCTTCGTGTGAACGTCTGCCATGCCCCGCCTTGATCCCTGTGCTACACGATCAAGGGACTCCTTGTAAACTTGCTTACTCCCTGAAAAATATAGAACGTTCATGATTTCAAAAATGCCAAAAAAATGTAATTTTCTAACTGTATTTTTTCCCTTTTTTTCAAGTTCCAAAGTAGTTTGAGATAAAGAATGTGTACAGCATAAAATCAATTTTCAAGAAAGTATGCAGCTCATTTCCAAAATTGCTATTTAATATAAATTGAAATAGAATTCAAGAAGTATTGTTTTATAAGCAATTCTTCGAAAGCTGTTTGTTAATACTATGATTCCATTACGCAAAAACACGCTGCCAAATAATAATCTTATGCGCTGTTATTTGTATAACAAAACGGTTAGCAACTTTAGTTTTATCCATATTTAAATACTTACGATTCCTTACTTTCCAAACATCAATCGCCGAGATGACTGACATGCATTTCATTTATGGACTTGTTGATGGCAATTCATTAGAAGCTAGACGGTTGTAGATTGAACGATTTCCTAACCGTAATGTTCCTGATAGAAAAACCTTCCAAAGTATTTATCAACGTCTTCATGAAACAGGCACATTGAAACGAAGTGGAGGACCAGGAAGGCCAATGACAGTAAGAACGATAGAATTAGAAGAGAATGTGCTGGACATGATAGAGGAAGATCCAGGTACTTCTACTCGAAAAATTGCAAATACTTTGAATGTAAGTAATGGGACTGTTTGGAAAATTCTTAGGGAGTATTTGTTGTACCCATACCACATACAACGCGTTCAGGCAGTTCTTCCTGCTGATTTTCCTCCGCGGATTGCAATCTGTCAGTGGCTTTTGCACACATTGGTTCAAATCCCTCAACTACTAACACTGATTCTTTTTACCGATGAAGCGAATTTCTCAAGAAATGCAATAAGGAATTTTCACAATAACCATGTGTGGGCTGAAGAAAATCCACATAAGGTACTTGAAGATCGTTTTCAACGTCAGTTCTCGTTGAACGTTTGGTTAGGAATTGTGGGTGACTGGTTAATTGGACCGGTATTTCTACCAGGAAGACTAACCGGCGAGGTGTATCGAAACTTTTTGGAACAAACGCTACCTCTGTTTCTGGAAGATGTACCATTAGCAACAAGAAATGCAATGTGGTTTATGCACGATGGTGCACCAGTGAATTTTAGTGTGGTTGCTCGTGAGTTTTTAACAGCAGCATACGGAGATCGTTAGATTGGTCGAGGTGGACCTCACTTATGGCCTGCTCGATCCCCAGATTTAAACCCCCTGGATTATTTCCTATGGGGCCATCTAAAGTCATTAGTTTATTCTACTTCAGTGGAAAATGTAGAAGAATTAAGAAATCGGATAATTGCTGAGTGTAACTCAATAAGAAACGACCCTGGTGTTTTTGAAAGAGTCCAGCAGTCAATGAGGAGAAGATTGGATTCTTGCATCCTAGCTGGAGGTAGTCATTTTCAACAGTTCTTGTAGATTCAGAAACTTTAGATGTAATTTTTGGTAATAAAATGTTGGTTTTGTCGAAAAATGCTCTCGCCCTGTATCTTCGAAACAAAGGGGTTTTTCAAAATTCATCAAAGGACAAAATATTCTTAGAATAGTTCATGGAATAACCCCCGTATGTTTAATAAACATCCTGTATAATATCCAATAACAAATTGACCAGATATGACCAGATATATTATATATAACGCTGGCCAGGAGCGGTATCGCGCATCGGCGTAGAATCAGTTCGGACCGAGAGGAACGGTAGTATTACTTCGTCTGCGGAGCAGTACGGACATTTTCGCTGCCGGTCATTTGCGCAATTGTTTATGATTTCGTCAGTAAAACGACCGCGGTCGGACAAACTTCGAAAATTTATTGCAGAAATTCCAGACTTAATATATGAAGATGCTAAAATTAAATGTGTAATCTGTAAAATCCCGTTAATGTGTTGGTCCAGACAACATTGTCTACGACACGTAAATAGTGAAAAGCAAGCGAACATATTGAACAAAAAATAAAATCGGAGTTGAAAGATCAAAAATTGTGGTTATGTGTCGACGAAACAACAGATCGGAAGAAACATTCTATTCTTAATGTAATGGCACGCAAATTGGAACCTCATCAATCGGCACCTTCAATTTTATTAGTCTCCAAACGAATACAACAGTGTACTGCCGAAGTAATTTCAAAGTTAGTGTTAAATACATTGGACAAGTTTGAACTTTCAACAAACCAACTCTTGATGTTAGTGAGTGATGGTGCTGCAAACATGCTTTCTGTAGGCCGGTCTCTTAAAAAGCATTCTGCTAATTTGTTACACATTGCGTGTAAAATTCATGCTCTCAATCTTGTGGCGGATAGTATCAGAAAATGTTATCCTGAGGTAGACGCTTTGATGGCGCATACCAAAGCAGTATTTGTCAAATCACCGAAACGTATTCGCGAATTTCACAGACTGTGCCCCCGTATACCAGAGCCACCAGAACGTATTCTAACTCGTTGGGGAACATGGTTGCAGGCCGCGTTTTATTATCATAAGTATTTTTACAATATTAAGAACGTGGTTTTACAATCCGATACAAAGGAAGCTGCCGCTATCCAGAAAAGCCAGTCAAAATTTCAAGAAAGTCAGGTTAAAATGGATTTAAAAATCATTCACGACAATTACTTCGGGCTAGCAGATGTAATAGAAAACATACAAAATCCTGCGGTGCCGTTAGAAGAATCTCTACAAATAGTGCAACATGTTCACGCACAGCTATGCGCGATTTAAGATGCAAAAAATGTTTCTGTTCTAGAAAAATTTGAAAGCGTTTTTGAGAAAAATTCTGATTTTGGCACATTAAGACACATTTGTGAAGGTGCGTCAACAGAATCGTTAAGTTATTTGAAAGATTATTTTACTTACGCAAATATTACGTCACTAGATGTAGAACGTTCGTTCTCTGCATATAAACGCATTTTTTCCTCATGCCGTACTAGTTTTGCCGAAACAACAGTTGAAACATATCTAATGTTGAAACAGTTCACTAAAACCCTTACCACAACACTTAATTCGTACTGGACGCACGTTTCGATAGCCAAGCTATCATCATCAGCAGCAAGACTGAACTAACAAGCTAAGTGAAAAACTAACCTTATAAGGAAAATAACGTGCGTCCAGTACGAATTAAGTGTTGTGGTAAGGGTTTTAGTGAACTGTTTCAGTGTTCCAGTGCCACAGTTTTAGAGTATCCGTTTAGTTTAATATCTAATGTTGCAGATATTTAACAGACATTATTCACTTTGTGATTTCACATTATTACTATTAGCAGAATAACTCTAGTGGAACGCGAGGCCTGATCGACTCTACGCTACTGCGCGGTACCGCTCGTGGCCAGCTTTAATTATATATATGCATAGCCTGCGCAGTAACTAACTTCTTGCATACAATAAAAGTTTTAATGCATTGGCAGGTAGAAAACCGCTATTAGGTAAATGTGAAATCAATATTTGATGTTATATTCAGAAAACAAGCGGACTTTATGTTGATGGTAACAAATTTGATTTACCTATCATAATAATTTTAATGAACCAATGAATATTAAAGGCTAAAACCAGTTTATAGATATTATGAGAATTTATTAATTATAACTTCAACAATACACAGTATGAGATGAACAGACATACATGTTATTTATATTGACTGGACAATATGTTTTAATTTTTAATACACTGAGCATTCGTACTTACAATAAGAATAAAAAATGGGCAAATATACCTCTTCTGCCGAGGTATTCTCAAAATCTTTACATCCTTATCACTAATTAGCTTATAGACTACTACAATATATATCAGTAAATGTTGAACCACACATAATTTATATTCTTGTATAATGTACACAAATGATGTCACAAAATCGAAATTAAAATTCGAGATCAGTCATTTATAATTATGATTGAATGTATTGCTTCCACTTACACTCTTAAACATATTGCGATTGAGTGTTCATGTTAATATAATAAAACAAGAGAATCATTGCCACGCAAGCAACATTTAAATAAACAGTTTCCTACACTAGTGATTATAATGTAAGTATGGCAGATTGTATATATGTATTTTTAAGTAATAGAATTTAAAGGCACTTTAAACACATCTAAAATTCATTATGTTTGGCAAAATTGGAAGGTTCAAGTTACATTTTTTACAATATGTACATAATCAAGAGTTTTGAACTAAACTTACAAGTTTTCTGATAAGCTCTGGTATTAAGTTTTACTAATGATTTTCTTTTTTACTAAAAATATATGTATATTATTTTACTCTATAGAAAATGATTGTTCTGGGCTATTTTCATAATACTACATGCAACAACAGGGAGTTACATGGTGATTTGTTTCCTTTTTGCAATTTTGAAGAGAGTGAGGTTATTCCAATAGTGAAAAGTATGCAATGACAATATTTAAAGGTAAATTGCTAAGAAGAAATAACAGTTTTTATATTAGATACGACTTACGATTCCCTTCAGTACGAAACATTAGATAGAATTTGAATATGTATATAACATCGTACATACATTGTCACTATAAATGAAAACTCTTATTGCCAATAAAATGTTAATTTTCTTGTGCTTTAGGTAATAATCATTTTAAGAATGTGCGTCTTAAATAATTGACAGTCACACCACAATAGCACGACGGTTAGAAAAAAGTTATATAGTTAAATATATTTTCATATTCGTATTGTAGTATTCAATTAATTATCTATTATTCGTTTTTCGGATAGACAATAACCTTACTGAAACATATATCAGTTGGATTCACTGATATCGAGTGTACCAACTACCTGCGCATTTTATTGAAAGATACTCCAAGTAAAGGTTATTCAGAATCAAGTAACCTACAATGTAAAGATATTTTTATAAATTTTATTAAATTCGGAATATACACTACCGGCCATATACGTATATTTGCCCAACTACTTTTTTCTAAATATTAGATATTATGAAATTGTATTTGTTAGGTTGATGAACTAAACACAATGGCTACTAGATTCATTGTTTACAATTACCTAAAATCTAAATTTAGCGTTCGTCAATACAAGAGCCCTAATTTTTGATAATAGCTGCGCACAGTCTTGGCATCCTCATAATTAATTTCATTAAAGTTAGCGGTTCAATTTTCTTCCACGCCTCCTGTAGTTGTTCCCACAGCATACCTGTTGACGTTGGTGATGATTTCCGTACCTCACGGTCAAGTTCGTCCCAAAAAAGTTCGATAGGGTTCAGGTCTGATCTTTGGGGTGGCCATTTCATAATTTCAATTTTTCGCTCTCGTTCTAATCGCACTAAATACTCCCGAATTATTTTGTCGGTATGCGTAGGATCATTGTCTTGCTGAAAGACAAAATTTTCACCGAGGATATTTGTTCCGTCAATTCCGTCGATTTTCACTAAATCGCCAGTAGCAGTTCCACCGAAACAACCACAAACCATCACAGACCCACCCCCGTGCTTGATCGTAGGCACAATACACTGATCGGATGCTCGTTCTCCTTCAAATCGCCACACAAACGCTCGCCTGCGTGATCCCAAGATTATAAATTTGGACTCGTCCGTCCACAGCACCCTTTTCCACTGTTCAATGGTCCAGTTTTGATGTTCCCTAGCCCACTCCAAACGTTTCTTCTTATTTTGCTTACGCAGAAATGGTTTCTATAGTGCAATTCTTCCGTGTAAGCCTGCTGCTCTTAAACGTCGTTTTACTGTAGAAACGCTTACCGAATTAGGTCGGCCAACGTTTACTTCAGCTATAATTTCCGGTGCAGTTTTCCATCAATTGCGTTTGCTTATAACAACAATATTACGGTCTTCGGCTGTAGTTGTAATTTTTCGCCTTCCACCTCGTTTCTTATTCGTAAGACTGCCGCCTTCTTCATATTTCTTTGTTGTATTCTACAATTCCTCTATTTAAATTTAATAATCTCGCGATTTCTCTACCACTTTTGCCTTGAGGATGAAAGGCTATTATTAAATATTTAAATAAATTGAAAGTTTTGCTTTTTTTGGCATATTTTCATACAAAACGCACTTAAACACGAAAGAAAGGACGTTACTTGCACAAAGTCTTCCGGTAAACTATATTGTGTTCGTATAAAACATCTGGGAATCGTTTACACTTTGTTTTCTATGAATACAATATTGTAAATGATAGACCATAATGAATTGTTCATTTATACCTCTCCCTGAACCCTTAGTTTTATGGCATTACCTAACGTACGAAATACGGAAGATCGGTTTTATAGATGTATAATTCTAAGTATTATAATATACCAAAATAGGAGGAATTTATTTTATTGTAGGGTTGGAATGTGATTAATAACTGCCGTTGAACCTTGCATTGTTTGAAAGATATAGTTCTATGTAGGGCAAATAATTATGACCGGTAGTGTATGTATCGGAAATTCGTGGTGGAAACATGTTCGCTATAGACAGTCCTTGCTATCATTATTAATGCTTCTTGTTTTATGCATTTAAAAATGCCTATATTCGTTTAGATTTATGCCTGTATAATATAATAAAAATATCAGATATAAATTATTCTCCGGTCTAAATCACTATTGAATCTAATTGGTATCATTAGAAAGTCACGTACATTCGACTTAATTCAGTACAATGCTCTTATTGTTTAAAGATCAAGTGAAGTTAAAACTACTGCAAATATGTCTTAAAGAGCGGTAAATTAAAAAAGCTTGAAAAACATTCAATATTGCTTTTCGATAATTTACGAAATTTATGTTTTGTTTTTTTTTTATCTAAGTATATTGCATCAATATTTTGTATGTACTTTCTTTAAAGAATTTTCACACACATATTGAAAATAACGTCAGTAGAGATAGCTACCCCTTGCCTTATCATTATGAGGAACTGAAGTCGAAGAAGATAATCCAATTCTCTTTACAACAGAACCGCATTTGTTAAGTTGGACTCCAGTAATTCAAAGTACATATGTATTGAAATATCTTTCTCAGGGGTTTTACTCTAAATTTTGTTAAATTTTCAAATTTTACTCTATTAAATGATTTTTGTTAGGTTCGGGGGTATCCCTAGATACCCTTGCGGCAATTTTGAATGAATTTGTAACTTAGTGAAATCAAATTAACGAATTTTTACGATTTTAAAATTAACTAACCTTTAAACTTTCGAACGACGCCAATGTAAATAAACGCTCTGTTTAAATACCACAGGAACTGCCTGTTCTGGATATTTAACCCTATTTGCTTTTCTAATAATGACTTTGAATACACCACGAACACTTATCTTTGGATTGGATTCACGACAAACTTTGATTCAACCAAGGCCGAATAAAGATTGATGAAAATTCAGGGCGTCGTTTCTCTTTCATTTATTTTAAATCGCGAAAGACCGGCGATTGTTTTCTTTCACAGCCAATTTTGATAACTTACCCAAATAGAAACTAACTTTTCGACGACTTTCAATAAAAATGATATTAGCATACGAGAACGAATGCAGTGACTTAACCAGGAGGTTGTTTGTTGATGATTCTGTTGTACGAATTGTCACCAACACAAGAGAAAATCCACTACTAATTTATAGAAACCTTTCAGATAAAGATTTAATTGAAATATTATCTGTTGTGCTTTGCAATTTACGTTGTTGCTTAGTCCAGACGATTTTTACATTAATTTAGAAGAAATAATTGAATAGGAAAATTGATAAACGAGTAGAATTGTCCATGATACCCCACACTCGTCGTTATCTGGACTTATAATTAAATTCTACCTTCCTCGCCCCAAGGACGGTTGGCTGAGGGGGGGAATGGTAACGCAAAAATTACCAATTATCCCCGCAATAGGGGGATTTGGTTGCCAACGAGTGGCCACCCTGACATTTACTTCAGTACCGAAATGACAACCGAGAGAAGTTGTTGTCGTCGTAAACACGACGTTGAACATAACATAACAGTATATATCCTTATTTTGTTTAGAAAGTGTGCAAACGAATGTTTGCAGTGTACAATCAGCCTCAGCCTATTTGCAATCAGCCTCAAACTTCAACACAAAAAAAAGAAGCGAGAAAAAAAAGATATTATTGAAACAATATTATTGTCAATATATAAAATAAATAAAGACGATCTATTCTCGCATCGCACGATATGAGTACAAATTCATTCTGAGTGATCGACTTAGGTTGCGTTAACATAAAATAGTGCAAGAATTAATGCGAAATTATTGTAAAAGTTAATGTGAAATTAGGGCAACATTTTGCACTAATTGCAATTGAGTCCAATGATCTGCTTTGTCATAACGTAACCTAAATTTCTTTTGTGAGGGGCACCGAAAGGTTATATGGTATGTTTATTAGCACTTTTTAATCATAACAGACAAATTCAAAAACAAACGCAAAAAGGATTAATGCAGCGCCATGGTAGTGTCAAAGTTTGACGTGTGTACAGTATCGCACTACATTATTCTTAATTCTGCACTACACCGCCTTCTGAATTGTCACAATGCATTGCATTAATTCTCGCACAAATTACGCATTTCCCTAAGCAGACCGGTTATTTTACATACAACCTAAACCCTCTTGGCTGAAGTGATAAATTACAATATTTAGGAAGTACGGCATTTTCATCCGTGCTTGTGAAATAAAAAGACAATGTTTTATTCTATGAAAAAATGTTTTATTCTTACCATTTGTAAACAAACAATCTTCTACTTGTTAGAACATGGCAAACTGTCATGGCATTTCGAATTACAGAGTAACCCATGCTTCTTGCAGCTACATTTTCCTGAAAGACCCTTGCAGTTACACCTCTTGAAACCTTGACCACCTGTGATTGAAGATTTCCTAGCACACTCACGAAGAGTCACAATTACATCTAGAACTTCCTCTTGTGAAATTAAATTCTCCTTACAAATGGCAAACTGGTTCCTAGAATACCTTTGAGCTAATCGTCCTTCCTTAGTGCCAATCTCATTCATCTTGTCATCAGCATCCATCTGCAGAATGATCCCAATAATGTTCCTGGAGTCACTTCTACCCCTGTCGACATCAGGAATCCGTATTTTTACAATATCTCCAATCTTGCCTCTTGGAAAATTCGATTCAGAGATTAGCTTCATCTTTCTTGCCTGGCACTGCAATGCACTTATGGCATTTTCCCTCTTCTCTTTAATAATGTTGATTTTGTCTGAAATCATACTTTACCCCGAAATGTCCTCTACAACACTATCTCCGTCCACTGCTTGTCCATCTTCCTTTTCATCATTCTCTATTACTTCCCCATCTTCTTCGCCACCATTCTCTGTTACTTCCCCATCTTCTTCGCCACCATTCTCTGTTTGTCCATCTTCATCTCGTACTAAAGCACCTGAAGAAGAGTCGATTAAGGTTTTCAGATCTTCTTCAGATTCCAGATTTCTGATGACATCAGTAGAAGAGGATGATGTTGTAAGACCGACTTTTGCTGGAACCCCAAACATGGCCTCACATGGGCTGCAATTTATGCCTTCATGATGGGCTCTATTCTTCATGAATTGAACAAATCTCAGACCCTCAGGCCAGTCTGGAGTTTGGTTTGTTTCCGTCTAAGTCGTCTGTCTCGGCTTTCCATGAACTATTTTCAATTCACTCCACATTTCGCATACTTCTTGAATGATATGATTGCAGAATTCACGGCCATTAAAACTTTGCAGTATGCTAGGAGCCCCCAAAATTGTGAAAATATCAAGCAGGTTATGTGCAACTTCCTCTGCTCTTTTACTTTTCAAAGGCCGCAACTGTACAAATTTCGTAACATGATCCTGGTAAACGAGGATAAATTTATAGTCATAGTCAGGCTGACTCTTGAGTTCATCTCCTTAAAAATCATGGGACGCACTACATGTCCTTTTTTTGCCACTTTTTTTTTTCTTTTCGCAGGTTTCACATAATGTCAAGTACATTTCTACCTGCTCTTGAGTGATGTTTTTGTATTTGTTCTGCAGCTGCTTCAAAATTCTTGTTCTTCCATATCCAATCGCCAAATGTGTCTCGTGAATTATGCTGAAGATCTGCTCTGTATGCACATAGTAATGGACTGATGATGACTCGTCACTCACCGGGTATTTTAATTTCTCGCTATCACCCAACTTCATAATGTCGTACCGCTTCAATCGTTGATAATACTCAGGTTTTAGATTTTGACACTCGCACTTTCTCGATTAAGTTCTGGAAGCCTTGTTTACTCATCATCCCACTATTTTCCTTCTTATTCTTAAAAACATTCAATAAACTTTCATTAAAGCGAGCCTCCATTTTATTAAAACGACCGGTATCCATATCAAGATAACACAAGGCATCTGCACTCAATGAACACTCAACATCGACTGTCATGAAAGCAAGCAATCAGATACCATGTGCAACTAAGACAAGTTGAAACTTGCACACAGACAGGTTCAAACCTGTATAAGTATGACATTTATCATACTAACCAGAGGGTGCTGGATATTATTCATAATAACACGTTAATGTGATTCTTTAAAAGATAAAATATTTATCACATTAATCAGAAGCGCTTGGTGTTATGTATAATACCCGGTTATTATACATACTACCCTCATTTATCAAAGTAACGGTAACATATACATAAATACTGTAATGATTTAATGAATGTCTTAAAAAAACTTTCTCGGGGAAGTTGAAATAGAAAAACCAAATTAGTGGGATCTTAGAAAAAAATCCAATTAGATACTATTAAAATTAAAGCCAAAATTGCGCCAGCAGAGTACAAAAATTTATTATATCAAAAAAATAATTGTATCGCCTTTAACAAATTTGAGTTTTTGGCCAAAAACGATAACATCTTCCTGTATAGTTTATGGAATACCACAACTATGTATTTCTAAAAATAAAGAAAATGAATCTTTAATTACCCGACTGTCAAAAGAGTCTCGTTTACTCAATGACAATAATATAAAAATATGCGTTGCTACGAATGCAAAGAAAATCGACTGTAATTAAACTCGTTAACTAATTTTAAAAGATTTTCAAATTCCTCCTACCGGTGGTCACGCGGGTATTAATCGAATGTACAACAACATAAAGAAATACTATTCAATAATAGTATTTCTTTATGTTGTTGTACATTTGGTACATCATCTTTATATATAGATGATGTTTCCAATTTTGTACAAAGGTGCAATGTCAACGATATAAACATTTGAGATTGCACACAGAACCGTTGACAATCACCACTACAGCTTCATTAGCTTTTTACATCTACCTAGATCTTGTGTTCGTAGAAGGATACCCTATTAAAGATAAGGAAGCTGAAACTGTAGTTAAATCATCACAACTTTATATTAAGATACGAGATCCTAAACGAAATAGTTACAGATCAGAGTTCTTAGCTAGAGCCTAGAGCTTTTAGCACGGATATTTAAAGAAACATAAAAAATTCTAGGAATAAAGCAACTTAATAGTATAGCTTACCATCACGAAACATCGGGTTCGCTCGAAAAATTCATAAAAACTTAGGTGCATATTTGCATATTCCAAATTTTGGTGTTTTTCTTTCAACAACACTGTTCACACTCAAACAAAGTATACACCGTTCGAATTAGCCTTTGGAAAGAGGTGTAACTTCCCTAATAACATAATGGATACTTCACAATTTTGATAACTATCCAAATGAGTTAAAATTTAGATTGCGAACATCTTGAAGCGAAATAACTTAATTGAATCTGATGAAAAATGTAATAGCATAGAATATAAATTTAATGATAAAGTTTTGTTAAAATGTGATTAAAGAAGGGTCTCTTAATGTTACTTTAAAAATCAACAATAAACTCGTACAAGTGCATAAAAACAGAGTGAAATTATACAAGAAGAGTGTGCAAAAAAATTACAAAAGTAAAAGAAATTATACAAGTGTTAAAAATCACATGCATGAATTTTGATTATTGAATGTTTGATGTTTGAAATTATATATTTATATATATATATATATATATATATATATATATATATATAAAATAACCGGTTATTTGTAAATATGAAATATAATGTAACCTCAGATATAAATGTATTAGTAATGTATTATTTGAACTTAATAAGTAGTAATTTTAAGATGTAAGAAATCAAATTTAATTTAGAAATTTAAATTTTTCTTTTGTTGCGCGGGAAAGGTGTAGTTGCATTCAATAAACTCAATTTCCATCAATCAGCAAAAACCGGTGTGGGTCAATGCATCGATACTCGGGTGCTGATTGTGCGTCTTCTACCTAATAAGAGAGATTATGCAGTTTATATATATAGCAGTATTAGAATTATTATAGACAGAGTAAGTTACAAGTAAGATAATAATCACCTATCAACAGAACTTGGAGTTTGATTTCACTATGTTGATAAACAACAAATAACAAGTAGAAGTGAAAACCTATTATTACATCCTACTCACAGTGTAGTCTTTTCAAAAGAAATATAGTGAGAGAAATCCTGCCCCGAGGATACTGCGAAATCTATTGATGTATTTTCAAATTGATGCATTTTCATAAATACCCTTTGTACTTTATAGTTTTCCAAACATTGATGTTCTAAATCAATCGATTTTTATATCATTAATACAATTAAATGCTTATTTGGATCAAATTATCGATTTTAAGCGCATTACTAAATTTTGATAATTTTCTTTCAGTCATAATTTCCAATTCTCGTTTTTCGTTTGTTTTTACATTAATCTAATGTCCACTTCTCAATTAAATAAGGTACCTACCATAATGTTCCTGGTTCGTACTTCGACAGGATTGTATACCCACAGCAACACAGGTCAATTTTGAAATACGGCAAAATGACCGTGGCTTGCTTTTTAATTCAGAGTTCCGAATAATGCAGGTGGGTCGAAATACTTGCACAAATACTAAATACATTTAATAAAATTTTGGCAAGCAATATAATTAACTTGGATTATAGTAAGATCTCGATTTACACGATATTTGTTGTTGACTTGACTCTTTTTTTATAATAAAAGTATTCTTATAATAATGTGTAGGAGAGAGATACAAATATAAACTTGGGAAATTTCAAGGAGAGTACTGTATCGCAAAAAAATGTGAACAATAGTGAACACAAATATCTGAACACTTTCTCAATAAGTAAATCGTCCATAAAATAACCACAACAAGATACTTAACCCTGTGCTATGGAAAAATCATATGTGTTCTTACACTAATGCTTTATTTTTTTCAGAATCGAAAACATAAATAACAAACACATTATAGAAACGCATTAGAAGAGCCTTATGAAAAAGATAACAAGCATTAGCAAGAACGGAAACAAAACCCCAATTCTACATACAAAACCAACAAAACCAATAAACCATTTTAGTACTCAGCAGTACATACAATTATATCAGTAAATAACATTTCTTAATTCTTCAACATTTCGCTTTTTATCCATTCACAATTCTATTTCTCGCCAATTCCAACACAACTGTCATACTTGCCTAGATGCCACTTATTAAAAATTCAGCTGGTACAATTCGATAAACTATATTTTCAATTTTTGAAAAAAATTGGCCTTATCAAAATTAGAGCATTGTATAACGTTTCTATCATACACTTTTCAAAACTGTAAGACAAAATTTCGTTTTAAAGAGAATTTTATTTCTTTGGAGTAAAATATCTCTGAAGCTGAAAAGTTAAATTTATAACGCATTTACAATGTATTTGCCTAGTGCGTTGGTGGAAGACAAATACTTCTTTGAGCAGTTTAGAGAAAAATTTTTTTAAAAGATATTCGAAGATAAGTCACGACATGAAATTATATTCAAGCATACAGCGTGTTCAGTTTCTGTTGTACACAATACAAGTTTTTTAAATAAAACACCTTGCATATTACTGCGTTTCTGGATGCCTCTCTTGAAATCATATCAACTTTCTTCAATATACCTTCACTCAAAAAAGTAGATAACTGAGCCTATATAATTAAAGTGAGTTGTGATGTATTGACATCAAAAAGACAGACGCTGGCATTGCTTTTATTGCGAATGCATGTCGGAATAATGTCTGCTGATGTCTTACTAAGCATTAATACTATAAAAAAAGGGGATGAAGAAAAATCAGTGTACATTACAATAGGTGTACAATGTAGTGGATTGTATTGAAAAAAATTGTATTTTTGAAACGCAAACATTGATAGGAAATAACTTCTGCAAAACTCACCGTATGCTGACGCCGTGCTGCAACTAGAGGGCCCTCTTCCTGATGTGTGCAAAACGGATTGCTAATAACCAATGTGATCTAGCGAGATCTACAACCGAACTGTACTAAACTTGCGCGTTGAACCCACAGAAGTTTTTTTTGTAAGAAAAAGTTCTACTATGAAAACCAAACATTCCGGCCCACCGAAAAGGTAAAGAGCACAATTTATTTAGTGGTCGCTTAAGAACTCCGCTAGTTCTACGAACCTCGGCGACACGCGCAATCCCATCAGAGCCGGGAAAAAGGGACACAATTCGGCCAAAGCGCCAATCAAGCGGGGAAGCAAATTATCTTTAATTAACACTAATGCACATAATTCAGGATCCGTTTCTGATTTCAACCACTTACTTCGCTGTTGCAAAGTATGCAAATATTCCTGAGACATAACGTGTCCAGAAATCTTGGTGGATTATCTGAAGGAGTTGCCACCGATTTAAAAGATTCATATTTAAAGGTCGCAAATCACTATCAGGTATGGCAGACAAGGGCTCTAGAGTTAAAAAATTATCTGGTGTCAACACGGACAAATCATTAGGATCAGAACTACATGGCACTAATGGACGTGAATTCAAAACACTTTCTATCTGACACAAAACGGTATAAAACTCTTCATAAGTCATCAAATGCTTTCCAGTAACGCGAACTAAATGAGTTTTGACTGATTTAACACCTATCTCCCAAATGCCGCCCAAATGGGGTGTAGAAGGCGGTAAGAAATGCCATTGAATGGAAACCAAGAAAATAGCTGTTTTATATAATGAAAAAAGTTCCTTGTTGGCACGCACAAAATTAGTAGCATTATCGCTATACAAGCGACTAACGCGACCGTGTGCAACAAAGCGCCTTAAAGCGGCAATAAAAGCATCCGCCAAATGAATAGCCTTAATTGCCAAACAAACAAATAAACATATGTAAGCGTTGAATGTATTGGCACCCCTTGTTTTACCAAGGGTAATAAAAAACGAACCGGCAAAATTTAAATCACTATGTGAAAATGGTTTCACTTGCGAAACATGATAAATGGGTAAATTGACCGTAAGGGGCTGAAAATAATGGGGCTGAGCGCGAAAACATTTAATACATTGAGATAAAACATAGCGAATTGCACGTTTAGATTGAATTTAGGTAGAATTCAAACATTTTAATGTACTAAAAATTACACAGTTTGCAAACCAGCATGGAGATATTTTAAATGCAGCTCAGGAATAATTAAGTATGGAATAATTAAGTATGTCAGGTGAGAAGTACAAGGTAATAAAAGCAGCACACGAACAAGACCATCAAGGAAGATATTTAATGCTTGTAGTGGTTTAGGAAGGTTCCGATGGATCTGAAGTTGAGCAATTTCATGTTTAAAGTACTTATATTGTTCAAATTTAACTAATACTAATAAGACAGATTGTAATTCTTGATATGAAAAGTTGTTATGAAATTTAGCATTTAAAGATTTACAATTATTTATAAATCGCAAAATATAACAGGATGCGTTGGATTTGTTTAAGACAGGAATGGTCACCCAATAAAGATTCTATCAGATTAGGTTGGTCTGTACTTGTAACGAATGCGTTTAATTTTTGTCTACAAAAACTTCAGAAGGGACACTACTTTCAATAAAAGGAGAATTTTCAAAATGTGTTCGAAGAAAGATGGGACAGGCTCACCATAAGGAATTATTAAGAAGAACATCTGCGGGATTTTCCGAAGACGAAACATGATACCAACAGGAAGGTTCTACTTTTTCCTGAGTCATAGTGACACAGTTACTTATAAAAGTTTTGCTGCGGTTGGGATGCGATTTTGTCCAACACAAAACTATACGAGAATCTGACCAAGCGCAAACATTATGAATAGTGAGTGAATTCTTCAATGAACCAACAATAAACGCAATTAATTCTGACAATAGTAAAGCGGCACATAATTCCAGACGAGGAACAGTAATTTTTTTCAAAAGAGCTACGCGGGATTTAGCACAAACAAAATATGTAGTATATTTTGTACGATCAAAGGTACAACAGCAGCATAATCTTTTACACATGAAGTTCAGCATCTAACATACAACCTACATCAATAAGGCGAGAAATATGTAAATTAGAGAGAGAAGACAATTCTCAATAACCAAAAACGTTGGACTAGGAACTTCACAAAAAATGGAGAGTCAAAAAAAAAACAATAGGATACGGGCTAGCTCAGAGAGAAAATGGCGTTTAGTACACGGTTTGTCTTGAAGATCTACTTTGTAGGTAAAACTATCTGACAATGGCTACCAAAGCAAGTCTAAAATCTTTCTTACCTTATCCACGTCAAAGAAAAGAGATGAGATCCGTTATCAAGAGATTGACAATGTTAATAAGCAATTCATTGAGCACTTCCGAGCTATTGCTCGACCATTTGTGACACTCAAAGCCTTCTCGTTTGAGCAAATTAGCAAGCTCAGATTGCAGAGATATTGTATCCGAAGTAATAGAACTACTAGTGACAATATCATCAATATACGTGTCAGACAACAAAATTTTAGCGACACTAGGAAAATTAAACATCTCCCGCTGCCCTAATACCCTCATGGTGCGAAGAGCAAGATAGGGAGCAGAAGACACACCGTATGTGACACCGCGTAAACGAAATTTTGAAATTGGCGAAAAAGGTGTAACTAAAATTTATCGATACATTTTGTCAGCAATAAGTGCAATTTTATGTAAACGAAAGTGTAATAAAATTTGAAGAATATCTTTTTGCAATTTAGGACCTGTTAACAAGGTGTCATTAAGAGAATCAGAAGTAGCGCTCCTGGCAGAGGCGCTAAGTACAACTCGAGGTTTAGTTGTTAAGCCTTAAAAAGCAATGATGAGGGATATAAAATGTTTTAGGTGGGGGCACAGGGTCATTCAACAGTTCCATGTGACTTAATATTAAATAATCATTCAGAAAAGTAGAATATTCAAAATAAAGTTGAGGTTTCTCTACCAATCTACGCCCCAAAAATAGAAATCGCTTTAAAGCAAGTTCTCGACTTGTTGGAAAAGTGGGTTTACCATCACGAAAAGGTAAATTAACAGTAAAACGACCATCTAGATCTCTACAAACTGATTGGGTATATATTTCTTCGCAAAGTTTGTCTTCAGGATCAATGAAGATTTTTGAAGGAATGCTTTCAATTTCCCAAAATTTTGTAAAGACAGATTTTAAAGAAGTGTCATCAGTTTGGCACAAAAAAGACTGAAGCTTAGAAAAGAAATTCGTACCACTACCCATGAGAACGAAGCCTAAACTAGTACCAAGCGCGATAGGTTGTCCTTTGTCATCAAAGATACGAGTTGATTGAAGTACATATTAAAGCGAATACATCAGCACCTAATAAAACGTCGATGGGGCTAAGTTTGTTAAAGTGGGGGTCAGCTAGATGGCAATTTTTAATATATACCCAATTTTCAATAGATATTGTTGTTGCTGGTAAATCTGGGCAAATTCGCGGCAAAATAAGAACGTTTGTAGAATAATAAGGTGATAATTGAATAACCGAACGAAAAGAAATTGCAATAGAACCCAACTCAGACCTAAACCCAATCTCTCTAATTCCACACATTTCACCGTCAATACGACGCTTTGGCAAACCAAGAACACTTTTGAGTTATAAAACTAATCTGAGAACCAGTATCAAGTAAAACCCGAACTTTTTTTAAGGATAACCGCGTATATCAAGAACCTCAATTAGGCCAGTAGACAGCAAAACAGTAGTAGGAGATGTAGTAAACCCAACAAAAGCATTTACCGAAGTGGTTGAAGCTGTATTGGGGTTAGTAGGGGAGGAACCACCTGTTGGTTGTAAAGAAGAATTAATAGAATTATCGAAATGCAATATTGAATGGTGTTTCTTATTACCTAGATGATCGACAAGTGTGTTACGAATTGCAACTGTTCAACAAATAGCCATGACAAACAATTTATACAAAGGTTTTTGACTTAACAAATTGGAAACGATCTGCGGGGGATTTTGCAAAGAATTGAGAACATTTGAATAAAGCGTGCTCTTGTTGACAGAAAGCGCAGTGAAGGTGCCAAATTTGGGAGTATTTGTTCTCGGCAACGATGACGACTGAAGAAACTGATGCGAAGGAGACGCGGTATTTTTAGAAAAATGTTAATTCTTAAATTTGCAATTAGACATTCAACGTAAGGAGCGCAGTACAATGGGTTTCAAGAAATAAAAATAGATCTTTATATTTTGGCATTGTATTAGACGAGGAATTGAGCAATTCAAAACGAATCGCGGTCATTTTGTCAATTTTCATATATTAGAGTAACATATTTACTAAAACGTAATTCCACGATTCGACGGGGTATTACAAATTTTAAGGGCTAAGTTTTTCGAAAAAATATATAGCAAATTACGCAAGCTGCGTGGACCTTTAGTATTTAATTTAGTGCTGTCTTCAGTCGAAAACCAAAGAGCTTGAGATAATAATCGTTTGTTTTGATAACACTTGACAAGATTATGATAAGCAATTTCATAGTTAGCTCATCATAGGTAAACACTGAACAATGCGAAGTGTTGCACCTTCAAGTGCTGAAATTAAATGATTGAATTTCTCAATAGCTGAAAGGGATTCGTTATGATGTACTAAGGAATTGAACGTATCAATAAAAATTGGAAATGTTTTAATATCTCCTTTAAAGTTCACAAGCTCAATTTTCGGAAGTTTTATATTACTCGAAGGAATAGATTGAATGATTTTAGATTCACCAAACAAAGAAACAAATGGGCGACATCACGCAGAGTGTTCAAAACCTAAAATTAATTGTAGTAGTAGAAAAGGTAATTTTTTCAAACGGCAAATCATGTATACTTTTTCATTGCATAATGTAGAATTAAATTCTGCGTCGAACAACTATATACCTCTCTGTATTGGTTTTCTTAAAACATATAATTTTCTGCAAAAAGAAATTGGCGAATACTAGCAAACAACGGCAATCCCTTCCTAAATGATGTATTGAACCATTTGTAGAAGTAAAAATGAAAAATAATTTTGAGGATTCTACTTCACATGATCGTTTCGTAAACGTAAACGTTTTCAACTTAAAGTATATGCCGAATTAACTTTAGGTTTTGAACGCACTGTATAATGTTCTCCATTTTTTGGTGGTTTGTGTTTAAGGAAAGTGGCCATAATGTTGAAAGTAGAATCTACAAAGTCGCCAGTAATTACCGGTGCAACCGGAGCTGAAATACTAACAAAAAATAGTTTACTTAAATACATCATAGGTAAAAGTGCTTAACCGCAAAGTTTCAAAATTAAATTATGATGTCATCTTCATATATTTTTAATGGACCAGTTGCCTAAATAAACCTGTATACTAATGGAAAAAATAAAACCACTACCTGGAAGAACATTCGTTGCGTTAATAATATTATAGGATACAGGACACAGGTTAAAAGTAGGAAGTATGCGACCACATGATAAAATATTCATGATCATTGCAACACATATTTGCAGAAAAACACTAAAATAGTCCACTTAAGAAGTGCTTTAAAACAATCGACGCCTATTTTGCTTGTATTATATTATTTACAATGTTATTTGTATTCGTATGAGCAATATTCTAGCGATTACAAGAAATCAAGTTGCCGGAAGATTACCAGAGGAAAGCATTCATTCCCGTAAATGAGGCTCTGAGTGTAGCAGAAGCACAAACACGCGAGGAGATCGACATATGATAAGGTATGCTGCAGAAAAACAGCAGCCGAAATCAAAGCTTCAGTTACCTTCCCTATTTGTTAAAAGTAAAAATATGATCACGCCTCATTTTAGTATCGTTGACGAATTAATTGGAAAGGAAATGTAGGCGAGCAAAGTATTGTCGTATTTGAAGTCGTCACAGAATTGGAAAGAGCTTACTTAAATTCTCCATACGAAACATACAAAGGTCCAGAACCTACACGAGGGCTATTAATATGAGAAGCTCAGTGCCAAACGCCCCTACTTTTGCGGAAGCAGCATTAATTAGAGTTGTATATCTCTGAGACCTAATCAAGTCCTTATATCGCTTTTAGCACGTACATTCGGGGGATACCTTCCTAATAGCACACATCTAGAATTGGACATTTCTCAAGCTTCCAGAAATCTCCAAAGGATGAGTTTATTGGTAGCGAGATGTTGGACAGATCTTACTGGGAAGCTCTAAACTTCTATTACAAATTAGGGAGGTATACACTATTAGCGTTATGAATATTTTAAACGTTATAAATAAATGTCAACAATTAATTCGATTAACCCCCCTACTACCAAAAGTAACGTTTGCAGCGTGTTGATTTTCCACTAGTGTATTTAATATCTAGGAAGAAATGAAAATATTCTTATGTTATGGGCCGTAACTGGTAGGCATAAATACATTAAATAAGAGATTCAAACGCTCTTAGATTTCTTAAACAGAATAAATAAAAAAAAGGATAAATAATTCTACAACATATGATATTGTGCATCTGTGCTAATATGCATTTAATGCATCCAGAACAAATTCGATCTTTGCAGATTCACTATCGCTTGTTGCTTTGTACTGTATTGACATCAAAAAGACAGACGCTGACTTGCTTTTATTATGACGAAGGAAAATCATGTACATTACAATAGTTAATAAGTTTAGCAGACATATAATAAAAATGTAAATAAATAAAGTGTGAATAATGGGCGTAAGCAATTTCCTAATAGAATGAATCGGGGTAATCAAAGAAATCAAGCTAGCGGATTTAGCATTGAACCCACAGAAACTTCCAAAAGTCAAGAAAATCGGTTTTTTCGAGGCTAAAGTCATAGAAAATGTCGTCTTACATATGAATGGCATGAATTGTACACGAATTATGTATGATTCAAAAGAATTATTGTTTCTATTAGATACAGGTGCATCAATTAGTGTATTTTTTTCAAATTTTCTAATTGGTAATGAGTTAATTAATAGAGAAAGAAAAGTAATTATTAATGGAATTGGAAGCTGCAGCAAATCAGCAGGTACAGTCAACATTCCATTACTCTTAGGCAACAACCGAATTACTCGCGAATTTCATGTTATCATCGATATTAGATACAGTTTTAATGGAATCATTGGATCCGATTTTTTTATAAAATACAACGTAGTTTTAGATTTCGAAAGATTTCGTTTTTCGTTTTCGCATAACAGTTCTAAAATCATAATGCCTCTACAATCTAAATATACTAACTACACCATTCTTCCTCTGCGATGTAAATTTTTTAAGTATTTTTGAATAAAATAATGAAAATGAAATATCGGAAGGGTTTCTTACTGCAAGTATAATTGCACGACCACTATCGCATATGATTCCGGTACGTATCCTAAATACTAACGACAAAGAAATAAAAATTAGAAACTTTAAACCTATTACAACAAAATTAACCTCTTTTGAAGTTTATAGTTTTCACAGTAATCAAATTTCTTTAAACAAAGTAAATGAAGTGTTAGATTTAATAAATGTCAAAGATTCAAACAAAGAAGAAAAAGATTCTATTCATAAAATTTATGCCAAATACGCCTATGTGTTTTAGAAAATGATCCAGTGACAGTGACAAATGTTACTAAAGAAACAATTACACACATTAAAAAATAATACTCAGCCCTTATACGTAAAACCGTACCGCTTATGCACAAATTGGTAAGATGTTAAAAGGTGGAATCATAGGAGAATGTAGGCCTAGTTGGTCTTCTCCTTTACTAATAGTACCGCAAAAATGTGATCACAACGAGAATAAAAAATGGGTAGTTGTTATTGATGACAGGCTTAAATAAAAATATCGAAGATGACCGTTTTCCATTACCAAATATTACGGAAATTTTAGACTCTTTGCCAGGTTCAATTTATTCCACACATTTAGATCTTTCGCAAGGATACTATCAGGTCGAATAGAACCTAAAAGACGGAAATATACAACTTTTACCACAAATGAAGGGCAATTTCAAATGAAGAGATTACCAATAGGTTTAAAAACCAGTCCTAGCTCCTTTTATCGTGTAATGATCCTTGCAATCTCCGATCTGAATTTTTAATCATGTTTCATATATCTTGATGACCTTATTGTGTTTGGTAATAGTTTACAAAATCATTATCAAAGTTTAGCAAAGGTTTTAAATAGGCTTCGACAAATGAACTTAGAATTACATCCGTCAAAATGCGAAAAGGAAATACTTTATCTGGGACATCTGCTTTCTTCTGGGGGTGTCCTACCTGATCAAAACAAAATTAAAGTTATACAAGAGTACCCAACCCCAAAAAGTGCTAACGAATGTGAGATCTGTTGTGTTTGTCCATTATTACAGAAAATTAATTCAAAATTTTGCTGCAATTGTTAATACTCTGAATAAATTATCTCCTAGGTTAGTAGAATTCAACTGGGATGAAAATTGTCAGAAATCATCTGAAAAATTAAAACAGGCAATAATAAATCCGCCAGTATTACCTAATTTTCCAGAAGAAAATAAATTCATTCTTGCAACAGACGCCTCCGGGTACTCAATAGGTGCAGTTTTGGCGAATACAGATAACAAACCAATTCCGTACGCTAGTAGAGCGTTAAATAAAGCTGAGTTAAATTATCCTATAATCCACAAAGAACTATTAGTCATGGTATGGGCAGTAAAGCAATTTAGAACATATTTATATGGACGGGAACTTGACATATACATCGATCACAGACCTCTAGTATATTTGTTTGGCATAAATGAATCCTCATTCCGATTAACAAAATTTAGATTAGCTTTAGAGGAATACGATTTCACAATTACGTAAAGGGGAAGGAGAACGCGGCAGCTGATGCACTATCCCAAATTAGAGTAGATTATAATGTCCAAAATATTTTTATAACTACAAGATCTATGACTACTAAAATACCTAAAAGTTCAGAATCGAAGGAAGCTTCTGATAGCAAAACAATAATTCAACAGACCACACAGGAATTGTCGTACTACTAAAGCGACCCTTAGATTCGATAGAACTCAGAGAAACAGGTAAGATTAATTTATTTCCAAATAATAACAATATATTAAGAGCGGGTACTATACTGGTATAATTTAAAATCACAAATAACTTATATTAAAGAAAGTCATCGATGCCTTCGAAGCAGAGTTGAGATGCTTACGTGATATTAGTGATAAATATGGAATTCCGCGTTTATGTGTTTTTAAGAATAAAGAAAACGATAGATTAATTGCCCGTATTCGGAAACATCAATTATTTATTTCTTTTGTTCCATATCTATATCATCCATCAAATATATCTCAACTGATACTCCAGGCATTCTGTCGGAATATAAAGTGTCTCAAGCAGTAATGCAATGCGTCGGGTATTTTAACTGCCTAAGATCGAGTTATACAGCCAATTCGTAAACGAGTAATTTCCGCTATCAATTCGAGTCGAACTCGTTTTAATTTATGTTGGCTCGAATCGAGTTACCATCAATTAGAATCGAACTTTAATTTGTACCAGCTTTAGAGGGACTTTGGTCGATCCGAGGCGGACTCATTCGCCATGGTAACAGAATTTGCAGGCTTTTCTCTCTTTCTCGTCCACATACTTGATCGCTCAATAATACTGTACATTGTACGCGTGATTCAGTTTTATTTGGAAAAACTTAAATAGCGTGTTCTACCAACCAAACTGATGAAAAACCCACATATAATCATATATCCAGAAATGTTTCAGCAAGCTACAGCTTGTTGAAGGTTTCCATAGTGGAAAATTACATTAAAGCAAAATTATTCTTTAATAGCAAAGAATCTGAGTCAGTAGTGTTACGAATAAACAGTTTTATTAAAGAAGGTGTTCAAAATTAAATCCGTTATCGACAATACATTTTCTACAACTGCGAACCAGTGAATCAATCGTGCTAGATATTTGTATTGGATTATCTTCATTCTTAAAATTAACTGTCCTCTTGTATTGAAAGGCGTCGCACACACTTTATCTTTTAACTCAGCTGAGATTGAATTGAACCCAGCTGTCATTTGCAATTATGATTGAATAATTGTTATTATTTGATACTGTGGAAAGTGTTAGTGATACTGTTATTATTTACAGTTATGCTCCGAAAGTTTAGAAATTAAGAATACGCAGATATTCACTTTGTGTATGCATATTGCGATGGTAATGCCGAATCATCGGTTCGAGAATATGGACGGCCCTTTTCGAATAGGAGATTTACGAATGCCCAAGTTTTCATTGATACGCACCGCCGTTTTCGTGAATTGTGTTTGCGTAATAATCGTGAGCAGTACAGAAACATCAATCCAAGGCTCAGAAGAAATAATAATCGAATTCTGCAATTGTTCGACATTAACCAGCGACTTAGTACTCGCAGAGCAGCTCAGCAACTGCAAATTTCGCAATCACGGGTATGGCGTACATTACGTGATCCTAGAAGATCTGTTCACACAACCTGTTTACAATTTACACCCGAAGGACACAGAAAGAAAAGTAATTTTTTGCGAGTGGCTCTTACGCGAATCGGAAAACAATTATGAATTTTTGCATAAAATACTGTGGACAGACCAAGTTCGTTTACTAGAAGTCGGGTAGTAAATTATCTCAATCTTCATGTCGGCCACATGAAAATCCAGAATGAATTTAGCGTTAATGTGTGGACGGGAATTTTACATAATAACGTTTGTGGGACTTAGTTCTTGCCTCCAAGATTAAACTCTGATTTATTCTACGAGTTCCTTACCAATAACTTAAACGATTTGCGTGACGACGTGCCCTTCACTGGTGAACTAACAGCTGGATCCAATTGGATGGAGGGGGTTTAGGGCCACTTCTGTGTCCTCCAAGATCGCCAGATCTAATCCCGTTGGACTTTTATGTGTGGGGTATGTTAAGAGAAGTGTAGGCGACACCTGTTAATACAAGAAGACAGTTAATTTTAAGAATCGAAGAAGCTTGCAATGAAATGCGACAGAATCCAGTGCAAATATCCGGCGCAATTGATTCACTGGTTCGACGTTGTAGAAAATGCATTGAAGTCAACGGATTGCATTTTGAACACATCCTTTAATAAAATATCCCCAACATTCGCATTTAATCTAATTTTCCTTGTTGTTAAATGATTAATTTTATTTTAATGTAATTCTCCATTATAAAAGCCTTCAATAAACTGTAGCTCGGAAACGAAACTTTTTGCTTATATGATCACACATGTGTGGTTTTTTCATCAGTTTAGTTGATAGAATATGGCATTTAAGTCTCCCCAAATAAAACTGAATCACCCTGTATTTGTACATATGTATGCATATTTTGTAAGTACTAATGCAGTAAAATGAAGTGCTGAATATTAAACCCATTCTTTATCATTTATTGGCCCGAAATTGAAAATGAATATGTACGCACATATTTACGTGTTTGCATACATTTCAAAAGTTTCTCCCGACTACAATATTGCAAACCTAAATTGATGTAGAGAAGACGAAAATAACACGGAAGAAAGAGCAACAGGCTGTATTGTTTAGTATGTTTACAAGTTCGCTACTACCCAGAAATCAATCGCACTATGATCGATTCTACCGCAGATTTTAAAAATTTGCAGTAGCTTGATAATGCGATTAGTAAAGACTTGTACTTTTAAGAATACTCTTAAAATGTATACTTGCTACTTTTGTGTACTTTTTATGTCAAAAATATATATTTTTTCGATCAGGCGTGACCACTACAATAAATTAATTTCGCGTTTTTTTAATAAAATTGAAAGAAAAGAGCAAATATTTTTATTAATTTACAAGACATCGGTTAAAAGCGGGTTGTGCAGTTGAATCGATCGGGATGAAGTTGATCACCGGAACTTTGGAAGGTGCAACTACTCCCGGCTTAAAACTGTTATCGTTTGCTACAGTTATTTCTCTCTTTCAAAAATTAAGGTAACCAGAAAATGTTGTAGCTTGATTCTTATTTATTGTGTAGATAGATACTAATCATATTATTTTAGTTACCATCGATTGCGGTATATGTATATAATTGTTTATTTTGCGCAACCAATTTTTGGTAGGACCCCGTTGAAAAAATAAATAACTATTTCTTTGTTTGCACTAAATATAGTGTTAAATCACGAACTTGAACGCAGTGGCACTAGAGCAATGAAACACTTCACTAAAACCCTTACCACAACACTTCTTCAAAGGGTATGATGAGGGTTCTAGGGAAGTGTTATGGTATTAAATTCATCATCCATGAGAACAAAGATAGGTCACCTCCACATTTATTCGCCTTTCTAAACAGTTGAAAAGCTAAAAATTAAGCGGTAAAAAATTCGCATGTTAAAACTAAAATCAAACCAAAATCAATTTTGTATGAGGTGCTGGAGATATTTTACACCTGGGGGTGTAAAAAAGTTCCTTCGACGTTTTATTCGGAAAAAAGGGATACACTGACGTCTGTGTGTAAACCACTTGCAGTATAAAAGAGAAACAGAGATAGAAAGTACGCTTGTCTGGAAAAAAAATGCCTCTCCTTGTTGTGAAGTAGTTGTTAGTCTAACAGAGGAACATATTATCGTACTACACAAAACGTGTACATAAAAAAGACCAAACGCTATTGAATGCAAAAGCAACACGCAACGGTGTACTTTATTCACTGGCATTTTGCACTGTTAAGTGTAACGCACTAACACGTTCTAAATGTAGATTATACAATATCGTTTTGGTAAACCTTACCAAAATTCACAGTGTGAAATTTATCTAAAATAGTGTGGACTTATATAAACCACTTTCATGTGTTAATTTTTACACGCAATTGTTTTCTGTGCATACTAGTCCTTCTTATGTTTCCTTTAATTCAAGAGTTTGCAACGAGAACCTAAGACAATATTTTGAAGTTGGGCAATTTAATATACTGAAAAGTGATGCAGTGAAAATAATTTAAAATAAAGAATAATCGAAGCATAAAATTATATTTAACTGTACAGAGTTTTCGCTTACATGATGCACGTTTGGTTTTCTTAGTGGGCCATACTGTATACTACTGCTTTTCTAAATGTCTACCTTCAATTCACGTCGACTTTCTTCAAGGTTCGCTATATCTATCTATAACTGAGATAATTTGAGATGTCTTAAACACCTTAGACGCTTGAGTGATGATTAAAATTTTATCCAATTGAGTATTTTTCATAGTTTCTAGCGATAGTCGACAAATTTTTACATCAACTAGGTTCTACAAAGTAGCCATCGAAATAGTTGCAAAATTTAATCTTTCTAATGGAACACTCTGTATATTTTTCCAAGGTTTGATACAGACACTTTCTTCAAAGGTTATACATTTCCCTATAATCTACAACGCGTCCTGCAAATTAAATATGAGACTGCAATTTTTTACTAAAATGCTCACGTAAAGTACTGCGGGGAAGTAATAATAATAAAAATAATAATGGTTTATTTGTCTATGGGACCTACAAGATATAAGACAAGTCAAAAAACAAAAAACATACATCAAAAGAAAAGTTTAAGAACAAAAACAAAATCAAGTACTATGATACTAAAGATAAGCATTAACAATAACAATAATCATGTGTACAATTTTAACATCTACTCGAAGTGATCACCATTTTCCAGCATCAACAGTAATGCGATTCCTTATATTTTGTTAAACACTTACTAATATTCCAGCAGTAATATTATATATAATATTCGAACTACGCGTTGCGTTACGAAATTCATTCAGACAGTTTTCCCATAAACGCTTCTGTTAGCTAAATTGCCTACCTCCAGCATGATCTTATTTTCTTTACTGCTTAGTGTGCGATGTTTTAAATAAATCTATTCGTTTTATGCTAAACTGTAATCACCATTTGTCTGCTGATTTTCGCCAGTTATTACTAATACGTGTCTGTTAACTTGCTGAACAATTTAAGAATGGTCACATCGAGCAGATTTTGAAATTGTACTAAAAAATGTCAACCGGAGTGAAATCGATCAAAAAATTACAATTTTTTCAGATGATTGAAAAACAAACCATATTAAAAGGCAATTAAAAATATGACTTCTTTGATGTTTAAGCTATCCATTAGTTACTGGACCAGGGCCGTACAGTGAACACTACTTTTTTAAATGCCTGTTTAAAAGGCGATTGATTTCACCCCGAGCTCGGGGTGAAGTCGATACCCACATTAAGATACAACTCTCACTTTAGAACGGTTTGACCACTTCCATTACATGCGGCAACCGCTTGACATACGACGTATCCGGACGCCATATCGCTTTTGCATGGTAAACTTGTAGAGTGGTCATGTACTGACCATCAAAAACATAAAAACTAGACGCCATATACATATTTGTATTTTTGATTATATTAGTTCAACGATCCCACGGAATAAAAGTGGTAGCGCTGTACATCGAAAAATATACGTAATATACAGCTTTCAGCGCATAGAAAGTTTAGACTCCGTATAAAAATTTCACTATGTCGACTATGCTGTGCCCGGATATAAATTTTACTTTGTCGGCTATGCTGAGTCCGGTTGTAAATTTTACTTTGTCGATTATGTTGACAAGGGAGTAAGGCAATCCGAAAATTCAGATTTGGATGAAACTGTAGAGACTGAGAGAGTACCTTGGTATAAGAACAACATAATTTTTTTGCGTAGAAAACGGTGCAAATTTAGGCAGTCAAACATTAAAACTAAAAATATACACCTTGTTCTATCACGTAGATCGTTATCCTACTGCTCATTCAGGACGATGACCTATTAAGACTATCTCTGGAATTAATTGAAGTAGTTTCTTGGAATTTTGGTGGGCGATATTATGGATAATAGTGTATTTTCCAAAAATATTTTCACTCATATTGACACCTTTGATTAAACCGGAAACGGATATCAACTTTCTTATTTCAAATGGTACATCTTGCATATTATGGGTCCACTAGATAGACAAGTTCTAGGATATACAATATCGTAGATGTAGGATGTACTGAAACATTAGTATCTTCTATTCGGTACTACCTACGTAGACCAGTCTTGAAATTATTATTGGCAACATACATCCCTCTCTATTGCTATAAATACATATGAAAAATGTTATAAAGAGTGTTCAACCTTGTCCAAGTGCTAACACATTCAACTAAAAGAATTTCATTTTTTTAAATGGCAATTCTTATTTTTGAAAATATCCTACTCGGTATCGATTATATATTTATTGCCAATAAACAACCAGAGTTGACAGGGTATACTTTGTTTTGTTAAGCTAATGACAAATGAACACTCTGAGTTTATGTTAACATGTCAAGCGTTTATTTGGTATTGACCCCTGTGCTTTTTTTGTATTAAAGTATAAAAGCTATTAATAATGCATATTTTTAAAGTTTGAATCAAATAAAGGATTAGCTTGCGGATGACATACTCAATAAAGATTTTATTTATGTTTCAATGTTAAAGTAAAATAAATATTGAATTAAAGCTAAATATTTAGTTCATTATTAGTAAATATTCAATTGGTCGCAACAAGATAAATCAAAAAATATATAAATAAATATGACAGTGTAAACTCTGCCATTCAAGAAACTGTACAAGTTAAAAAATATATTATGGATGTTCAAAAAAATCGGTCCGCGTTCTAATGTAATCTAATTCCAGCAACTTTGAAATCGTACGTTTTTTGGAAGATGTAGTAGAAGACGAAGAGAAAATTTCGAAAACGTTGCATGTAGTCCTGAAGAAGGAGGTAGTGTTATTGGCCTAGTTTGCAAAATTAAAGCTGTAGAATACTGGAAAATAGTAAAACCAAGTGGCGTTTTGTTAAAAAATGAAATCGCTATACCAGTTATATAGATGGGGAGAAAGTATGAATAGAGGTGGCACCCATACAGATAAATTACGGTTCATTACAAAATAGGTTCGTAAAAAATTTCAAAATAGCAATGAGGATGGGAAAATAATCCATAACCTGGACCTTCGATGGTCGGTTTACAAGCTAAACAAGAAATTGGACAGGAAACGTTTAAAGCAGGTCATTGGTGGATATAGCATTTCAAGGAAGTATATAATATTGTGTCACGCAAGATAACAAAATGAATTACTTGTTCGACACGTACTGCTATGGAAAACCTACGGTTATTAAACAGTTTTATTAAGATAGTCAAACCTCATATCACTAGTATCGGTGGAAGCAACGCATACGAGGCAGATGGGAGTGGATTTATTCTAGATATACACTCCGGCCGTACTTTAGCAGTTAAGGACCAGAAAATCGTTGAATGTGTTGTACCCTCTACAACATATAGTAACAATTTAGAAGCTGTTTCTGCAGCGGACGCTTGCTTTCGTCACCATCTTTGGCATTAAAGGAGTAAACGCATACGTTTGGACTTCGAGTTGCGCAATTATTGTTTAGATTCGTAAATATGCATATTTCTTCTTCGATGTCTGGAAAGCTCACTGCAAATCATTTCAAACCCTGGCTAACAGTTGTTTTCCTCCCATATGTGGGACCAAACAGTGTTCTCTTGATTGATTCCTGGAGTAGGGATTACTGAGTTTCAGAAACTGGTACCAAAAGATAAAACATTTTAAATGTACTAAAAAAAAAAAAAAAAAAACAACGGCAATGGTATAACATCTAAATGTGTTTGATTTTAGACTCTGGAAAAATTTTACCCAAACATTCTGATACAGTGATTCGTATAATCTACGACTCATTATTTTTATTTTTATTATTATTCACTGTCTAAATATAATATATAGCGCCGTTTTCTCCGTAAAAGCGACTTTATCTTTGATAAATAAAAAAAAGAACTTATAATAAATAATAATAAAAATGGGGGGACAGCGTACCCAGTGCCTCGATGTATATTTTCTCCAAAAATCATTTACATCAATTATGTCCTAAAATATATCTATTACAATTTCCAAGATATCTAAAAAAATTTCAAAAATCTTTCTTCATTTTATAAACAAACACCCTAGGATCGTATACAGCGGCGGCTGCATTACAGCGCTTCGATTCCCTTACATACTTCCGTTGCAGATCGTATACATCGTACTATGCATGAGGATATTGAAGCGACGTAATTGACCTCTCATTGACGACACCACCAGCCGCTACTGATAGTACAATAAATTATTTGTGTATAAATGCAGTAAATATCGCACTCATTCTAAACTCCTATATTTTTTTTATAGATGCCACGAAAATACGCAAAGAAAATAAGTGTTTATATAACCCATCATGTCAAACAGTTGATTGCTCCGCACAAAACTGCGTCCGGCAGAAGGAGCAGTTTAAACTAGTTAGAAGTTCAAACATATTGACCCCTTATATTGCTATAACGCAGCCGTCACTTCAGAATACGTGGTAAAAGATCTTTAAATTTTTACTTTCCTATACCTACGAACTCCTTTCATTCTAATATATGTCTGTACTCCAATGTATATCTATTTTCAAATACTCGATTTTATGGATTCCGTATGTCTTTTAAAACCATGGTCGTTATGGATTCCGATTACTTCCTTAGACTCACAGATTTCTCATGTTTCCTTACATTTTTAAACAGTGGTAATTGTAGGTACGGCGTTACCGTACCAAGTTAGTTCATTCATTTTTTTTCAGTACTCGGATCGCTTGTGAGTAGAGTAAAGTAAAATGATAAATATTAGAAGCAGGTAAATATTGCTGCAATGCTGCTCGCGGGAAAGTGGTTTTTTATTTTTATATTGTATGTTGTTTTGACGTAATTCTAAATTACAAATGGAAAATGTCATATACAGGATATGATTTTAATGAAGTGGTTTCTAGCCTTTAATTAGTGGTTCAGTGCAAGTTTTCACGACCGTTGTCTAAAATATAGGGAATGGCACCGGACGGGGTTCGAACAAGATCGAGCGCGACTAGGCGAACAACATACAGAGTGTTTTAATATACAAGGTGTGATTTAATGCGCAGTCGTCAATTTTAATGTACAAAGTAAGATTTTAATTCGCAATCTGCAGTTTTGATATGTAGGGTGTAACTTTAATTCACAAACGTAAATTTTAATACACAGGGTGTGATTTTAATTCACAATTATAAATTTTAATATACAAAGTGAGGTTTTAATTCATAATTTGTAGTTTTGGTGTGATTTCATTTCGCAATCGTAAATTTTAATGCACACGGTGTGATTTTAGTTCGTAATCATCAAAACTACAGATTGCAAATTAAAATCACACTGTACATTTAAAACTTATAATTGCGAATTAAAATCATACCCTGTGTATTAAACGGAAGTACGCAAAGATCGCAAGATCGTACACAACCTCCATTGTGTACGATCTTAGGGCGTTTGTTTATAAAATGCTTTAAAATTACAATATTTAGCAGTTTTGACGTTTATCAAAGGCATTGTTTGGGAAAATACGAGCACACCTCACACTACGGCATACATAATTCGCTTAAATAAAATCAATTGCATTAAACCTAATTTCAAAACAGAACAAAATTCGGCGAGAACCATGTGATCGACTTCACCCCGTTTGGAATTTTTTTTTTGCAAAAATTGGAATTGAAACCATACAAAAGTATATTTCCAAATTTTCTGGCAGGTAACTTTTATTGAATATTTTTCTTATCACCTATAATAGTTAGGACTGGCCTAGTTTACACAGATTCAATTGTATGCATTTTTGACTTCGCATATTATACAAATTAAGATTTTGCTTTTTATTTATTAAAAATTTATAGAAAACTTACTGTTCGCATTTAACTGGCACCTCCACGGTTCCTTCACGGTTGTTCATCAGTCGGCTAGACTGTTGTAAATAGAAAACAGCTAATTGTTTATGCGTTGTTGCTATACGTATTGAAAGTAGTGAAAAATTCGGACTGATCAACTTCACCCCGGTTAACGGTATTATTTTACGAAAAACTTGTCTGCATAGTTTCGTATTTAATTTACTAAAGAAGGACACATTTTAAGTGGAGGAATATATATAAAATGATTTATAGAAAAGTATATCTATCAGATAATGGAAAATGCACAGGGTACCCTATATAAAAGATTTAAACTATATAAATCAAACTTGACAACAATTTGGATTGCCTTCTTGTAAATTCCAATTGATAACATTTTTTTTCGGCATACTGCTAAAAACTACAAGAAATATTTAGTTGAATAAAATTTGAATCATCGTTCTAACCTGTAAGGCGTAAGATATCGGGCGTTAAAAACCAACTTTTCACATCTCAAATTATTTCAAAAGCTAAGCCAGATAGCCATGGAGAATGGTAAAGAAGGTTGACATAAATTGAAAGGGGGCATCCAAAGACGGAGTAATATGCAGGGGGAAAAGCAAACTTATGCCGTGTGCAGCAGGAGCTGAACACACTGTATACTTAAATACAATTTTATACTATGCGGGACTTCTTTCCGAATATTTTTTATTTGAAAACTTCTTCGCTAAATTACTCGTCGCACGCGCCCCAAGTAGACTCGTTGAATGTTTAAATTAGGGTACTGTTAGCTACAGCCACAAGTACGAGATATTTTTTTTCAGCTGACTATGCAGACTTTTAAAATACAGAAACTGCGGAGTTTTTAGCACATTTACAATATACCGTAACGTCATAACGCAATGATGACGTTATAACTAAAAAACTCCAGTAAACCTCTTGTTTATATCCAAGCATTATTCTACATTCCAAAATTACCAGTTCTGTATACATATATATAAACAGAGTATATAACACTATTCTCTTGGTTTCCGGGTTGGAACCGCGTCGTTGTCGTAGCTTTAGCCGACGTTTCGTCCACACTCATATGTGACATCTTCAGGGCTGTAACTGCACACTGACTGGAGTTATTCATTCCGGAGGGGTTTATATAGGGTTTGTTTTGGGTCAATGAAGCGGAAATGTTATGCGTCGATGAAGAGGGAAAGTTATGCGTTAATCAAACGGAAATGTTATGCGTCGACGAAGAGGGAAAGTTATACGTTAATGAAGCGGAAATGTTATGCGTCGATGAAGAGGGAAAGTTATGCGTTGATGAAGCGGAAATGTTATGCGTCGATGAAGTGGAAATGTTATGCGTCGATGAAGCGGAAATGTTATGCATCAAAGAAACGGAATTGTTATGCAGCGATGAAGCCTGGCGGTTGCTAGGAGGTTTAACCAGTTGGGATTTCCACGTGTGATGTAAGGGGTGGCCATCTTCGCGATTTAAATTGCTGGGATGTTTGAAAATCTCTATTGATTCACGGATTTTTTTTACTATCATAGTGAGGATTGCGAGATAAAATGCGGGTAGAGTTAAAGTGGATTTAGTGGCTAGTTTCCAATCTATGCTCAGCCAGTGCGGACCCGGCTACACGCAACAACCGCGTACAACGCTCGTGCTCAGTAACTCGAGTGCTGACTGATCGCTTTGTTTCACCGATGTTCAACCTACCGCACGAACATGGAATCCGGTAGACACCGGGGGCTTCCAGATGATTGCGGTCTTTGGTGGGAAAGTAGTCTGAGAGTTTGAAGTTGGGTTTGAAGATGGTTTTTATGTCGTTCCTGAAGAGAATCTTGCTGATGCGGTCGGTAACACCATGAATGTAGGGTAGATATGCATGCTTACGGAAATTAGGGTTAGCTGAGGGGAGTAGCTGTGGAGGAGTGTTGGTGTAGCGGTTAATGGTAGTTTAAATATCTTTCATGGAATAGTTGTTGCGGATCAAAGTTTCAGTGATGTGGTTCAGTTCTTGAGGAAGCGAATTGGGTTCAGATATGGAAATGGCCCTTTAGGTAAGAGAATTGATAACACCGCGGTTTTGGTCTGGATGATGGTGAGAGAGGCCATTGAGATATCTATCCGTGTGCGTGGGTTTTCGGTAAACGGAATGTCCCAATGCACCGTCAGAACGTCGGTATGCGAGAACATCTAGGAAAGGAAGGCAACCATCCGATTCGATTTCCATGGTGAGATGTATGGAATCATGTTGAGAATTCAAAAACGATAGGAAATTTTTTACAGATTCGCTGACAAGTAAATCGCCAGGATTTGTTGCGTGTAGCCGGGTCCGCACTGGCTAAGCATAGATTGGAAACGGGCCACCAAATCCACTCTAACTCTACCCGCATCTTATCTCGCAATCCTCACTATTATAGTAGAAAAATCCGTGAATCAATAGAGATTTTCAAACATCCCAACAATTTAAATCGCGAAGATGGCTACCCCTTATATCACACGTGGAAATCTCAACTGGTTAAACCTCCTAGCAACCGCCAGGCTTCATCGCTGCATAACAATTCCGTTTCTTTGATGCATAACATTTCCGCTTCATCGACGCATAACATTTCCACTTCATCGTCGCATAACATTTCCGCTTCATCAACGCATAACTTTCCCTTTTCATCGACGCATAACATTTACGCTTCATTAACGTATACCTTTCCCTCTTCATCAACGCAAAACATTTCCGCTTCATTGAGCCAAAACAAGCCCTATATAAACCCCTCCGGAATAAATAAGTCTCCAGTCAGTGTGCAGTTACAGCCCTGAAGATGTTACATATGAGTGTGGACGAAACGTCGGCTGAAGCTACGACAACGACGCGATTCCAACCCGGAAACCAAGAGAATAGTATTATTTCTGATTACAAAAGTATAAAGTTCAATTGTTAATAAAAAAAAGGGTGCCGGTAACTTTTATTTATATGTTGTAAATACTATTGTGCAGATGTACGAATTATAAAAAAATATACAAGGAAGAAAATCTGAAAATGTCTTGTTATTTAAAAGACACAATAAGAATTTTTACCTATTTCACAGTCAAACGCAGTAAAGCTGAGTTTTCTTACAATCAGAAGAAAAACTGAAACATGTTGAAAAAAGTAAAGGGTTAAGCAACTTAAAGGAAGTTAAAACGTTGAGTATCGTATACGCAAATGACGCAAACACAATTAGACACGAAACAGCAAAACCGATATCACTTTTCTAAAGCAACACCTTGGAACGTGTCGAAAACAATCGCAGCACAAGCGACACGACATCATTAACATCTGCACTGTCGCAAAATAATGGAGTCAGAAGTGCTATTGAAAATTTTACGTTTCGACACGACACTGTGAAAAGCAACACTCACGACCCTTACAGAATAACCCCCTTGCATTAAGATCCAGGTACCACGGCCCAAGGGCAGTGTGTGTACAACACCAAATGTGATGGTTTTTATTCTACTGCCCTATCTTTACCCCGAAGATTTTATTAGAATTGATTATTAGGATTAATATATCTCATGTCAACCATAACTCTAGTATTCCTTTCGGTAATATAAAATAATAAGTAATATACATATACGTGTGGGATTAAAGTATGAAATATTAAAGAAAAGCTAACTCGACCGGTTCTCTTTTTAAACGCTAAAACACGTCGGTTTTTTTTTAATATACATTAATATGTGCGATTCGCCTCCCGACTAGTTTCTTAGTTGTGACATCATAACGAAAAAATTTAAATGGCAATATGGTGATTTTTCTTCCCTTTATGATCATGCAACTAAATCATAAGGTTGCGTAACAAACATTCTGAGAAAAATCGAGCTGAACTTTTAATGCTGTAGTAATGCTAATGGTACTTATAACATAAAAAAAAAATCTAAACTGAAAAATTAAAATAAAGCAAATAAAATTAACACTATTAAATTAAGAGTTCAAAATGCTTTATTTTCATTTTTCAGTTTAGAATTTTTTGTTTATCATGTTCCTCTGATAGGAATTTTTAATGGGATAAACATCATATTGGCATGAGGCCTACGGTTTTACTCCCTTGTCCGACAAGAAAGCATACTCCGATTTTATTTCTAATTAAAAACCAACAGTACGGCTGGGATTTGAATCCGCGTCATTCGACTAGAGAGGCACGTATGCTAACCGTTCGGCCACCAAGACGATCTTCAAAATTGTTGTATATCGTTTTACCAAGTTAAAATATCTAATTCTGGAGTACGTATCAATGATCAAAAGTATAAGATCACGGGTTGCGCTCTTTACAGTAAAACCTTCAAAATGGCCGCCTCTAATGAGTATGTAAATAAATTTCGGTTCAAAAATAAACACCTTTATACAATATTATAGAAATAACAAACCCTATTTAAAACAAATTAACAAAGGGATGCCAAGATATACGGACTTCGTTGAGAGGGGAGTTAAACGGAATAGTAATTTATTAATCCATAACTAAAATGGAAAAGGCAAAAATTGTAAGCGCATACATGGATTCCTCAACCCCTATGCCGCAATGTATTTCCAATCGCGCGGCTATGCGATATCACCAAGGCTAGGCAAGTCGTATGGGAACACGTCATTGCTAGGCACAGCCATGGTATAAATACACTAGGTATGCTCAGTCAAATGTCCAAATGAGTCGGTAACGTGCATTCATTGGCCGGTTTAAATTTGCTGTTGTGGTGTTGCTATTTGGGTCAAGTGCCGGCTTGGATTTCCAATTCATTTCAATTGTTGTTTGTCAGTTGACGAATGATTGTCGGTCTCGAACTGTCATTTTGATCTATTTACAACATTTTTGAGTTTAAGTGTAGACAATGTCAAATTGTAGCATAAGTGGCTGTGGTAATTACCACAAGAAAACAAAAGAACAAAACATCAGTTATTTTCGTTTTCCTAAGGACGATATTATGTGTAAGAAGTGGCTTGAAATTTGTGGAAAAAATGTAGATGTGAAAAAAGGTAATATATTAATATTCAAAATATGACTATCTAGCTATTAAATTTCTATTTCATTTAAGGTCGCATTTGCTCTGTTCATTTTGAGAAGACTTGTTACGATGATGCATTACCCTTAAAGAATCAGTACAGATATCCATTATCCAACAAAAGGCTTTTGAAGGATCATGCAATTCCGACATTATTGTTAGGAAAAGAAGAAAAATTTTATTCAAACAGGTAAAAAACATATTCTTATCTATTAAATACAGAACAAATTTGTGTCATTGTGGCTTAAATTTATTCAAATTCTATTTATTTCAGCATAGTTGCAGATAGCAATATAGAATCAAAGGAAACTGTGGAAGAAAGTTTGGTAATTCCAAGTACTTCACAAATAGAATCAAGCCAGTGCCGCATTACGTCAATTCAAAAGTAAGATTTATAATGGAATGTGCTGTTAGTTAGTATTATTATTAATGCTTATTGTAGAACATCAGTTGCAATATCAACATGCAACAACTGCTGTGAGGAAATGGAGAAATTAAGAAAAGAAAATGCTCTTTTACAAAAGAAACTTGAAGATAGTGAAACAGAAAATAAGAAACTGGAAAGTATTCTTCAGAAATTCTTTACCCCTGGACAAATGAAAGTATTGAAACATAATAATAAACAAGTAAAATGGAATGATGAGGATATTTGTTCAGCTATCTCTCTACGTAGTATAAGCCCAAAAGGGTACAGATACCTACGTAATGTAAAAGGATATCCGTTGCCTACATTTTCAACTTTACGTCGATGGGCATCTACTTTGAATTTACAACCTGGAATTCTAGATAACATGATACTTTTACTTAAGCATAAAGCTGAAGAATTCACTGATACTTTTACTTAAGCATAAAGCTGAAGAATTCACTGATCTGCAAAGAATATGTACAATTGTATATGACGAAATGTATATATCGGGAAAGATTTGTATTGATAAGAAGGACGAAAGAGTAATAGGGCCACACAAAACAGTACAAACTATTATGATACGAAGCCTTTTTTGCAAGTGGAAACAAATTATTTATTATGACTTTGATGCTCCTATGAAAAAAGATATACTTATAAAATTAATACCAAGATTAGAGGACATAAAGTATACAGCAGTTGCAGTATGCTCCGATCTAGGGCCATCTAATCTGGCTATATGGAAAGAATTTAACATAGGCTACAGTGAGTCTGGGTTGAGAAATTCTATAGACCATCCTTCAAAAGAAGGACAACATATTTTTTTTTCGCAGATGTCCCACACCTCATAAAATTAACGAGGAATCACATTTTTGATAATGGTTTCTCTATTTTAATTGAGAAAGTAGACAGAAACTGTTTTGACAGGTTGCTTGAACTGCAGAGTGGTGAATTTAAATTAGTTCCCAAACTAACAAGGAACCACATTGAGGTAAGGCGAACACAGCGACAGAAAGTCAAACCTGCTGTCCAGGTTCTGTCACATACAGTCGCTCAATGTATTCGTTGGTGTGGAGAGAAAGGAGATATGGCCGGAATAGATTGGCAATTTGCTGCTCGCATAATAAAATTATTTAACGATTGGTTCGATATATATAACGTCAAACAGAAATTTGACACGAAATGTAATGCATATGGCATTGGTCTAGAGAACCTAATTGCAATTTTAAACGAAATGGATGAAACTTTAAAAAATATAAAAGTAGGAAAACACAGAAAATTGTTACCTTTTCAACAAGGCATCCTAATAAATAATAACTCAATAAAAGAACTGTATGTGGAATTAAAAGAAAAGTATGGCGTCGAATATTTATTGACTTATAAATTAAATCAAGATATTTTAGAAAAATTTTTTTCTTTTATGCGGGGAATAGGCGCGACCAATGATCATCCAACTGCTTTGGAATTTATACATCGTTTGAAGTGGTATATTTTGGGCAGAGATTCTTCAGCATTATTTACAGGAAACCGAAATACTGCTGATGATGATGAAAATCAATTAGTAGATTTAAGCGAAGTTAGAAGTCTGTGTTCAGAAGTTTTAAAGCCTGTTGCTACAGAAGAGGCAGATTTGACAACAGTACCTGACGAAGACGAAACACTACTGTCTATAGAATCATTCGAAGAAATGGATCTAGATACTACGTTGCTTCATGAATTTGAAAGATGTGAGCAGAATTTGCAGGCTGAAAATGAAATTTCTCAAGAAGCACTAAAGTATATAGCAGGATATGTGGCATATCGATTTAAAAATAAATATTGTTTGTATAAGGAAGGTGAATTAAATATATCAACAGAAATGTTCGATTGGATAAAATGTTTATCTAAGGGACATTTACTTCATCCTGCTGGTAGTTTGTTAAGTTTAAGCAAAGATATTTTGGAAGCATTTAACAGATTCCATGGACGAGGTCTATCAAAGGAGAAATTTATAATACAAAAAGTGTTTGCATATGTAAAGAGTGACCTACCAAAAGAAGTTATTCTTACATTTATTCGAACACTAACGTACATAAGATTAAGAGAATTAAATAAGAATATTAGTGTGTGTAACATAGAAAAGAAAAGGAAAAAACAACAAAAATGTACTTAAATAGCGTTTATACATATACATATTAAGCTTCTTATATTGTTAACATTTATGTATTTTTACTTCTCAATAATCATATCTTAAGTATTATTTCTTGAATGATATAATTTGTATGAAAGTATCAGTCCCTTATATGCACTTCTCAGAGGACTGGGATATCATGTATAGTGTTATTTATATTATAAATAAAAATATGTTTATACATACTACTGTGTTTCATGATTGTATTAAATATGAAAAGAAGTAATAATAATGTTATAATTCATAATAGTCTACCTCCAACTAAAATTCTTTTCTTAATATAAATTTCAAACAATACGCTACTTCTTCCAAAAATCATGACAAATAACATTTCTTGTTTATGCTTTTTCAAAGAAGTGAATGAATATATTGAACAGAAATATAACCTTCCTGACAAATTTAAATTTTATATTTACGCGCCAACAAAATTCTACTTCAACGTATTGGTAGAACTACATTTAATCCAGTCGCGTCATTAAAACATGCGCGTGGGCATACCTTATATACTTGTATCATGGGCACAGCCATTCGGTCGTGCTTATCGGTAGGAGATAAGAGTGCACAATAATCAGTATTCAGTATTGCACAGATAGTAGAAGGAATAGCACATCGTTCTGATATCGAATTCTATTTCTACACATTTGAAGCTTCCTTGTTTTATATATTGCTGTTTCTTTTTCAAATTATTCTTGGGTTTAAATACTTTTTATACACCGTGCGCATATAGATTCAAACATATTTGCATTTAGTTTTTTATCCCACAGTTTACTTTTTATTCTTTCGACGACGCCAGCAGTATTGTTGAATGTAAATTAATTTAAGAAAATAACAACTTACTAAACGAAACCCAGATTTACGTATACTAAATGAATTGGGTATTAATGAAAATCTAAATACCGATGTATACACAAAATACTGTACTTGTATACCATTTATTTAAAGATGTTTCAAATTAATATTGTAAACAAATACCTACAGATTCTAAAACCAGGATAATAAAATCTACTGCATTGCACGTCTATGGAAGTGGCAAAAATAACGCTTGTAGCTACTAAATTCGCCCAATGCAATCGAGTCTTTTGAGCTTTGTTCGCTCGATTTACACTAACTACTCCGGGTAACCAGTGTAAAAATATACGTTCGTTGAGCCTGCGTGCAGCTTTTCGCAACCATACACCTACTTGTAGTGACCACTCCAGTGACGTCATTTCACAATACACCGAGTAAAAAGTGCAGTCCGAGTGTACCTTTTATCACGAACGTTCCACAGCCGCCTACATTGTGGTAAACCATTTTTTTTTATTTTTGTATTTTTGTTTACACTTCCCCTTATCTTGAACTTAGGATTCTATCATAGTTTGTGATATTCGTAGGTGATGCTTTGAGTAGTGAAAATGGGCGTTAAGGAGCAAAATACAGAGCAGACTATATGCAGTTCTTATGTGTAACAACAACTCGGTCACAGCTAAACTAACGTAAAGTAACGAAAAGGATATAGTTTCAGAGACTAAAAGCTGTCGATGAACAGATAGATTCGTTTTTGCGGAACGGACTACGAACTCCATCACAAAATTAATGTTTTTGCATAGTTAAGTTCGAACTAATTTGAATATACAGTGTCGCGCAAAAATGTTGATACCTAATGGAAAATTTTATTATTCGAAACTAAATTTTAATCAATCGTATGTCAAGTTATAAATCCGGTTTAGCAGAAATTGATGAAATTTTAGAATGCTCATCAGATAAAAATACTCTAATTTGCAAAAAAAGGAAATTTGTGTAGAAGTATTAATTTTTAAATAAAAATTTTCTAGTTGTGTTCACTTTTAGGGAATATAACTGACGCTTGAATAATTTGTAAATTAAATTTCGTCAGGAAACGTTATTGTCCACAATAATCGATAAACAATTTATAGATGTTAGAAATGTTTTCAAATTTAGTGGAAATATTTTAAAACGTGTAGTTTCTTGGGTGTAAAATACTTTTTTTTTCAAATAAAATGACAACGCTGCCCTTTGCAGTAACTACGCATCCCATGGGAATCGTGTGTACTGCGTCTGTCAAAATTAGTACTGTTGGTACTCGATAAAATTAAGATCCGGATACTCGGATCAAAAATTATCCGGATACCCGAAACTTAAGATCCAAATCCATTATCCGGTACTCATATCTAGATCCGCTATCCGGTTCTCGGATCCAGATCCCCTATCCGGTGGATTTTGTGCTCTTTGCTCAACACGGTACATTACAGTTTCTTTTAGGATTTTTTTAAATCCTTTTTTATAACTTCATACAGTTTGGAATTTAAATGTTTACACCCCATTTCTCTCGATTAACAATGTTCGCCGCGATGAAAAAATATTCTTATATATCTTGACATCTATCGATGTAAAACAGGCATGGTTAAAATAACCTTTGAAATTAGTTAACGGAACTGCAGACGCGCCATGACAAATTTGTCTTGTCGTAAAATCTGAATCTTTTTTTAAAACACTCTCCCACTTTTCTTTGATGCGATAGTTTTTTGCGTCGTCTATATCGTGTAGATAGTGAGGAATTTTGCGGTTTTTCTATTGCGTCAAGTAATCCTTTACAATTGTTATAAATAATTTTTAAACCTCTTTCAACGGAAGTATTTTCCTCAGGATTTAATTGCACGATAACAGATTTTAATTGTTGGAAATATTGAAAATAGTAAAACCATGTAATCCAACATGTCAGAATCGGCTGTAGTGGTTCGGGAATGCCAGGACACTGTCTGCGAAATTCTCCGATATGTTTGGGGGATTTCAGAAGTACCTTTTTCGCATTTATTATTAATGCATCTATCTCTGGAAAACATTCTCGAATAGTTTATGCCACGAGATGTAAAGCACGAACTTTACTTCGGGCGGCACCATCGCTCATAAACATCAACAGTTGACTAGTTGAGAGTTGAAATTCTGCTAACGTATCGAGCAGCACCTCCGTAGTTGCATTGCTACTACACTTTTTTATTCTTGTGCTGGCTAACTAGATTGAAAATGTCGGTTTGAGAGATTCCAATGCACGCACGATAACATTTACAGTTTCTTTTACAATCTGTCGTCTTATCAACATATAACCACAGCTTTTTATCTCTCGATTCTGATGTGATCCTGTTTTCGATTTGTTTGCGTATAGTTCCTACACACTTCCGTCGCGTTGACCGACTTGACAAGCTTCGAGTTCGGATTGTATTTATTCCAGAAATGTCGAAATGGTTTTTTATCGAGTTAGTGAAGCGGTAAATTACATGCAATCAGCATGAAAAGTAAATCGAACATAAAATGAATTGTTGGTGGCACGCCATTTTTTTTATTTCTGTGTTATACTATTTATATTTTCTACGATCATCGATGTCTCTGACTGTCTCCGATTATTTTTTTAATTTGAAAACTTTTTCTCTAAATTGGTCAAAAAAGATATCTTTCGCCCACGCACTAGATGGACTCGCTGCATAACATAAAGTATTGAACGTTAGCAAGAAGCAAGTTATTAACAGAAACTTATTACGATTATTCTCTACCCTTGCGGATGTTTAATTTTTTCCAATTAAATTGTTTTCCTACGTGGTAAGGAAAGAAAAGTAATATTAATGCCATGGAAGTAATAGTAGATGAAGGTGTATTGCATGTTGCCTGATGTAGATGTTAGTAGTTATTTGCCAAAAATGTGTCTGTGTTATGACTTATGATATGGTCTATATTTTTAAAACTCCCCTCAGCAGAACAATCAGATAATAAGTTTACTTTCAAAAACAGTACCTATATCATAATACGTTGTAGTAACCGCAGTTTTCGGATGCAAAAACAATACTTTTCAGTACAGATTCCACCGAGTACAATACAACCAACGGTTGGCATCTACTTATTGTCACACAACCTTCCTAACTTTTGTTCTATTTCTATAGTCAATTCGAACTACATATCTCAAAAATACCAAATCAAAGTATATGCCCGCTTCTTATAAATTTTTAGTTTTGATTACATTAACATTCCTAACAACACCTAGTTATTATTTTAAATAGAATTGACTTATTGTTACTCTAATAATGTGTACGTGCGCAGGATGTTGTTTAAAGCATTTACTACAACCCGACAAAAATCTCGTGAAAGTTGGGCACTGGCAAAAAGAGGCTGAGCTAAAGCCATTACGCTTAGCAAGAATCACGTGGCATTGGCACGCTGATAAGTGGAAGATGTTTGTCGGCTTGTATCAAGGTTCATTATCCACCTAAACGGTACCATCCCACACAAGTCGAACGATTTTATTGTGTACACATAAAATAAATGCAGTCCTATTGCGCTACCGCAGACGTCTTCGATCGTTTTTGGGTCGGAATATACGTTGGTACTTTAAAGCAGACCTCTATAATTTTCCTTGGACTTTCCGACGTAATTAATTAAAGGAATTAAAATGATGTCAGATGTTATTTATCTACAAATATATCGTAATATTTCGACAGACAATTTTTAGTGTCTAGGCATTAACCAGTTAACTTCCTCACATTTGGTGTAGTGGTTAACGCGGTTAACCTTGCCGGTGACATAATTTTAATTTTTCCAAGGAAAATTATAGATTTTCATAATTCACCCACGGAAGCCAAATATATTAATCGCATGGATCGTTACCGGTAGAATTATGTGGACATGGACATCAGATAGTTCAATGCAGTTTGCAGAGAACCAATATTTATGCATATTTACATCATCGACGTCGTCTGGCTTGAATTGATTCGTATGAGTTTGGTGTACATAAAGTTTTACATAAAAAAATAAATACAGGATGAATAAACCCATTAACGTTATATTGACATCAGTAATCGATAAATTTCAATAAAAAACCATATTCATTCTAGATCTCTATAGCTTTCAGTCTTAGCAATTATCACCTTTGTAACGTATTTAATAAATAATGATTGTTCAAACTAAGATCAAATAAAATTTTAAACAAAGATGTAGGTAGATAGCAGTAATAAATCTTCTCCGTCACTTTTTTCATAGTGGTTGGTTTTGACACAACATAATGCAATATTTTGATCGTGTAGGTAATAGCCTGCTAATTCAATTGTTTTTTGATAGAACGGAAAAGTTCCTAATAACCTCAACTCCCTTTTATGGTTATTCGGATTATACCCTATATGTCCGAAATACACGAAAAAAATAAAGTTTAATAGTAAAAGATATTATATACTAAGCTATTTATTAAAAAAATTAAAATGAAATACAAATAAAAATTTACGAAAAATAAAGAAATTCATGAATGATGATACCTTTTGATAAAGTGTATGCAAAATAAAAGTATAAATGAAGAAGCATAGTAAGAAATCAACTTTGGTTTATCAAATGGACTAGTAGAAAAGTAAAATTTTATACATACAAAATGTATTCAAAAAATTAATTACATAAAGCAAATAAGAAATAATACTAAAAGCTAGTTTGTAACTTTCGGGTTATTGTTAGCATCAAAGTTTATAACAAAAGTAAAACTAAATACTTTCATAATGTTCTTGTCACCATAAGATTAACTCGGGTATTTATTTACAGGATCACATACGATCTTTTATACAAAAATAATATTAAATAGTTATCAAATAACCTCCTTTATTACCCAACTCGAAAATGAGTTGGCTAATAAATCGTTTTGATTACATAACATTCACAAACACACTTTCCCCTTGTAAAACGTCTCTATCGGCATCAGTTAACAATAAATAACAAGTAACAATTTCAATCACTTGATTACGCATCTTTCATCTTGAAATCACATTTATAATATAACATTTATAAAAACCTTATCCAAACACTTAGTATTCAATAAGTCTTACTTAACACACTTAGAATGAAGAAAAAAGAACACTAAATATAGTTTGATGCGCTGTATTTCTCTTACAATGCATACAGAACGTCCTTTCGATCTCAGACAAGATGGCCTTCCTGATCATTTGCAACATCGTAACTGCTATCGAAGGTGCTCATTTCTCTCTTTTGATTTAGTGTTTGGGCTTGTAAGATTTGTATATTTTGGTTTGTATTATGCAAGACATCAGGCGGTGGCACTGTTGTTCTTTGATGACGAACGAGCGAACCATTTGCTGGAAGTGGGGGTGTAACCGGAGTCGCACTATGAATTATATGTGGATGAGCCGGTACTGGAGGAGGATTCTGAAAGTCTAATGGTGGTGGGTAAGATAGGTATCTTTCAGACATGTTGTAATATGATCCATCTGCAGGTGGGGCTGGGGAAGGTGCACTCACATATAGCGATTTACCTGAAATTAAGCAACAACTTTTAGATTCCTAGTCAGAGTATTTTTTTAAAATAATACAACCCGACTAAGTCCACCCTGATCGATGAATGTTAATTACCCATCTCTTAAACGAATTACAATGGTTCTGTGTGCCTTTCTTTTATGAAAATCAGAAATATTACCAAGTTGGGTTATATTATTTTGAAAAACACTAAACAGGGTATGTCACGACGAGCTTTGGTTAAGAGTATATGGGGAAGTGAGTAAAATAGAAATTTGAAAATTTACAAACACAAATTATCCTTTAGAGCTAGCTCAACCAAAATATTTACAACTGTCGGTGTCTCTTTCTTACACCGGAAGTAGCCGTCAACTTCCCTATTTTAAATAGAGGAGTACCATTTTTATGTCAGATTTGGATTCTGTGTTGAATTTTAAAATTATTTTATACAACATACCCTATCCCTAGAATTCACTCTTAAAGAGATATTGCATCTTTTCGAAAAGGTTTGACAGATATGGTTCATTACAGACTTTCAAATAACTTACAAATGTAATTCGCCAAAAAAGTTATTCTACTTGCTGGTAATGTTCATAAGACGATGTTTCCATAATAACAGATAAATTGCCTTATATTATACAGGCTGTGCCGGTAGGGAGTAGACAATGTCAGAGATATTTAAACTGTGAAATCTCGCTTTTTTAAATAGCAACTCCCAATTTTCTAAGCGGTATTATATTCTGCATCAAAAAATAAAGCAAAAATTGTAAGTGCTATTGCTAAAGTTAATAGTTTAAAAGATATTTTGTGAAAACCTCCGTAATCTTAAATATCGCATTGTTTAGTATCAGTTTGGTTTGCCATGATTAAACAATTGAAGGTAGCTGTCAAATGTCCTGTCAATAGTAATAAACACAGTCCTCAGTAATAATTAATCAACATAATTAACTCTCAATTATTCATACTACAGTACAATTATTCGAAAAATAGAACTTTCAAAAATCGAACATTTTATTAATAAACAAAAAGAAATAAGGCATGAAACAAATAAATGCACAAATAACAAAATAAAATTGAATACGTATTTCATTATGATAGTAAATGCTCGAAAACACCACCATTCTGCTCCATGCATGTTGTTACTCTTCGCATTAATTCCTGATGAGTAGCAGCGTTGAATGGATGCTGCAGCCAGTTCATTAGAGGTTTTTCTTACTCTGTCAATCATGTCATCTTTTGTACCAACTGGACCTCTGTATACAACGTTTTTAATGTAACCCCACAAGAAAAAAATCTAATGGGGTTAAATCCGGAGATCGTGGTGGGTATTTAAAAGGACCGTTTTTATCGATCATTATTAATAATAATTCATGCCTTCACATCCCCCATCTTAAGATGTTCACCTTCAGCATTCGCCAAATTTGGAGTAAGGAAAACTACGGAAAACCTTACTCCGAGGATGACGGCCCCGGGGTTCGAACCTGATACCCCGAGACTGGTAGCCCGGCGCCCTAGGCACCGTGCTACCAGTCCTTAAGAAGGCTTTCACAAAATATCTCCTAAACTATTAACTTTAGCAATAGCACTTACAATACATTTCTGCATTATTTTTTGATACAGAATCTAATACCGCTTAGAAAATTAGGAGTTGCCATTTAAAAAAAAATCGAAATTTCTTAGTATAAATATCTCTGACATTGTCCCCTCCCTACCAATTTATCTGTTACTGTGGAAACATCGTTTTATGAACATTACTAGCAAGTAGAATAACTTTTTTGGCGCATTACATTTGTAAGTCATTTGAAAGTCTGTAATGCATCAGATCTGTCAAACTTTTTCGAAAAGATGCAATATCTCATTAAGAGTGAATTCTAAGGATAGGGTATGTTGTATAAAATAATTTTAAAATTCAACGCAGAATCCAAATCTGACATAAAAATGGTACTGTTCTATTTAAAATAGGGAAATTGATGGCTACTTCCGGTGTAAGAGAGAGACACCGACAGTTGTAAATAGTTTGGTTTAGCTAGCTTTAAAGGATAATTTGTGTTTGTAAATTTTCAAATTTCTATTTTACTCACTTCCCCGTATACTTTTAACTAAAGCTCGTCGTAACATACCCTGTATAGTAGTTTAGTAGCTTGCTTATTTTAGCAACGTATCAATCAGTCCTGGTTCAAATTAAATACGTTGTGTACCCTTACATTTCTGAATTCCACTTAAAATTCTAAGTTACATTTATGCAAAAGTACCTGTTTAATATACTTAAACCTAGCAATATTCGATGTATGCAGCCTACATCGAAATGGCAAGCAATTCCATATTTCTAATGCGCTTTTGAAATTTGAATGTGCTAGAAGACAAAAAATGAAAAATGAAAAAGATATGCGAAAATGTATACATATTACAATTTATTATATGCGTAGGTATTCATACTACTAATAAAACGTAACGTAAATTTTCCCGATACCTAATTGTGAGGAATTTTTAGTTATTTCGAAGAATAAGGTTTGTCTACGAGATTAAATAATTGGGGTCGGCAAAGATCACTAAATAAAACAAATGATTACTTGTGTCCTACGCTTACAATACGCTTATCGCGTTTAAACATTATTTCAACACCAACATATAATTAACTTTTCCTTAAGAGGTTGCAACTAACCCTGTATAATATCTTTTAGTATCTAAGCAATAACATTTTACATGAAATATTTATCTATAGAAAATATGTCGATATGTGTCCATGGGTGAGAAAGTAATATTTACTGATTTATTAACGTTTTTTTAACTTGTACTATTTGTAGCATAATTTGCATAATGTTTGATATTTTGTTTTCTACTTTAGATATTAATTAACCAATGGAGCTATAGTCAACTGCTTTTATTCAGTTAGAATACAGGAAAATCTTTATCGTAGACCATCTTTGACAAAGTAGCAACAATTTTATTTTTCGACTGACGTTTTCGTCGCTATTTTAAATAGAAAGCCCTGTATATTTTTTAATTTTTGAATTGCGGAGAATATTTTGCTTTGATTATATAAAGCATTCCGTATACCCAAAGTTAGTCGTGTTTGAGATATTGTGCATTTACGAGTTATTGTCTTGACTCGCGATAAGAAGGCATCAAAAATTGAAATAAACAATCACCTTCCGTTTCAAATAGATCCTTTTTATTTTTCAGAATCTACGCGCAAATTTTGATACAACTACTTACAGTTGTTAATCCCCCTTGTGTGTTATGCGTGTCTGTGGGTAATGAAATCCTCTTCGATCGCTCTTGTATTGCTTAATGTCCTGTTCGGTCCCTCTTTGGATATGTAATGTCCTCTTCGATCCTTGTTTGTATTTTGTGTTTTCTTTATTTTCAAATTATTTTCAAGTTGTTTTGTTAGTCATATACTTTTAATACATGCTTTTAAGTTGATTTCTAGTTTTTTTTCCAAAACTTGTCTTTCTGTCTGTTTGTTTATCCGTCGCCACAGCGATACCAATCCAAGGACTTCCATATTTAAATGTTCGACGTTTTGATGATTTTATGTGTTGTTACAAACGACATTATGAATGTTGATAACTTGATTCCAATGTAGATGATGTGTTGAATGGTTTTGCGTTTTTTTTTACACAAATTGTTCTTCAACCAATACCCCACCACAATAAATAGGAACGCGATTGTGTTGAAATTGAAATTTTTGATGCTTTATTACCGCGAGTAGGGACAATAAGTGGAAGTTCCGAAATATCTCAAAAACGGTTAACTTTAGGAATATGGAAAAGTAAAATTGTTAATACGTTGTCAGACATTGTCCATGGTAAAGAAGTTCTTTTTATTCTGTCAAAATATTCCAAGCTCTTACCTAATATCCAAAGTGGAACACATAATATCAAATATGCAAATTATGGTTATTTCTGTAGGGCGCCGTAAAAACCATTTTTCGTAAATATTTTGACTATAGGTATGGTAGTGACCCTAGATTCTCTAGTAGAAACCAAATACCAATTAAGGTCTGTGAGGTCTGCATATGCGCAGTTGTCATGACATGTAAAAAATGACAAAAATATTAAATTTACACAAGAAAATGCAAATAACAGCTTTTTTGCTAGAAAAAGAAAGATTTCTTTAAAAGAAAACGATCTCGCTCCTGGGTAAGGTGTACCTTAACCGTTAGCTGCAACTCCGCCCTGCATAACTGGCATCGTAGTAATATGTTTCTCTTTATTTAACGCACACAGCCCGTATATTGATTCATTTTTGAATTCTACGTAAAAAATAGCTCTACATTTTTCATGATTCCCTATATCTATCTCTCACTGTTTTCGAGATATTCCTTTTTTTTGAAAATGTAAGGTTCGTAAAAAAGTTGAATATGGTTGTAGTTAATTCATTTAAACAAGCCAGAGTTTATTTCTGTATTACAGATTATTTGGAGTATTTCTTGCGATATTTTCTAGGATTGAATGTTTTATTAGATGTTCAAAACGCTGCAATATATTATTGCTAACTCCAATCATGTATAACTTCCTTATTTGAAGCTGAACACTGAGCGTATTTTTACAATAACAATTTAACTGTCTTTCCCAAAGCATCAATTATTCTAAAATCATTAGAGATAGATGTAGGGACCATGTATGCAGTGTGAAATTTGCTATTTATTTATCTATTAATATACCTAGTGCGCAATTAAAAGGAACGAAGTTATACATGATTGAAGTTGACAATAACGTATTGTAGTTTCTTGAACATTCAGTTTAATATCCAATCCTAGGAAATGTCGCAACGAATACCCCAAAAAATCCAGGGATATTCAATTTTTTTACGAACTCTTTAAAAAAAAGATGAAGTATGTCAAAAACAGTGAGAAATGGGTATAGGGAATTTTGATGAACATGACTTTTTGAAAGACCCTGTGTATTGAAAAATATTTTTCGGAATGTAGATCCAATTGGCCTAAGTGTGCCTACGAGGTTAGTTTGCGAAAAAACAACGTGGCTTGTCTATTATAAGCCGAGGCGTTACTCGTGAGACACCTGTATACACTAGTAGAGGAGTAGAAAAGATATAAGCTGCTTAACATACTTCCGTGATATCCCAAAGATTGATCGTCTCGAGATCTATTTTTGTCTTGAGCGTGCAAATGGTGATGGTGGGGATGGGGCAGAGTATGTGTCTTATGAGCTAGGTTTGGCTGGATCTGCATTTCATAACCCAAACAAGCAGGATATGGGCCTGGGTAGTCCTGCTGATCCATGAGATAGGTGCTAGCAGCTTGTTTCCTTCCTTCATCCTGAAATTAACAATTGCTGAATGAACTATGTGTGAAAGATGTATCTATTAAATAGATTTTCACAACGTTGGATGTAGTAAGCGCTGGCAATATAACAATTTACTCAATAAAATCGACTTGTTTTCAATGTAAGTAGCGATTCGAATAATATCATAAGAAAATAATTAAATGCGTCAATTACTGTAAGTAGGATTGCAAATATTGTCCAGCTGGTAGATCATGTTTAGTCTTGCGCTGTATTACCTGTTGGCGATATTCAGTATACTTTGAGAAAAGTTCAAATGTTTCTAACTGTAATACGGATAATTCTTCAAGATATAATAAAATAGAAAATCCACGCATAACAGTAAAATAAGAAACAATTTTCTTCGAAAGAAAAACCGAATCAATTACATATTCTGTGTAAAGTGTACAGACATGTTAGTGTTTGCTAACATTTACGTATGTTTAGAATTAAGAAAATTTTCATAGTTATATCTAAAGGTCATTATGTCATTAAATAAACTGACATTGTTTCATAATAACATCCTAAATTAAACCTTTTCTTGTGGCTCTACAGTATTTTATTTAAATTATGATCATTTAAAATTGTAGCACAAACTGGAATTGATAATTAATAGAGCCGGGCACTTTCTAAATTTCGTAGATGATTTAAGTTGGTAGTTCCGGCAATAAATAACATATATGCCAATTTCTCAACGTAATACATGCGTAATACAGACAAACATATCCTTTATTGCCGGAACTATCAACTTAAATCATCCACGAAAGTGCCCGCTCTAATAATTAAGTAAATATATTTATTTAATATTGTTGGTTTACCTGCAAAACAAGAAATAATATAACTGTAAGGCGGCCCCTTTATGTGTAGTGTATTGCTTATTTGATAGCGTTTAAAATTATTGTGCTTGCAAAATAAAGTATTGATACGATGAGATAGATACATTTCCGATTAATACGCGTATATATACCAGGTGTCCGCGAAATTAATTGCCATTTTATAACGAATGCAAATCCATAATTCTGTTGAACTAAAATCGTTAATATCAGATCTCGATTGCAGCGCAGGCATGAATTGAGATTGAGTGACGAATACATGCCACCTACAGAGATTATGAATAAAAAATTACGGCAAATTAAATTAAAAAAGGTTTTATACAAACGATCGTAAATCGGAACTTATCACACGCTAAGATCGAAAGATTTGTTTCTTCCTACGGTATCAACATGGGTTTAAATTATAATCATTTACGTGCTGAGAGCCTTTATATCAAAAAGGATAACAAAGTATCCGTGTCCTTTGAAAAAATTGGACATTCTCTGGAAGTCTGAAGACAAAAGCACGTATTCCACTATACCCTGTCATGTTTTAATCCACTCCATTAATATCACCTACCTTTACAAAAAAATCGAAGAAAAACTGGATAATACGAATTTATCGCCTGTATTTAAAATAGACGGCATTATGTGCTACTTCTGTTCTATGACATATTATCTCGATTGGGAAAATGTGAAATTAGCCATATCGCTATCCCCTCCTCGCTCTCAAGCGGAGGGGTTAGTGGCAGTCAATGGCTCAAGGTTACCGATGTGGTTCGTTACGAGGTAGACTGCTTTATGTGCGGACGATCTTAGTAAGAATTTCTAGAGTATTTAGTTTTCTTTTTTTTTTCATTTCATCAGAATCTGTTTTTATTTTTGTCGTTAGAATTTCTTATTAATTTCGTTCAAGCTTCGTAGCAACAACAAAATAAATATGCGAAACTCTCATTTCCAGGCGACCTTGACTTGACCAAATTATTACGTGCGCTCTTCACACAGTACGTCTACATCCCCACCTCCCGCATGTACGGCGAGAGAGCGAGGAGGGGATACCGATATAGCTAATTTCTCATTTTCCCAATCGGTATATACCGCAATGGAAGATCCAAACTTTCGACGGTTCTCTAATTGCACTTCAGTCATCTTCGAACTAGGTTGATGTGCGGTTCGATTTCAGTACGAGCTCGTAACTTGGACGAACGAAAAAATTATCACTGCCGCAAACGGTATAATACCACCAATATGCTTTCAAATTAACGATAGGAATTTTACTATCGACTAGGATACTGTTAACAAAAAAAAAAACAGGGGATTTAATTTATTGATATAATCATTTCTTAGAAATTCTAGTTTCATGTACGAAGCAAACTTTTCTTTATTATTCAAAATAATAGTTCCAGCTATTGTTTTGTTGGTGAACAATACAGTTCGATTAAAATTTTTGTTTTTATTTTAGAATCCAGTTTTTATTCGAAATATTTCGTTTCCTATTTTAGATGCTAAAATTTAAGTAGTAACAAAAGGCTGTTTACTTTCTCGCTCTGTGTTTTAGGCAGTACAATTCTTCTAGAATACAGTCGTTTATTGTATGATTCTGCAATACATTACTTTCAGTAGTTTCAGTTTATAGGTGGTAGATATTTTAAAATTAATTCCTTTATTAATCAAATTCAGGTTTTCACTATTATATGTGCATTATATGAATAAATATTTTCTTTAATTTCGAACAGGAATAAACCATAGCGATACACCTGGTATTATTGACTAGCGCGACTGACTTGTATCAAGGCCGATTGCCGTTGAATTTATAGACTGACAAATATGGAGACGGAAGGGACGCACTACCGCGGTTACGATCCAGGGACCGAAGTGTTAAATGGGAAAATTTTCGTTGAGCTCTTATTGGCTATTGCCATCACGTTTTAGATGCTAAGTAATGCTGCTATGTTGATTAAATAATTTCTTAAACATTGTGATTGTTCACAGTTTGTACACATAGACATACATATGGAGTCAAGATAACTCTTGCGAAGCAGTAGATGCAACAATAAACGTAGAAGTACTACCATTTGAAGATGTGAAAACCGTGAAGCAAAGATATATTTGAAAAATAAGTAGAGTTATATTAAAAATTATTAAAAAACATATTTATCTAATATGGATAACTACTCTTATTTCCATTCCATAATTGTTAAATTTCAGAAAGTATTTCATCATAAACATATCTTCATTCATACCAAGTCCATTGTACGAGGATGTATCAAATATAAACGGGACTGATTTTCTTAAAAATTCCGGAGGACTTCTAGACCTGGAAGGGGTTGATGCGAAGGTAGCATGTACCGTTAGGGAGAGGGGAGAACCGACCGCAACTTGGGTCCCTTTAGTATCAAAAGAAACCATGGGCGAGAAAGAAGTGCATGTCTCCGCGGAGCAGCGGATTATCATCAAGTTTTTGACCAAGGAGAGGGTGAAACCAACCGAAATTTTGCGACAATTACGGACACAGTTCGGGGACAACACCCTGTCAAGAACCCGTGTGTTTGCATGGCACAAACAATTTTCTGGGGGGCGTGAAAAGGTCGAGAACGAGAGCCATGATCGTCGCCTAAGGACAAGTGTTACCGAAGCCAACATCGAGGCGGTCCGAAATCTCATAGAGGTAAATCGGCGCATAACTCTCTTCGAAATCGTTGCGGAAGTAAACACCAGTTATGAGAGTATCCAACAGATCGTGACAGGTGACTTGGGATTTCGCAAAGTGGCCGCTAGATGGGTGCCATGTCTGTTATCGGAGGATTACAAGCGACATCGATTAGAGGTTTCGCAGCGACTCTTCAATCGATACCCGCAAGAAGGTGAGGCCTTTTTGAATGACATCGTCACCTGTGACAAAACTTGGGTGCACCGCTACACGCCCGAGTCGAAACAGGCGAGTATGGAGTGGAGAAAGGGCGGCGAGAGGGCACCGGTGAAGGCAAAGACGCGGTTGTCAGCCGGAAAGGTAATGGCAACAGTTTTTTTTGATCGGTAAGGTGCTTTTCACGTTGATTTTCTCCACGATCAACGCACAATTAATGCGCAATATTATTGTGAAGTACTCGATGCCGCGAAGTTGTTATTTCGAAGGGAAAGGAAGAAGCAATCGACCAAAAGTGTCATTCCTCTGCATGACAACGCCAGGCCTCATGTGGCTAACGCCACGATGCAAAAAGTGGATGCATTAGGATGGAAATCTCTGGAACATCCACCCTATAATCCAGACTTGTCACCTAGTGACTTCTATCTTTTTGGACCCTTCAAAGAAGCGCTTGGAGGCCAGCGTTTCGACGACAACGAAGCGGTGGAAGCGTTTGATGGAATAAAAAAGCCCAATCCAATAGGAAAAATGCATTTCTATGGTGGGAGAGTATGTAGAAAAGTAATATATATTTGTAAGCTTAGATAAATGAAAAAAAAAAAGTCCCGTTTATATTTGATACACCCCCGTATTGTAGAATACGTATTCTGTTTACATATTGTCATCATACAGATACCTTCAAAAGAAAGATTTATTGAAAGTGCACAACCTCGGTTAAAAATAAGTATAGTAGAAACAGTAATATATTAAGCAGAAAGCAAATTAATATTATAAATCCACATCAAATTTAAAAACTTGCACTGAAATAAATCCATGTGTTATTTCTTGTTGTAACTTATTTTACATATAACAGTATTAATTATATATTGAAATCAATATAGGGAAGAATTAATGAATTCATGGCGTTTTATTTTAACCTTATTCGTTCTTGGAACAAGCGATCAAGTATTCAATACTTGGTAGTTGATTCCGCAACAGCTACAAAGCAATTACATATTGATTGTAGTATACGTTCTATCAGGATGCATGCTATGATCGGTTGTAATTAGTTTGTATCTGTTGTTGGAACTTCATTGCAAGGAACCAGAAATATAAAAAAATTGCTCGTAGATTAGGAACCCTGTTACGATCCGACAACTTTGCGGGCTTAATACATTGCGGTAGGTTCCGAAGATATTTGGTTTCCATTCGCATATAGTCGCACTGTGTCGTGGGATAGGTGCCGCAATATATATAATAGAAACATTTTTAATACAGATTTATCAAAGGAAAATATTTGTTATAAATGTCTTAGTTTGTTCTAAACCTCAAAAACGTTCACAACGTTCGTTAATCAATTCCAAGTATTCGAATGCATCTAATTCTGGCACTAACGGAATCCATCCTTGAACTCTACTATTTAAAAGTAACCGTTTCCTAAAAGTACATGAGAACCAATAATACACATGTGCGGAAAGATTTTTGCTTTGGTTTATCGGCAATCATACAATAACCATACGCAGGCTGTCCCAACCTTTTAGAATTGTAAAATTGCCCCTATTGTGTAAGTAGAAGCAAGTTAACATTTTCTGATGACATAGTAGACCTCATAGAGTATCTTTCAAAAATATTTCCATATACAAAGGATGGTTGATATGTAGCGAACCAGGCACTCCCTTTGCTGTATTAAATGGAACGCCCTGGGTATGATTACGTTTTTGGTTTCCCCATCCAGAAATAAACCTACATAATATAAATTTCATATGTATATTTCTTACAGATTTCGAGGTGTTGCACTTTTATCCACAATTGCCTAAATTTTGATATATTTATTTCCTTCAAAACTACAAATTACGAATACATTCTAACGTCAATTTTTACGAGATTAAATTGCGTACTTGTCTCTATCGAGACATAGTGCTAGAGGGCCTTCGAAATATACAGAATATTCAGTATTGAAGCCAAAAAACTTGACCAAATTCAAACACCAAAAACGTCATTTTTAAATAGCATCATATATTTTTTCTGTATACGCCCTACAGCAAATTTATCTCTAATACCTCTTTAATGCCTCTCATCCTGTATAGTAATGTATATGTCTAACATTGAAAGTAAGATATATATACAGTTTAACGCGAGTCCTGCATTTAGGGATCTCAACCAAGTGGTTTCTGGTGTCAGTATTGTTTAGTACAAACAAAAGATACTGACATTGACATTTTCAAAGTATTGATTCAAAATTTTGAACCCAAGTAGCTCACTTCTTACCATTTACGCGATAGACACAATTTTATAATTCCAGAAGATTGCCGCACCCTGTATATTCATTATGAAAAATAATGCCCTCATAATTATTTCTGTATTATAGTACCGCATTTGCAAATTTGGCAGATGAGATACAGCAGTACCTCAGTTTATGGTAGTACCTTATTACGGAATTTTCGGGTTACGAAAGAAAATTTTGATAAATTTTTGTTTCCGAAACCGTGATGTGCTCCCGAATACGAAGCGCGTGTTAAAGCATATACAGACTCGGCTGAATTTCCGCGCGACTCATGTACATATCAGACAGAATTATATACAGCCTTGGTCAAATGTCTTAGGCACTATTGATTTATTAAGATATCACTTTTACCTACTTCTCAGAAGGGTTTGGTTTGTTTATGGTAGGTTTGTCGGGAAATATAAAAGAGGGTTTTACAAATCTTTCAACCTCTTAAGAAGCAATAAAACAGCTGTTTACCCGATAATGAATTTTCTGCATCCTTTAGAATAGCGTCAATCATATTTGAGTGTCTGTCCAAAGCGAATCCTAAGTGTGTTTTTATTGTTTCTTGTTTCGTTTTTAAGTTTAGACTGTTTTTCTTCTAAAATACCTGAAAAGCGACAACTAACGCAAAGTCAGCGAATAAAAATTCAAGTTTTAAGGGAAGAAAGAAAGACTCGGTATGAAGTTGCAAGAATTATAAAGTGCTCGCGGTGTGTTGTACAATACACGCTGAAACGTCAACAGAACATAGGATTCCATCAGAGCAGGCAAAAAACTGGACGAAAACGGCTATCAGACAAGAGGATGGACAGAATGTTAATTCGCGGGTTCGGAGAACGTTAAATGCTCAATTTTAGCGCGAACCACCCGAAGAAGGTTACCTGAAGCTGGTATCAGGGGTTGCAAAGCGCGAACAAAACCGTGGTTGTCACAGAAAAATAAAAAAGCGCGCTATGAATGGGCTCTGAGACGCCAAGATTTTAGGGTGGAAGATTGGTCAAACATCTTGTAGTCTGGTGAGGCAAACTTTCAGGTTTATTTTTTTACTTATTTCATTAGTTTTTACTATTAATTGTTAATTATTCTTAACCAAAACACTGAATATTTCTCAGTTTTTGATTTTTTAATTTTAACGTAGTTTCCTCGTTACGTCGAGTATTTGGCAACCCGGGAGCCACATTTGTTCCTCCCTGAGTGTACAGTACCAACTGTAAAACACGGAGGGCGGAGTGTAATGATACGAGGACGCATGGCAAGCGGTGGAGTAGGTGAGATGGTCGTTGCTGAAGGTAGGATGAATTCCAGCCGCTACATAAATGTGCTGGAAAATGCATTACGTCCCTCCTGTAGCAAACTTTTTGGGGATATCAACATGGACAATGTCCAATTTCAACAACAATAAAATGGATGACAGAAAACAACATTCAACTGTTTTCATCGCCTGCTCGGTCGCCGGATTTAAATCCAATTGAGCACTTGTTGGCTCTGTTAAAGCGCCGAATTCGACAGCACCCAATAACTTCGAAAATCACGCTTAAAGAGGTTTTAGGCAGAGAATGGGACGCTTTAACTTAAGAGGAAGTTTAAAAGTTGGCCAAAAAGGGTTGCAGCAATCATAAGGGCACGAGGAGGGTGTACAAAACATTAACATTTTAACAACTACATTCTTTTCTACAACCCTTATTTTTGTTTTTATCTAAACATCTAAACATGTGTTAGCGTCAACGATGTAAAGGAGGGAAATCCCCCAATGTAAAGATGTCCGCAACGTGATTCACCGTAAGCTGTGTGAGGACAGTAAGCGGATCTAGACGGCAGAGAGGTGGAGTCGACGTTGACAGTCGGACGCCTTCTCTTTCCCGTAGCTCCGTATAGTACTTAGTTTATTGAGTTCGGTTAATGTTAAAATATAATCAGCAAAGAATTTAAGTCTAAAGTATATTTCCTGTATTTTATTTTTATTCTTGATCTAACATATGCAAGTAAATTTATTTCTTTTTAATTTCAATCATTAAGTTTTTATTGATTTCTTTATAGAATATTATATTCTATATGTCAAATTGTATTCAAAATGCATAAAATGAATTTTTGATTATTTTTTTGGTTATGGGATCGGAGTATTTCTACTATTATTTTTATATCCCTGGCAAACCTATCCTTTTTTTCGAGCGTTATACGCCCGTAATCAGGGAAGCAATAACGATAAACTTGTAATTCGCTAGAGGGTGACAAGGAAGCGTAGAGGAAGCTGTATTATTCGAGCTTCCGGTAGGTTGAAGTGGTTTTTAATTTTGGGACCGCATCACGTCAATTGTTCATACGTCAATTGTTCACATTTGGCGAAAAAACGACAAATTATAGAGTGCATTGAACCTGACAAAGATGTCAAGTGCTATTCTAACGAATACGTCTTTGGTCACTCTCAAGCGATGAACGGTACTTGGTGTAGTAATATGGTGGTAATTCGAAGAAAGAAATTACAATTTCGACAAGAAAACAAGAGAACAAGGCACCTATTTGTTTCGAATTGCGCATACGAGAAAGGTAGGTTGATAACGTCAGTTGTATCGGCGATAAAATTACGTTTTCAGGCGTAATTTCGGTTGAAAATGTGTAACTGGAGTCAAGATTATTAAGCGTTCGAGATGATAAGATATGGATTTTTGATGAATGGGGGCATCGTTTTCTTCCTTTGCCTTTCAAACAAGAACACTTGGCGTTTGAATTTACAGATAGTTGCAATGCATAAATTATGCAAACATTGGAATTGGAGTGACGATTACGATGTCATCAAGGTGTTTAGTGAGGATTTTCGACAGACAGAATATCTTTTTATTCAAAAATGTATGTTGGAAAAAGATGACGTTTGACCTGCCATCTTATTAACATGTAGGTGCAACATTTTATAAAAGTCATAAATTATCTTTTTAATCTTTTTATGGAAAATATAGCTCAAAAAATTGGAACTGAAGTGGAGATTACGTTTTTGAGACTCTATGACATCGATTAAGATGAACTGGCATTCGTTTCCTTCTTATTTTGCATTTATAAAAAGTAAGTTTTGCGTCAAATATGAATAGCCGTCCTACTGTAAACACGTCTACTTAAATTTATTGCTATTAGTTTTGCTATTCCAGAAGCGAAAACGAATCTAAAGATAACTTTCTCAGGGAGAATATCACATATTCAATGAAGAAAAGTCGAGTCCCGGATAATCCAGTCTCCATTTATTTGAGCTTCACGCGCGAATATCGGTAAGCAATAAGTGTTAACAGCTGCTTCATTCGCATATTAATTTTTTTCGTCATTTAACCAAACATGTTAAAATTTCCTACGATTGTGGTTCTAATGGTAACAATAGCTGATGTGCTCATGTACAATATGCTGGATGGTATTCGAAGAACATCGTGTGTCATTACCAGAGTCGGCACTCTGCGCGGCGCGACAGGATCGGATCCGCTGTTGTGTGAAGATACATGGTATATATGCATCTCCGATCAGCAGTCGATGTTAATAATCGCTTCGCAGAGTCGACTAGCTATTTGTTGGTACGTATACACTTACTACCATGCTAGCGCGCCGTTCGAAAATGCCAACTCTGGTAATTACAGAAGCGCTGCAGTGATCCTACAGTCGCATAAAAGCAGTACTTGAATCTAAAAAACACACGCCAACTGGCAAAAATCGATCGAACAAAGCAAGAAAAAGGTATCTTCTCTAAATGTCATGTGTCAAGAGTGCAGCTTACGAAAGAGACATGTGTTGTTGCGCTTGTTTGTGGACGCTTGGCATTTGCATTTACAAATAGACGCAAAGTATAAATTAGGCAAAAATTGGATTTGAAATGATGATTATGGTGGATTCAAGGTGTTTAGTCGACAGAATATCTTTTATTCAAAAACGTGCGTTGAAAGAAAATTACGCTTGCCCTACCATCTCACTGGCGAATAGGTGCTTGCGTTGACAAACATTGAGAATAATTAAATTTGGAACAATATGACAAATATAGAAGGCAGACAATCTCTATTACATATCTATTACAAAAATCAGAATTTAATGTTCCTTCTTGTAGATTTTTGCGGTGCTTTGAAAATTATATATTTATTCGAAGAAATCCAAGGCACACATTATGGTCATGGAAGGTTACTATTATTACAGGAGCACTTCATGGATTTTTCAGTCGCATAAAAGGAGCATCTACATCTAAAAAACCACACGCTAACTTGCAATTTCAATCAAATAAAGCAAGAAAAAGGTATCCTTAAATGTCATGTGTCAAGAGTGCAGCTTACGAGGGGGTACATGTGTTCCATGTATTGTTATTGTTATTGCAGAACTACAGCGATTCATCGCCATCGGCTCAATAAGAGACGGATGCCTGAAAAACCAACGTAATCAGACAAGATAATAATGAAATAAGAAAGCGGAGGTAAAGATAAATACTGTGTTACTAAAATCAGCATTGCCGAACAGAACCAAACAAAATCGTATATAACCGAACGGAACCGAACTGGACCGAATATAGTCGAGCGTAGCCAAATGGAATCCAACAGAATCGAATATAGACGAACATAGCCGAACAAAAGCGAATATAGTCGAATGGAGCCCAACGAAATCGTATATAATCAAATGTAGCCGAATAGAACCGCACAAAATCGAATATAGCCGAACGAAACCGAGGATTGTATTAATAATAAGAAGTAGATGGTTTTTTGCTTATCGATAGTGACGAATAGCACCTATTGTACCTGTGTTCTTTAGAAAAGACATAATTACTCCAACAACTGGAATAAATAGAGAGTTATGTATGTGAGTTATTATTATGGATGAGACTTTCTAATTAAAGTCACATACATTGTTGACATTTTTGCATACAAACTCTACAGAAGCGAGCAAGTGATTACTAGTCATCCACATTCTGCGAGAGAAGCAGGGATCGACTATTATTATTATTGTTATTACAAACGCCGAAATGCAGCACCAACGTGGTACATAACGGAGTCGCTCCATAAGTACGTAGATACGGGGGTCGTGACATTCAATATTCTACGGAAAAGAAAATACCGCAAGTGGTCTACACGGCAATTAATTCGGAACAGCCGTTTCGAGGACTCTTGGATCCTCGAAACGGTTGTTCCGAATTAATTAATAATTTGTGTGGTACAGAATGTGCCGATACTTAGTGTTGTTTGCCATACTACCCCACAGTCCTTGCTATCATTATTGACATTGGATTGTATTTACTAAACTACCGAAACGCAGCCAATTTAGAATATATGTACATCTGCGTAATTAATGATGAATCGAACTTTACGTTCAAGAATACCTGCTATGACCGATGAACTAACATAATTAACATATTAATAGAAAAGTGGTATTCGACCAAATGTTACAGAACCAAAAACAAAAAAATGACACACATTCGAGAAAAATGGAGCAGAAATTGGGAACTAACGAAGAAGTTTAGCTGCAAAATGTACACACTAAACATTGGGAAAAACTTGTAATAGTGAAACTTTTAAGTAATAAATCATATTTAGTAAATACCAAAAGCAATAAAATCTATAGGAGAAATTAAATGTTTTTAAAAAGAGTTCAAGATTCTGTTTCCTTTGATCAGCAGGCTAACTTTGAAAATGAAACAATTCCCTGTAATACTACACCTGTACTAAGAAAATCAAACCGAAACAGACGTGCACCTAACAGGTTAGATTTGTAGTATACATCGACATATTTTGGTTTGTAACATAAGTTAAAGGGGAAGATGTTAGGTTAGTAGCATTAACCCTTAACCGTACAGGTTATTTGCACTTGCGTTCATGTGCTGGTTGGATTCACAGTGGATTTCTTTTTTAAAAATAAAATGACAATTTTAACATGTTATTTACAGTAATGACATGCTATGAAACATATACATACAACTAAAAAATATGAATCTACAGTTTTCACAAAATTGATGAGCATGTTCCAAGCATGAAAAAAGCACTGCATTTTTGGCAGCAGTATTTTGTTTTTCTGTCCCGTTCCCTCGGACATATCTGGCACTGGCCTTTTTGTGTTGGTTTATGTTCAAAATTGTGCGGTGGTTCTTTTTTGCCTAAATAATTCCATATAGAATCCCGTAGATTATGAGGAAGATGTTTTGTATCTCGACATTCGATATCTTGGTGGATAAGGAAGTTGCCTAGTTTAATAAGCAGCTCTGGCATTGAAGATATATTTAGTATGGCAAAAGAAAATTGCCGTAGGCCATCTGTGAGTACGTCTGGATATTGAATAGTTTGCACACAGTTGATCCAAGGTATCGACTTCGCCTTTTGTATTGTTATAATCTAATATCATCTCTGGTTTCCTTGTCAATAGCCTGATCATAGTGCATTGTTGACAGCAATACGACTGCACGGTTCCTTTGGGGGAACATAGGAGCATATTGTCATGTTTGTATTCTGTTAGAAAACCGAAGACTCTACTTGGCACTTCCTATTGGGTTTACATTCAGATGGTACTTAAGGCCACCTTTCTATTAGTGTTGTAAATTGGTGGTATTAATTTGAGAACGTTACTGGTGGGAACTGAGAAATTACTGTTGTTCCAGGGTTGTAGAACATATTCGTTTTTCAATATCTTTCGCTGCACCCTTTACTCCCAGTAGACGAAGTACAATATTTGCGGCTAATGTACGTGTGTGAGGTTTACAATTTCTACGCCACTTCCATAAATTATTTTTACCTACCGCAAAAGAGTATTTCCGTGTCTACAGTATTTGCATCGTTTTCGTCAATTACATCAGTGTAGAGCCACTTCGAGACGTCTCAGATTCCGTTCCATGTTCACTGATAACGAACTCGTCTTCATCACCGCTAGTATTTTAGTCGTCAGACTCGAAAAACTTTGGATCGTTTAAAATAACTTCCAATTCGGCGTCTGTTAAGTTCTTACTTATGGATGCCATGATGCATTAACCTAATATCCTATTACTTATAAGAACAACCGCCAAGTAACAAATTAGAATATTAAAAAAATGTTACACTTACATGCTTGTGGCGTCGAGACACACATATAGATTAGAGGTTCTTATTTTTCGCGAAATACCGTTACTGACCTAAACTTCTAAACGAACTCGAAAATTACATAGGGCACGAGAGTCATCTAACAACGAATGAATGAGTGACATCATAGAAAAAACTGTGCAGGGTAAAGGAGACCCCACCAGGGTTAAGGGTTAAGTTGATATTGGCCCTCTACATGCAATAGAAAGCAACAACAAGCTACCCAGATTGGACATGGGGTGGTGACTAATGTATGACCTGACGTAGTGAGCAAAGTAAAGGATAATAAGGTTATATCTATGTAATATCAACGTTGCACCTCAAATATATGTAACAATAAAGAGAAATAAACAGGTAAGTTTATAGTAATCCTGTAGAATGAAGATCTAGAAAACAAGCAACAACTGCATTGAGCACAACTGAGGCTCAATTTGTATTTTTGTGCAAGCAACTGTTAAGGCATGTTGGATTAGAACGCTATTACTAGAATTTAATATTGACGCTAATGTTATAACAATCTATAAAAATAGCCAACACAGTAAAACTGTAAAATGCGACGATCAAAAGAAATTAAAATATGTGGACGTAAAATTTGATTTTATAGTACAGAAAGTTGAGGAAGGTATTATTAATGTACAGTATACAACAATAATTAGCAGATGTTCTAGCTAAGCCAATATGAAAGAAATCATTTAAGGCGTTAATTTCAAAATTAGATTTCTGTAGTAAATATATGAATGTTAGGAGTGTTGAAGGCAACATTCATATTTTGGTAAAATTAAATTGTCAAGTAGAGTAATCTATGACATGACCCTGGCAAATTCGGGGTAGAATTAGAGTTTTCGGTGCACTTTAAAACCAAAATTATGCTTTGCTGTAAGTATAATATAAATTAGATGGTCGCTATTTGTTTAGACAAAAGTAAATGTATAATGAGGCCTGTGCAGCGTTAGTAGGATAATTTAAGTGTTTCGGCTATAACTACAAATGTGTTCACAAATGTCATTTATCTACTGAAATGCAAATTGAATTAATCCTCGCATACAGTGGTATCAACAATAAGTGACGTGACTTTGAATTGAAAGTTTTTAAATTCCATAATTTTTTTCGTTATATATAATTTTATATAAATATTAACTGATAAAACGACGAAACGGATCTATATGGAAAAAAGTAGGAGCGGAAAGAAATTTTTCTGGAGCGCGGTGAGGGTAAGAGGAGTACGCGTACCGGAAGCGCCGTTCTTTCTATGTGCCTGATCGACGGCGATCCGGGAACCGGAAGCGAAACTGGAGAGTCTTCGGAGGGACGTCGACGAGAACGCTATAACAAACACTACGCGAATCGTAGCGCGTCGGTATCTGACAGCGTCTGTCTGAAACGTCAAACGCGAATGCAACAAAGACGTTTTGTGTTTCTCTCGAGCGACGAATGGTAACGGGAATGGTGTTTCGAATAGAAAAATAACTGTTTTCGGAAGCGAGATGGACCGACGGCGACCCGGGAACGAAACAGATATTTGTTCCCAATTTTGTAGTAGTATAGAACGCTCTGTGACAGCGGCAATCGTATCGGCATGTAGGTCGCCTAAAAAAGTTAAAAATTTTTACGTTTTCAGGCGACGAATGATACTCTTTACTTTTGGTGAAGGGATTACAAATTTGACTAAAAAATCGTGCCACGAGGGTATTGGGCGCCTATCTATTTCGAATCTTTCAAACGAGAAAGGTACGCTGACGGCGGCAATTGGGTCGGCGATAGTTTTACCTCTTCGGACGTAATTTTGGTTGAGAATGTGTAACTGGAGTCTAGATTATTGAGTACTCAAGACGATGCGATACGAAATAGGAAGGATGATGGCATCTTTTTCTTCCATTACATTTCAAACGTGGACGCTTGGTATTTGGATTTTCAGAGGTGTGAAGTATAAATTAAGCAAGAATTGAAATTGGAGTGACGAGTTGTTTAGCGAGGATTTTTGTCTAACAGGATACCTTTTTATGTCAAAAATATGCATTTTTGCATTGGAAACTGATAACATTTGACCTGCTGCCGTATACATTGATTGACAATGTCATTTGGATCGGCGAAAATTTAGCTAATTTTACCTTTCCAGGCATAACTTTTGTGGAAAATGTGTAACTGGATGACAAGGAGATATTATTAAATGTTTGAGGCGGTACGGTACATTTGATCTGCCAAATTGACAAGTATGTGTAAAATTCATTAAAAGTCATAAATTATGTCCTTTTATGAAAAGTGCAGCTCAAAAAATTGGAACCGATGAGGAGATTGCGTTTTCCCGACTATATGGCATTGGCATTCGTCTTATTTTGTTTATTTAAGAAGTAAGTTTTAGCATCAAACATAAAATAGCAATCCTACTGTGAACGCGTCTACTAAGATTTATTACTAGAGTGGGCCAAGAGCGCCACGCGCCAGGTTCGCAATCAGGCTGCCGGGCGCATATATGTATGTAAACATAGGTAATTTAAATATGTAATTATTAGGACGAGGACCAAAACCACTGTCTATTACGTCGTGAAGACGCGCAAATATACACCTGCAGTTTGGGTGTTCGTTGATAAATAGGGCGTTGTTCACAGTGGGCCACTACAAAAAAAAAAGTTCATTCATCGACGGCTACGAACTAACAGCGCGCTTATTCATTTACGGATGACGCGCTCTATTCATCAACAAATGACGAGTCTGCAGATGTTACGTTTGCACCACTTCGTGGCATACTAGAAACAAGCGTCGGTGTGCTCGCTTTAGTGATTATGTCTAACGTAACTATTAAAAATAAACGGCCATTACCTACGAAAGTTAATAAATTTCTTAGTGAATTTGTGGATTTACACTACAATGGGAGTACAATTTTCTGTAAAGTTTGTAAAAAGAAACTACTGTGCTGGAGCAAACGTGATTGTGAAAGACATATAAATAGCGCACACCACAGAAATAAAAGAAATGGTGTGTCACAACAACGTCAATTTCAATTAGAATTGCTTTTAACGTTTATGGTATGTGGTCTACCACTTCGTATACTTGATAAAAAAGCATTTCGAAAATTCTGGGGTACATACAATACCGAGTGGAGACTACCATCTCGGACAGCGTTACGGAGAGATATTCCACGAATACGTGAGGACATTGAAAATCGAATTAAAGCCGAATTAAAAGATAAACAGCTGTGGCTATGTCTTGATGAGACGACAGATTGCAAAAAAAATTCTATTTTGAATATAATAGTGCGCGTATTAGATCCTATTAAACCAAATTTTGCAATTCTATTAGCCAGCAGAAGATTAAAACAGTGTACTAGTAAAGCAATTACGGCCGTAGTTCTCGAAACGTTACAAAAATTTCAAGTGTCAACCTGTCAACTGTTGTTGTTCATGAGCGATGGTGCAGCAACAATGTGTAGTGTAGGCCGTTCCCTTAAAGAAAAGTGTGAAGGACTTTTACATGTTACGTGTAAAGTCCATGCTTTACATCTTGTGGCACAAACTATTCGAGAGTGTTACCCGGAGGTGGATGCATTAATAGCAAACACAAAAAAAGTGTTTCTCAAAAGTCCTAAGAGGACTAGGGCATTCCACAGGTATTCGAGAACCACCACAGCCCATTCTTACGCGTTGGGGAACGTGGTTAAAAGCCGCTTTTTATTATAATGAACATTTTCAAGAAGTCAAATCCGTTATTTTGCAATTCGTCCCTGCCGAAGCTAGAGCTATTAGGATGAGCCAGAAAGGATTTCTCGATATTTCTGTTGAAACATATCTAAAGAATATTAGCAACAATTACAAAGGGTTAGTAGACGCGATAGAAAATTTGCAAAATTCTGGATTGTCGTTGGTAGAATCAGTGCAAGTCGTGGACGAAGTTAGTACATTGTTACACAGTATAAACGATGCAACAAGTGGACGAGTTTTAGCTAAGTTCGATAGTGTTTTAAAAAAGAATCCGGACTACACGAGATTAAGACAAATGCGCGATGGGGCATCTGCAGATTCCTTGACTAAGTCTAAAGATTATTTTAATTACGCCTGTCTTACTTCGGTAGACGTGGAACGCTCGTTTTCGAAATATAAGAACATTTTTTCGTCTCGGCGAACATCCTTCACCGAGGCAAATGTGGAAACTTATCTGATGGTGCAACTTTTTAAACAAGCCTATCCGCATTATTAAGAAGGATAGAATTTATTTATTATATCTTTATTTACAGTTACATTATTAAGTACAACAGAATAAAAAAAGCGTTCAGTTTCTCAGTTATTTCCTTATTACATCCCATTTACAACGCATACCGTTGTGACGTTCACACGACTTTTTGAATAACGGCAGCTCTGTTTTTCTTACCAGGGAGAGCGGGTCGTGGATTATTAAAAATATTAAATAAAGATCGTAATATAAAAAAAAAATTATGAGTATTGGGCGCCACTGACTAATGAAACGGTGTAATCAAGTTGTTGTCACCCCTAGTCAGAAGGGTGATAAACAAAAAAAAACTGATGGTACATAAAAAAAAAACTCAAGAAATTGAGTACTATATACAATATAATTGACGGACTAAAGCAGGTAGATGCAATCATAAAAAAAGGTTTACTGTAAAGCGCCACTAGGCGGTATCTTATATTAAAAAATACAAGAAAATTCCTAGCTTAAAATTTAATGCTTATTGCTTTGCAAATCGATAAATGAAATGTAATATTAATTCAATACTCATCGAAGGTTAAGGAACGGCCAGGAGACACCTCGTGGTCACCATGTGCGCCTAGCGGATCCGATTCGGTTTTTTATTGAAACAGATAGGGAATCCTTGGGTCACGGCTCGAATTTCCTTTGTTTCGTTTTCCGGCAAGCTTCGAACTAGGATTTTTCAAGCTAATTCCGGCTCAAGCGACCAAAAAAATATCCGCGGAAGCGGGTAAGGGTGCCTCAGGCTGATAGCTTCCGTATATTGTTCAATAAGAGAACAGGAACGTAAGAATAGTTCAATTTCGGACTATTAACGTTTTCTGAAGTAATAAATAGCAGGGAAGGGTCAAAATTAAAATCTGGAAAGAACAAAAAAAAAAAGGAAGATAAATAGACGCGATCAAATATTAAGAAAAATAAGCTTACCCCGAATAATTTCTGGGATTTCACTCAACTAATAACTTAGCGAAAAACTCTATTTCCGCTTGACTAAGAACGCTAATACGTGATAATTTAAAGGTATTCACTACCACTCGTGCACTTTTCTGTCTTTTAAATCATCTATTCTCTCCTACAACAACTTCGAACACGAAGTCCATGACAAAAAAACAAACGCAAAAATCACGGTAAGAAATCGGGGACCAAAATCTCGAATATTGAATGTAAAACTGAAACGAATCACGAGAGAGAGGACTGACGCTTTTGAAGCGAAAAGGGAAATAACAAGAGCACGACAACTTTGAGAGTAATAACGGAAAGAGATAAATAAAGGATCCGCTACGGCTATCATTTACTGTAAACTGAAATTCAAATAATAATATTCATAAGCATTAAATATTTGAGTATCCCTTAAATACATACAACTAAATCGAGGTAATGCAGAACAATTGGATTGAATGCAAACAGCTAAAGTAGGATAACATTAAAAACAATTGTAGCATTAAACAATTGCTACACTACCCCCCTCCAAAAAAAAAACCCCGAACGCTAAAATAAAAGCTGCTACAAAAATAAACGAATATCAGCGAAACCGAACTAAAAAAGAATCGAACCACGTTCGAATGAAACTGAATTCTTTTACACAGAACTAAAATAGAAAACAAATCTATATCATACTTCAATCTCATTGGTTTCATCAAACGGTTTTAAATCGCTCACATGCCAATTACCCGCGTTACTACCGTCATCATTGACTAGGTTATAAACCAAACTAGATAATTTCCTTTTTACCGTACAGAGAGAAAACTTAGGAGCCAACTTCGCTGAAAAATGTTTCGAAGCATCTGAGAGAACTTTGTTACGCTTCCAGACCTTATCACCAACCGAAAAAGTAACATGGCGCTTACGTAGATTGTAACTGTTCGAATTACGCATGTACGCATTATGCAGCCGACGCTTAACGTCGAGAAAAACACTCTGTAATTCTTCTAACCCTTGCTTATACCTATCTCGAGATTCTGTATCTAAGAAAATATCGCGTGCGCAATCCTTGTGACCATAAAAATCGCCAGATATTGGTGTAATCCGCCCAAAATTCAAATACGCTGGTGTATAACCAGTAACTTCATTCACCGCGGTACGAAGCGCGTGTCCAATTTTAGGTATTTGCTTATCCCAGGCCTTATGACTATCCTTAATATAACTACGAATTGCGGTACCTATCGTTCGATTACTACGCTCCACCGGATTCGCTTGGGGATGATACCGTGCGTTACACCATACCTTTTGCACGTTGTACTGCCTTGCTAGACCCTGAAATTCGGCACCTGTAAACTGTGTACCATTATCGCAAATAATAAACTGAGGAACACCGTAAACAAGAAACACCTCATTCTCCAGGAACGTACATACAGTATTTCCAGTCGCAGAACGCATGGGGTGAAGTAGTACATATTTAGAAAACCAATCTGAAACGACTAATAAATAACAGTTACCTTGTGAAGAACGCGGGAATGGTCCCATAATATCTATCGCAATAACCTGCCAAGGAAAGTTAACGTTCTTCTCGGTTCCCATAAGTCCTGCTGCCCTCTAGACGAAACCTTCTGCGCACCACACGTCTTACAGGAACGTACATATTTTAAAATATCTTGACGCATTTGGGGCCAAAAGTAGTCGGTGGATACCCGCTTGAGAGTTTTAAAGAAACCTAAATGAGCTGCATGAGGATCATCATGGCACTTAGAAATAACCTTATTCCGCTGATTTTTCGGAACTAGAAGCCGCCACTCTGACGAATTCAGGCCTGGATTAAAAGAACGAGTAATATGCCTATATATGAGACCATTCTCCATCTTATAATTCGGGTAGCTCGCGGGGTTCTCAATTCTCAACTCCTTCAGGGACCGATACTCAACGTCTTCGTCGACAGAATTTACATCTAACAAATCAATATTGCCAACCGAACGAGACAATGCATCTGGAACGACATTATAGCTACCCTTACGGTGGACCAAATCAAACTGAAACTGCTGCAACCTAACCGCCCAGCGCGCTAGCTTACCAGTAGCTCCTTCATACGATTCACCCACAGCAATGAATAATGATCGGTGATTACTGTAAACTTGGTACCTTCCACGTAAGGTCTAAATTTCTCTATACAGAAAATAACAGCCAAACACTCACGTTCCGTGACGCTGTAATTCCTTTCTGCCTTGGACAAACTCCTGCTGGCGTATGCGATAACTCTTTCCTCATTATCTTGTATCTGAGTTAAAACACCACCTAACCCGGTATCAGAAGCGTCACACTGTAAAACAAAAGGAAGCGAAAAATCCGGACTGGAAAGAACAGGAGCTGAAATAAGAAATTTCTTAACGCGTTGAAATGCCTCCTCCGCTTGATCACTCCACTCTATATTAACCTTCTTACGTTTTCCCTTTAGCAAATCATTTAACGGGGCTACACAGGAAGAAAAATGGGGTAAAAACCTACGGTACCAACTACACATACCAATAAAGCGTTTTACTTGCGTCGTAGTTTTTGGGGCAGGATAATTCACAATTGCAGATACTTTCTCTTCATCGGTGCGCAAACCTGTACCATCTACGATGTATCCCAGATACTGCAATTGCTTCCTGAAAAACTTACATTTTTCCAAATTTACTGTGAGATTCGCCATCCGCAACCTACTCCAAACCTGTGATAAAATCTGTACATGCTCGTCGAATGATGAAGACGTAACAATAATGTCATCCAAATAAACAAATACCTTCGGCTCCAACTCCGGACCCAAGATCCTATCCATCAACCTCTGCAAACATTGTGCACTATTTGATAAATCAAATGGGAGGACAACGAAATGAAACAAACCTCTCCCAGGCACCGCAAAAGCTGTCTTCTCCTTGGAATCCGTCGTCAAAGGGATCTGCCAGAATGCGCTTTTCAAATCTAACGAAGAAATATACTTAGCGTCTCTTAACATATTCAAAATTCTATCTACTCGTGGCAACGGGTAAGAATCCCTTTTCGTGATTGCATTTAACTTACACCCATCGAAACAAAAACGAAAATCACCACTTTTCTTCTTAACTAGGAGAACAGGCGAGCACCAGCTACTAAAGGAAGGTTCGACGACCCCTAAACGTAACATTTCATCCAATTCGCTGTTTAAATGTTTAAGCAAATATGGAGAAAACGGGTATTGTCTCTGCCTAAATGGTGGTTCATTGCCGGTATCAATAAAATGCTGAACAACCTGTGTACGACCTAACTTATCCATGGAACTTAACTTTGCGAAACGACTAACAACTTCCTTCGCGGTTAATAGCTGATCTGTAGTTAATTCACGCTCAAACTCAACCTTGACCCTACTCTCCAGCTCACTGCACGACCACGAATTATCTTTAAAATTTAAAATAATGGAAAATATTTTACAAAAATCGCTACCTAAGATTAGAGAATGATTCAAAGAAGGTACGACCACATGCCGTGATATTATTTAGAAACTGAATTAACACTAATGGGTAAAAACAACCTCTCCGGTTACCCTCTGCCGTGTACCATCCGCTGTAGTAATAAACAAATTAAAATCCTGGACATCTATAACATCTAAGCCTAACTCATTAATTTGTTCTATACCTGAAGTACCTAAAATAGTTCTATTTGCGCCTGAATCTAGCAAACCAACAAACTGTTTACCAAATACCGAAATGGGTATATGTGGACGATTATCCTCCCGGCTGCTATGAAAAATCTCCGTAGCTACAGGATTGAAAAATTTACGAATTGTATTCAGCCACTCCTTCCAACTCGGACTAGAACGATTGAACAGAAACTTGCTTGTGGCCTTCTGAAGGGCAAAACGAGACGAATCCCGGCCGTCAAGGACCGCCTCAAAATCTAGTTTTTTGGCTTCGAACAATTGGGACAAGTTCTTACAGTTTTCCCTATTTTCCCACATCGCATACAGAATATTTGCCTCAGCTGATTGCATTTACTGAAGATATGTCCACTACGTCGACAATTCCAACAGACAGGCTTACTTACGTTTTCCGGAACCTGCGGGATCTGGCTACTACCTACAACATTAACCCTAGGGAGGTTCGAATCCTTAACCCTGCTACTGCTAGCTGCATCACTACTCCCCGAGTATACTAAATCTGGCTCCAAGCACTCGGAAGCCCTTGCGGGTGGCACGTATCTCTTCTTTATCTGAAAAGCTTCGTCAATTCTGCGACAAACATTTACTAAATCGCCGACCGAAGCAACATCAACCAAGGCGAGCTGCTGCACATAATAAGGTAACAAATTTTTCCTGATAATTTTTAGTTTTGTGACTTCCGCTGGTTGTTTGGAGAGACGATTAAACAATGAAAGCATTACAGCGACATAAATTTGAACTGTTTCGTTCTTCCCTTGCGTACGCCCTTTGATTTCATCCCATAACTTGTCATCGTAATGAATAGGCAAAAAATCACGTTTTAAATAATTTACCAGAGAATCCCAATCATGAACCTCGTTCCGAATCGAGCGATACCACACCAAAGCTTGTCCAGAGAAAAGGTCTATTGCCGATTGAAATAAAACGGGTTTATCTACCCCTCGAGAATGCGCCAACTCATTTATACGTTCCAAAAAAGCATTCAAGTTACTAACTTTTCCGTCAAACGTAACGTTCCACTTATATACAGGTACAACTTTTGGGCCAACAGGCTGAACTACCGCGGTTGGAGAAGCCGTCGGGGAAGGTTCCAACATAGAGATATCAACTGAAATCTCATCCTTGACTCTGTCGTACAAAAGTGCCTCATATTCTATACAAGTAGCGTAAGTCTCGTTCTTAAACGTAATTATAGACGCTTCGCGTGGTGGAATTCGTTTTAACGCGACTCGAAACATGTAATAATCGCGTCTTAATACGTTTGAAAGTGGAATCAGACTCCATCGCGTCAAAATCGTCAACTAAGGTCTTAATAGAAGCTAAAGTTTCTAATATAGCCGCTTTCTCTGTATCAAAATCAAAATCATCTAACTTAACAACTATTTCTCCCTTCTTTTATTTCTCCAATAATCTATGCAACATTTTACGTTTTTGAACGACCGTTTTTTCCATAGAAACGCAACCCCTGATACGCAACTCATAGTTAAGTTCGTTAATTAACAAATAATTCGGCTTTAATTCGTCCATTTTTGCTATATGAGAATTTATACAATACTACTGTTAACGATTCCCAAAATAATGACAACCAAACTTTATTTATCTCACTTGTCAGAAATAGCTGCTATAACGTCGTGAATGATAAAGAACGAATTATTCTGCATTATTCACAAATAAATATACACACTCATGAGAAAAAAAATCAAGGATATCATTTTAACAGCAAGTTTTTATATACGATACACACATGAAAATATAGCACTCAATTTCCAAAAAACGTTAAATTTGTAACCACTCTCAGACAAATCGGACCCCACGTTGCTGGGCGTCAAAAATGTGTGTGACGTTCACACGACTTTTTGAATAACGGCAGCTCTGTTTTTCTTACCAGGGAGAGCGGGTCGTGGATTATTAAAAATATTAAATAAAGATCGTAATATAAAAAAAAAATTATGAGTATTGGGCGCCACTGACTAATGAAACGGTGTAATCAAGTTGTTGTCACCCCTAGTCAGAAGGGTGATAAACAAAAAAAAACTGATGGTACATAAAAAAAAACTCAAGAAATTGAGTACTATATACAATATAATTGACGGACTAAAGCAGGTAGATGCAATCATAAAAAAAAAGGTTTACTGTAAAGCGCCACTAGGCGGTATCTTATATTAAAAAATACAAGAAAATCCCTAGCTTAAAATTTAATGCTTAAAATTTAATGCTTATTGCTTTGCAAATCGATAAATGAAATGTAATATTAATTCAATACTCATCGAAGGTTAAGGAACGGCCAGGAGACACCTCGTGGTCACCATGTGCGCCTAGCGGATCCGATTCGGTTTTTTATTGAAACAGATAGGGAATCCTTGGGTCACGGCTCGAATTTCCTTTGTTTCGTTTTCCCGGCAAGCTTCGAACTAGGATTTTTTCAAGCTAATTCCGGCTCAAGCGACCAAAAAAATATCCGCGGAAGCGGGTAAGGGTGCCTCAGGCTGATAGCTTCCGTATATTGTTCAATAAGAGAACAGGAACGTAAGAATAGTTCAATTTCGGACTATTAACGTTTTCTGAAGTAATAAATAGCAGGGAAGGGTCAAAATTAAAATCTGGAAAGAACAAAAAAAAAAAGGAAGATAAGTAGACGCGATCAAATATTAAGAAAAATAAGCTTACCCCGAATAATTTCTGGGATTTCACTCAACTAATAACTTAGCGAAAAACTCTATTTCCGCTTGACTAAGAACGCTAATACGTGATAATTTAAAGGTATTCACTACCACTCGTGCACTTTTCTGTCTTTTAAATCATCTATTCTCTCCTACAACAACTTCGAACACGAAGTCCATGACAAAAAAACAAACGCAAAAATCACGGTAAGAAATCGGGGACCAAAATCTCGAATATTGAATGTAAAACTGAAACGAATCACAGAGAGAGAGGACTGACGCTTTTGAAGCGAGAAGGGAAATAACAAGAGCACGACAACTTTGAGAGTAATCACGGAAAGAGATAAATAAAGGATCCGCTACGGCTATCATTTACTGTAAACTGAAATTCAAATAATAATATTCATAAGCATTAAATATTTGAGTATCCCTTAAATACATACAACTAAATCGAGGTAATGCAGAACAATTGGATTGAATGCAAACAGCTAAAGTAGGATAACATTAAAAACAATTGTAGCATTAAACAATTGCTACACCGTTTTCAATCAAATAAAAAATCATAATGAAAATAAAAACACCTCAGCGTGTATATATATATATATATATATATATATATATATATATATATATATATATATATATCCGCTCTAATTACTAAACATTATTATTGCGTCAGCTTTTATTTTTTTACTCTTGTGTATTAATTTCGAAATATCACATATCTGCTGTGACTCACATATACGCTATTTACAATAAGCGGCCGTTGCGCCTGATTCCGATTCTGTTGGATGGCGCAATTTGGCCCGCTCTATTTATTACCGTAATTTTTACTATTCCATAAGCGAAAGCGAATCAAAAGATAACTTTCCCAGGAAGAATATCACATCGTGAACCAAGAAAAATTATTCAAAACTCTTGCTTGAATAATTCAGTAACCATTCGAATTTGAGACGTCGATATCGGTAAGCAAAAAGTGTTGACAGCTCGCATATTAATAAAGATAACTCTACGATTTTAGGCGAAATCGGGTACAGAATAATGTACCGGTGGGAAATAGAATACACGTGTGGTTGCATGAGATCTTCGGAGATTCATCAAATCAACGAAACAATGCAATAACAAGCTATGCTTAAATGTAAGTTAACGGAATATATTGAAACACAGATCCGAATAACTTCGGTATTGCTAGCGTTGGAAGGGCGAAACAGATTCTCAGTGAAACTGCAGCTACGGTATACGGTAATCTATAAACATAATTGTAGAGTAGTATTTAAGCTCCACTTTGCAGACTTTTGATTCGCTTTGACGATGCGGATAAAGCAATAAGACACCGTTGAGTATGCGAGGCTGTTGAAATGGGTAGGAAACGAGGCTCTGAAAAAAAGCAGTTTTAGAAATCAGTTTTAACAATAATTACAGAAACAGCAATGGACCCATGCGTTTGTAAGACACAATGACTTTGAGCCTGTCCAGAAGAGAATACCTAACCTAATTGAAATCACACAGGATGCGCTTTTGGATCAAAAGGTCTAATCTAATGAATAATATATATTAGATCATATGCAGACAGCAGCTCATATCTCTATGAGTATAGACCTAGAAAATTTGCTGGGGTGGGTAAACTGCAGCTGGTATCCGTATGAGTATAGACCTAGAAAATTTGCTGAGGTAGGTAAACTGCAACGAGAATCCCTATGAGTATAGTTATAGAAAATGTGCTGGGGTGGGTAAACTGCAGCTGGTATCCCTATGAGTATAGACCTAGAAAATTTACTGGGGTGGGTAAAGTGCATCTGATATGTCTATGAATATAGACCTAGAAAATTTGCCGGGGTGGGTAAACTGCAGCTGGTATCCCCATGTGCGTATTCGATAATTGTTCTTTACCCAAACCTTTGGGGCTTAGGTTTTTCAGATAGTACAACACTCTAATAATGATTGACAAAACTATCTTTGTCGTGAGCGTTACGCACCCGTAAAGATAGAATAGAGGACGAACGTAGCGATATGGGGAAAGTTATGCATCGCTAACCTCTATCTAGACATCTTAGGAGTGATTCGGAACGCATCCGAATGATAAGCCGTATCCTTGACGCTTGCGGTAGGCTAGCCGGATGTTCGAGTTAGGCCCCCTGAAACGGATTTAGCGGCATCCGAACGGGCGTCCGTCAATTTCGCCTCGTCAGACCCACGTCATTTTTCGCCGTATAGCAAAAACAAATACCAAATTGTAGCGTATTGTATTGTCAACATCAACGCGAAGATGTTTGAGTTTTGGTTGCTCTCGAGCGAAGGAGGGTAACGGGAATGGTATTTCGAAGAGAGAAATAACTTTTCCCGGAAGTGAGATGGACCGACGACGTCCGGAGAACGAAGTAGGTATTTGCTTCCAATTTTCAGTAGTATAGAACACGCTGTGACAGCGGCAATCCTGTCGGCATGTAGCTCAGCCAAAAAAGTTAAAAATGTTTACGTTTTCAGACGACGAACGATACTTGGTGTGGTATTTTGATGAAGGAGTTACAAATTTGACTAAAAAACGACCCACAAGGAAACTGGGCGCCTATCTACTTCGAATCTTTCAAACGAGAAAGATACGTTGACAGCGGCAATTGGATTGGCGGTAATTTCCTTTCACCTCTTCGGATGTAATTTTGGTTGAGAATGTGTAACTGGAGTCGAGATTATTGAGTACTCGAGACGATGCGATACGGAATAGGAAGGATGGTGGAACCTTTTTCTTTCCTTATGTTTCAAACAAGGGCGATTGGCATTTTGGATTTTCATAGAGGTGCGAAGTACAAATTAAGCAAAAATTGTAACTGGAGTGACGATTATGATGTCTTCGAATTGTTTAGCGAGGATTTTTGTCTAACAGGATACCTTTTTATATAAAAAATGCACGCATTGGAAACTGATAACATTTGATCTGCTACCGTATACATTGGTTGACAATGTCATTTGGATCGGCGAAAGTTTAGTTACTTTTACCTTCCCAGACGCAACTTTTGTGGAAAATGTGTAACTGGAGGACAAGAAGATATTATTAAATGTTAAATGCAATACGGCAAGGACATTTGATTTGCCAAATTGACAAGTATATGTAAAATTAATTAGAAGTCATAGATTATGTGCTTTTAAAGAAGGTGCAGCTCAAAAAATTGGAACCGAAGTGTATATTGCGTTTTCGAGTCTATACAGGAGTGCTCGGAGATTCTACGGTCGCATAAAATAAGCATCTGCATCTAAAAAATACTCGCTAACTTGCAATCAAATAAAGCAAGAAGAAAGTAATCTTAAATGTCAAGTGTCAAGAATGCAGCTTGCACATGTACCCTTTGGATATGTGTTGTTGTAGCAGGAGAACTACAGCGATTTATCTGCTCGGCAAAGGAAGGATATTCGCCTGAAAAGGCAATGAAATCAAGGAAGATAATAATAAAATAAGAAGACGTTGCAAGTTCTATTTGTAGGATCTTTCATACGATGTCACGGTGTTCAAGAGTACATAACGGCTATAGAGACCGCCGCTGCCTCAAGTAGGGTATTGCATGGAGGTTCCTGACGAAGCAACGCATCAGAGACGCCAAAGCAAAATTAATGCACATGGTAACTTATTTTGATGTATAAAACGTAATATTGAAAGTGTCTCCTTTGCAGGTTGTTTTTATTGCGATTGATGCCGAACAAAACTGAACGTAGTTGAAAGGAATCGAACCAAACTAAACAAGGTTAACGAGACCGATTGGAACTGATCATAATTTATCACAGCCGAATGGAATCGTAATCGAATGGAACCGAACAAAACCGACTACAGCCGAACATATCCGAACGGAAACGAACCTAACCAAATTGGCAAGAATAACTGGTGGACTCATGTACAATGCGCAGAAGAGTTTTCAAAGAATATCATGTGTCACTACAAGAGCGCTCGGAGATTTTATGGCCGCATAAAATAGGCACCTGCATCTAAAAAACATACTCTAACTTGTAAACAAATGAAGCAAGAAGAAAGTATTCTTAAATGTCAAGTGTAAAGAATGCAGCTTACACATGTACCTTTTGTACATGTGTTGTTGTAGCAGGAGAACTACGGCGATTTATCGGCTCGGCAAAAGAAGGATGCTCGCCTGAAAAACCAGTGAATCCCTGTGAGTATAGACCTAGAAATTTTACTAGGGTGCGTAAACTGCAGCTGGTATTCCTATCAGTATAGACCTAAAAAATTCGCTGGAGGTGGGTAAACTGCAACTGGTATCTCTATGAGTATAGACCTAGAAGATTTGTTAGGGTGGGTAAACTGCAGCTGGTATCCCTGAGTATAGATCTAGAAAATTTGCTAGGATGGGTAAACTGCTGCTGGTATCCCTATGAGTATAGACCTAGAAAATTTGCTGGGGTGGGTAGACCGCAGATGATATCCCTATGAGTATAGATCTAGAAAATTTGCTGGGGTGGGTAATCTGTAGCTGGTATTCATATGTGTGTAGTCGAAAACTGTTCCTCACCCAAATCCCTGAGGTTTGGGTTTTTCAACTAGTATTTGTATAATAGCTACCCTTGAGGTTTGCGTTTTTCAGCTAGTATTTATATACCAGCTTTGGATGAGGAACAGTTACCGACTACACACATAGGGATACTAGCTGTAGTTTACCCACCCCAGCAAATTTTCCAGGTCTATACTCATAAAGATACCAGCTGCAGTTTACTCACCCCAGTAAATTTTCTAGGTCTACACTCAGAGGGGTACCAGCTGTAGTTTACTCACCCCAGCAAATCTTCTAGGTCTATACTCATAAGGATACCAGCTGCAGTTTACCTACCCCAGTAAATTTTCTAGGCCTATACTCATAGGGATACGAGCTGCAATTTACCCACCCCAGCAAATCTTCTAGGTCTATACTCATAAGGATACCAGCTGCAGTTTACCCACCCCAGTAAATTTTCTAGGTCTATACTCATAGGGATACGAGCTGCAATTTACCCATCCCAGCAAATGTTCTAGGGCTACACTCGTAGGGATACCAACTGCAGTTTACCCACGTCAGTAAATTTTCTAGGTATATATCTCGGACATAATTTATGACTTTTAATGGATTTTACACGTACTTGTCATTATGGCAGATCAAATGTCATACTTTTCCTTTTTGTTTGTCGTTTTTGTTTAAATAGATCGTTCGAAAATCTCTTCTAAACACTTCGTAGACACTATAATCGTCACTCCAACTCCAACTTGTTGCTTAACTTACACTTCGCATCTAAATACCAAGCGTTCATGAACGGTAGAAAAAGGTTCTTCCAAAATCCTTACCGTATCGCCTCAAACATTTAATAATACTTCCTTGTCCTCCAGTTACACATTTTCAACAAAAATTACGCCTGGAAATGTGGGGAATTAAATTTAAAAAAATTTTCCCCGGGCCCAAATGACTTATCAAAATGTAAATACGGAAAGCGGGTTTCAATGTCATCATTTTCCCAATGCGGCCCTTTTTCATATAAAAAAGTTTTCCTTTTGTTAGACAAAAACCCTCGCAAAATAATTCGAAGACACCAAAAAACTTCACTCGATTTTCCAAATTTTGCACCTCTCGTAAATCCAAATCCCCAGCGCCTTGTTTGAAACGTGATAAAGGGAAAGGGTATTCCCATCCCCCCCATTTTCAAAAAACGTCGCAAAACGCCAATAATCTCGCCCTCCATTTTACAATTTTCAATCAAAATTTAAACGCCCAAAAAAGGGTTTAAAACCTAATTTTTTTTAAATCGCCCCCTTTCCAATTGCCACTGTCAATGGCCCCCCCCTTATTTCCCTCTGGGGGGGGTAATTTTTTCGTCCAATTTGTAATTTCTTTCATCGAAATTTACCGCCCCCCAAGTATTTTTCGTCGCCAAAAAAGGGAAATTCTTTTTAAGGGTTTTCCCCGACATACATGCCGATACTTTTTGCCGTTTTTCAAAAACTTTTGAAAATATTTGAGAAAATCCCCCTTTTTGGTTTTCTCCGGAGGGCCCGTGGGTCCTTTCCCCTTCCGGAAAAGTTTTTTTTCCCCTCTTTAACTCAAATCCCATTCGCGTTTGACGTTTCAGACGAGGGCTGCCCGGATAAAAACACGCTAAAAACTTCCTTTTTTTTTTTTGTTTACGACAAACAATCAAAGGGGGGCCCAGTAAAGGCGAAATCAGCGGACGCTCATTCGGACGCCGCTAAGTCCGTTGCAGGGGGCCTAACTCTAAAATCCCGCCAGCGTACCGCAAGCTTCAAGGTACAGCTTATCGTGGGGAAGGGGCCCTCCGAATTCCCCTAAAAATGTCAGAAGCGGTTAGCGATGCAAAAAATTTTCCCCATATAGAAAACCCTTCTTCCTCTATTCTATCCATGGGGGGTTTCCCGTAACTTTTCAGGGACAAGATGGGAGGGCAGTCATTTTTAGAGTATAATAGCGGGAATCAAAAAACCCTACTCATCACTTTTGAATCCTCGGTTATATATGGATCATCCGTAGGCGCAGGGGGACGGGAAAGAGGGTCAAAAGGGAGAAAAATTTTAGGGGACTTCCCAAAAAAGGGAAGCGAGGTGGGGGGTTTGCGATCGACGTAGACCCAAAAGAGGGCTATTTTTCCTACAAAAAAAGGGCTTTAATTTTTTTTAAAAACGGGGGCCCCCCAAGTATATTAACCGGGTTCGGTAAATCGACCGATAGTGAAAAAGACTCACCGGGCTTTGGGGTCCAGGGTCGGGGCGAATCGTGAGATTTATTTTTTTGTGATTTTTAAATTATTTCCTGTTTTTTTGAAAAGATTTTCCCCCCTTTTTTTATTGTTATAAAAAAAGGACAATGAAAAAAAAAAAATTCCACTTGTATTTACAAGCTTACCCTTGTAAATTAAAAAAAAAAAAAAAATTTTTTGAAAAGGTAAAACCCCAAAAAAAAATTTTTTTTTTTTGGGGTTTTTTTTTGGGGGGAAAAAAGGGGGGGGGAAAAAGGGTTTTGTTGGGGGGGGCCCCCCAAGAAATTTTTTTTTTTGGGGTTGGGGGGGAAAAAAATTTTTTTTTTTTAAAAAAAAATTTTGGGGGGCCGGGGGGGGGAAAAGGGGGGGGGGTCCGGGGTTTTTTTTTTTTTTTTTTTTTTTTTTTAAAAAAAATTTTTTTTTTAATTTTAAAGAAAACATGTAAAAAAATTTTTTTTTTCCCCCCCCTTTCCCCCCCCCAAAAAATTTTTTTTTTTTCCCCCCCCCCCTTTTTTTTTTTTTTTTTTTTTTTTCCCCCTTTTTTTTTTGGAATTTTTTTTTTTAAAAAAAAAAAAAATTTTTCCCCCCAAAAAACCCCCCAAAAAACCAAAAAAATTTTTTAAACCCCTTTTTTTTAATTTTATTTTTAAAAAATTTAAAAATTTAAAAAAACCCCCCCCAAAAACCAATTTTTTTTTACATAAAAATTTTTCCCCCCAAAATTTTCCCGGGCCCCCCTTTTTTTTTTTAAATTTCCCCCCCAAAAAAAAAATTTAAAAAATTTTTTCCCCCCAAAAAAAATTTTTCCTTTAAAAGGGGGGGGTTTTTTTTTGCCCAATTTAAAAAAAAATTTTTTTTTTTAAAAAAAAATCCTTTTTTTAAATTTAAAAAATTTTTTTTTGCCCCCCCTTTTTTTAAAAACCCAAAACTGGTTTTTCCCTTTTTTTAAATTTTTTTTTCCTTTTTTTTTTTTAATTTTAAAAAATTTTTTTTTGGTTAAATTTTTAAAAAAAACCCCCCCCCCCCTTTTTTTAAAAATTTTTCCCCCCCTTTTTTTAAAAAAAAAATTTTTCCCCCAAATTCCTTTTTTTAAAAAATTTTTTTAAAAAAAAAAAATTTTTTTTTCCCCTTAAAACCCCCTTTTTTTAAAATTTTTTTAAAAAGGGTTTTTTTTTTTTTTCCCCCTTTTTTAAAATTTTTTTTTTTTGGAAAAATTTTTAAAAACCCCCCCCCCCCCCCAAAAAAATTTTTTTTTAAACCCTAAAAATTTTTTTAAAAAATTAAAAAACCCCAAATTTTAAAAATTTTTTTTTTTTTGGGAATTTTTTGGGGAAAATTTTTTAAAAAAAAACCCCCAAACCCCCGGGGGGGGGCCCCAAAAAAAAAGGGGGGGAAAATTTGGGGGGAAAAAAAAAAAAAGGGAAACCAAATTTTTTCCGGGGGCCAAAAAAAACCCAAAAAAAAATTTGGGAAAATTTTTTTTAAAATTTTTTTAAAAAAATTTTAAAAAAAAAAAAAAAAAATTTTTTTGGGGGTTTTTTTTTTGGGCCAAAAGGGTTTTTTAAAAAAAAAAAAAAAAATTTGGGTTTTAAAAAATTTAAGGGGGAAAAAAAATTTTTTTTTTTTTTCTTTTTTTTAAAAACCCCCTTTTTTGGTTTTTTGGGAAAAAAAAAAAAAAAAAAAAGGGGGGCCCGGGCCCCTTTTTAAAAGAAAAAATTCTTTTCCCCCCCCCCCAAAAAAAAATTTTTAAAATTTTTTTTTAAAATTTTTAAAATTTTAAAATTTTTTTCCCCAAAAATTTTTTTTTTTTTATTTTCCTTTTTTTTTGGAATTTTTTTGGTTTTCAAAAAAAAAAAAAAAAACCAAAAAGGGCCCCAAAAAAAATTTTTAAAAAAAAAAAGGGTTTAAAAAAACCCCAAAAAAAAGGGTTTTAAAAAATTTTTTTTTTCCGATTTTGGGGTTTTCCCCCAACATTTTTTCCCCCAAAAAAAAAAAAAACCCCTTCCAAAAAAAATTTTAAAAAAAAAAAATTAAAATTTTTTTTAAAATTTAAAAAGGGGGAAAAAAAATTTTTTTAACAATGAATAGACACCAAAAATTCAAGAGAAATCGACGTTTTTAATCGAGATTTAAGCGACGCTTTTATGTCTGCAAATATTCCTCTGGACAGATTAAACTATTCAAAACTGCGACATTTTCTCACTAAAGACGACTGACTCTAAAGGTCGTATTATGGCAAATATGATTGTGGGTAAGCTTTGTTCTGAAACACCAGGAAAACCGTATTTACTGACTACAAAGCAACTTGAAAGAACAAATTGCAATACAATGGCAAGATTCGTGAACCAAGCTTTAGGTAAGATATATTATGCAAAAAACTTACTTTAATAATATTGTGAATTTAATGCTAGATATTTAAGTTAAAGGCAACTCTCGTATTTTAGGTATTTTGTGGCCAACAGATGGAATTACGAAAAAGTACGAAAAAGTCAAGCTTTTTGTCACGGATGGTGCTTCTTATATGCTCAAATGTGGTACGAATTTGAAGATTTTTTATAAAAATCTTAATCATTTAACATGTTTTGCACATGGACTCAATTTGGTGTGTGAATGTCTAAGAATCAATATGCTAATGTTAAATGGTTTAATTTCAAATACCAAGAGTCTTTTTAAAAGCTCCACTGCGTTGTGGCAGTGTATAAAGAAAATCTGGCAGATCTCCCTTTGCCTCCCGAACTGTCTTAACATGTTGGGGAACTTGGTTAAAGCGGAGTTTTTTATGTAATAATTTCGAAGCAATAAAATCAGTAAGTACTTTTTTAGCAAAATTTTTAAATAAGATTGTTTTTATTTAACGCTTTATGTTTTAGGTTGTAATATCGTTTGACAAAGATTCAGCTAACTGTATTGAGCAAGCGCAAGAATACTTTTCCAATCAAAATGTCAAAAACGATCTCTTATACATCAAATCAAGTCGCATTATAAATTTCTCATTGATAACATCAAAAGATTAGAAACATTCGGCCTTCCTCTTACAGATTCTGTTGCAGTAATTAATAATGCCGAAGCAGCTCTCAAGAATGCCCCAGGAAAAGTTGGCAAAATAATTTTGTTAAAGTTTTAACCAAGTGATTTCGAAAATCCAGGTTTCAAAACGGTTAAGGAGTTTGCTGAGCTGCTCAGTGGCGAAGCAGTTGAAGCTACCGCTCATACCACAGCTGACTGGTCCATATTTAAGTTTTGTCCTACAACCTCGTGTGACGTAGAACGTTCATTTTCTTCGTACAAACTGCTGTTTTTCCGACCGAAGAACAAATTTTACTAACGACAACTTGAAAAACATCTTGTGTGCTAAGCAAACGTGAAATTTGAGGACATGTTACACGGCCGATTAATTAATTTATTTATTATTTTAAACCAAATGAATCTACATATTTTAGTTATTAGTTAAAATTTGTGTTTTTATTTTTTTTTATGGCTGAAATGTACCTAAAATTACATTAAATATCGTCTTCTTATTCATGTTTTTTAAAATAAAATGATTTTTGTGTTTACCGTTTTTTTTTAAGTATTTGCCTAACATGCCTAAATAACAGTTTTTCGTCCTAAATACATAGTTTTTAAGGCCTAAAAAAGGGCCTTTTTAGCTGTTTTTTACGTCCTAAAATCCCGTCTCTAGTCATCATCTATACCAAACATTTAATCCGAACAGCGGATTTAACGTTATCGTGACAGTTGCCATGATGAAAATGAACATAGATGACACTGTAATATACAAGGGTCACTCAATAAGTATGAAATCGATAAGATGAAGTGTAATAAGGTAATTTTTGATTTTTTTCGATTTGAACTTATTATAATGCGGGAACAAGCTGTATGTTTGTAACACCGACCAGTTGTTACTACTGCTAGTGGTTGCTTAACGTTATTCACAAGAAGACAGTAAAGATTTCAATTGTACTTACTACGTATTCGTTGTTGCTACCCTCGTTGCTATATGTTTCACTTTTTTCACTGACTGAAGATAAAGTTTCTCCAGTCACGGTATCATTATAACTGCTGGGAGCGTACATTTCAATTGTCGCTGATTTGCTGTTTTGAATGTTTTGATCTAAAACACAAAGAACAATCAATTTTTTTTCTAAAATTATTCCATATAGATTAGAATAGAATTGTGATGTTAGAATTTTAAATTAAAAATACAGTAGAGGCCCAACAGTTCGACTCTCGATAATTCGAGATTCAGTATAACTATATGTGACCTAAGCAGGAAAAAGGGACCTTACGGACCAAAACTACTTTTCTAGAACAGCGCATTTGATGCCGATTTTCGTAAATTTCTCAAATAGTTTGCTTGCGTTAAGTCGTATTTGGAATTCAGGTGCTCCGTGTATGCTTGGTAGTAATAGTATTACATCTTATGAATGTTTTGTCTATAATATGTATTCGTGAAATTTATTGAACTCTGTTTAAATGCCGTACGTAAGTTCGTTGGATCCTTCAATTAATTTATACTAACGGTGAGTTACTTATTATTTTTCCTCCTGTTCTGAATGCATTTGTTACATTTTATATAATTGTTGATTGGTTGCACATTAAATGATTTAATTGAAGAGAGTTACTTTTTGTACAATTAACTTATTGTTTTCCGACAAATATGATCCAAAAACATAATTTTTGGCCAAATATGATTTTAGAAGCTGGCTTAATAGATTTCTCTCGAAATCGATACATTATATTGATATTTCCTGTTTTTATTGTTATCTTATAAAGAGAAAAGCTGGGAACTATAAATACCTTATACCCTATACCGTGTGTCCACATTTCGATGCTCACTATTGGTATCTCGGTTATTAGAAGACAGAGCAACGGTTAAATGGGGAATGTTTTGTAGAATTCAATACTCGCAACAAATCTCATTTCAAACTCACCCTAACTTTTTCAAATTTTAAGATATTTTGAAAAAAACGAAATTTGGCGATTTCAATTTTTCACGATAACACCTAATGTGACCGCTTCTAAAGTTTTACAATGTGCAGACACTTTTTTAAGACATTTTTTTTTGCGTCAATAGAGACCCCCGATTGTCATTTGTTTTCAAGTTATTAGCGCTATCTTTTGTTTTTTCATAGGCAGCCACATTGGATTGTTGGTTAGTTAGATAGCCCTTAAAAGGAGCTTTTCAACGATGTATAACATACCTGAAAACTTTTTATTTGTAGGGGAGATATCAACAAAAAGATAAATTAATATGTAATATGAATATTTGAAACTAAACGCTAGTGTGAAACAACACGATAAGCTGTCAAAGTACAATTAGTGTAACAGAAATTAGTTAGTTAATACCTTGTGTACTCATAGTTATTAATAAGTAATTATTGTTAAGTATGAAGATTCATAAGTATTGATAGTGGCAGATAAATATTCAAATGAAGAAAGTGTATTTTAAATCAAATAGAAACTCTAAAAATGCTTGCACGAGTTACGTTGAGCGTTTTTCGGAAAGACAACAACCACATAGGACAATTTTTAGAAAAATAATTAGGAATTTACTGGACTTTGGAAGCTTCGTAAAAAAGAGCTAACTACAAAGTTAACGGTGCTGATATACGACGAAATAATATTTTGCAAAGTGTTACGAACAATCCACGCACATCAGTTCGCCAAGTGGTTCGAGAAACTGGATTAATTGGCATGAAATTTTGTTTACATTTTTTTTTTGTTTTTTGAGTTCCTTTTCATTTTAGATAATCACTTAATAGGTCCTTTCGTCTTTGATTACAATTTAACTGGTAACAGATGTTTGGAGCTACTAACAAACGAGATAAGGCCTGGTTTTGAGACAAGTTATTAATCCTGATAACATGCAAAACATCTGGTTCCAGCAGGATGGTTGCCCGGCCCATAATTCTCGTGACGTGCAACATTTTTTGAGAGAAAACTTTAATGAGAGAGTACTTTCAAATAATGGACCAGTACAATGGCCTGCGAGATCACCCGACCTTACTCCCCTTGATTTTTATTTATGGGGTACTACTAAAAACGAATTATTTAATTTTGAACCGCCAGAAACTCGAGAAATTTTAGAACAAAGAGTACTGAATGTCATAAGATCATTAAACGGAAACACACTTCGTAGAGTTTGTAACACTGTTGGAATAAGGTGTCACAAGTGTGTGGAACAGAATGGTAGTCATATTGAACAGTTTCTTCAAGCGAATCTTTTAGCATATCTTTTCGCTTCCATTTCTCATTGATTTTAGTTTCATAACTAAAGCGTGACAAACGGTTGCACCCGCGTACTTTCAAGGAATCGAGTGGACATTCGGTTATTATCGGTTGATCGGTGTGCATGTACTATTACATCGATAATACACGCGAATAATAGTACACGCACACCGATCAATCGATAATAACCGAACGTCCACTCGATTCCTCGCGCAACCGTTTGTCACGCTTTATTCATAATCTACAGATTTCGTATTACAGATTAATTTACTTTTTTTGTTGATATCTCCCCTATAAATAAAAAGTTTTCAGGTATGTTATACATCGTTGAAAAGCTCCTTTTAAGGGCTATCTAACTAACCAACAATCCAATATGGCTGCAACAAAAGATAGCGCTAATAACTTGAAAACAAATGACAATCGGGGGTTTCTATTGACGCCAAAAAATTTCTCTTAAAAAGTGTCTCCACATTGTAAAACTTTAGGAGCGGTCACATTAGGCGTTATCGAATTATTGAGAAAAATTGAAATCGCCAAATTTTGTTTTTTTCAAAATATCTTAAAATTTGAAAAAGTTAGGGTGAGTTTGAAATGAGATTTGTTGCGAGTATTGAATTCTACAAAACATTCCCCATTTAACCATTGCTCTATGTCTTCTAATAACCGAGATACCAATGGTGAGCATCGAAATGTGGACACACGGTATAAGAGACATCGTTTTTTTTCGGTTTTTCTTTCTGCTTTTCTGTTGTTATTTTCATTATTTTTGAAGGTAGGACTTACTGTATTGTAAAAAATGATGTACATTTTGGACGACAACGGCTTTTCGATATTTCCTAAAACTGAATTTTACGCTAATACATACTTTCCTTTCCTTTAATGTAAAAAGCTGTTCTGCATCACAATAAAAAATAACACAATACCTACTTGGACAAATACGTATGTAAATTCATATACAAACCTTCCCTTAAAATAAAATTTAAATGTAACAATATCATTGAATGCTATGATACTATATTATTTTAGAATAGGTAGTATTATTGAAATGTTAAGTTGCGAAAAGTTACGTATGACTACAAAATAAATCTATCTACGCTTATAGCGTGGGTATACGGTTTTGTTGGTTGCACCTGGAAAAATATTTTGAATGTTTTTTAGTTATGCCTAAGATGGATAAACCCCACTCACGTAAAATGGTTAACGATGATCATACGCAGATGGTGTAGTACCTTCTGTCTTTGACAGGTATATATTGTTTTTATGAAGGTATTAATTTTTTACAATCGTTGTCTGTTATCCGAGCAAACTTTTTAAAAATATTTCAGAATTAACTTGAAGCAACTGGTTGTCAATATAGATATTGAATTAATACGTTATTGCTTACTATTTTACTACAATCATATATGATTTTTTATATCGGTATAATTGATTTATTGTTTTTCTTTTTTTTTAATCAACATAGTATTAGGTTTTACTTTTACGCAAATGTCATTTAATTTTTGTTTATATTATTTTTATCTTAGAGTCTAAAAGAAAATAAGCATCCTCATATGTGCTTGATTCACATATTGTGTTTTTCAATCAATATTTACTTCATGTATTTTGTATTTTTGTATTTCCTACGTATTAATTCAAAACAAAATTCGTTATAATTGCTCTTACTATATGTACTTCGGAATGTATACGAAAATTTTTGAATTAATAATAATTTAACATGATTGCGAAAATAATAAAAAATATGTTTGTTGATGGCCTATTACATAACGGAAAACAGTAAAGTAACCTTTTAATTGAAAATATGTGTACATACACAATTCAAATGTTAAGTTATAAGTTATAAGCTTGCGTATATACACAGGCTGGCTCATTGAAAACAGAACAGCGAGATTATCCACATAATTGACTGATTAAAAGGAACATGTTGCAAGAGGGCACGTACAGTTTTTCTCACACAAAATAATTTTCACTCCTAGAATGGTAATATTTTCTCTGAGCCTTTCGAATCTAATATTCAGACAATTGGAGGAGCAACGGTAATTTCAAATATCAGCTTCAAATATGACTTTTTTACATGAAAGATGCTGCATATAATTTTTCAGCTCATGTAGAACCAGTTCCTGATATGTACAGGGTGGGGCAATACTTCCGTTATGATGAGGCCAAAACAAGCGAAAATAAGATAAAGTAAAAAATTTATTGATATCCACTTATTCTATGAAGCTTAAAGTTTAGCATTAAGAGGGTTTGAACAAAACATCGGATAAATGACGACCACCATTGTCAATGAAATTCTGACTTTGGCCAAATATGAGTCCAGAAGCTGGTTTAATAGATTTCCCTCGAAATTCTACATAAGGTTATATCTATTTTGAATAAAATGACCAACAACTCAATTTGCCCAAAATGGTCCATAAGGTCCCCTTTACCAGCTCAGGTCACATATAGAATCTCGAATTATTAATAAAGTTGTTGCAAAATTTATCGCAACGAAAAGGTTATGCCATATGCCAATTGCTAATCAAAATAGCAGCGTTTTAATATGTTTATCCATTACATTCACAAAGGAAACTGAATTTGAACAAAGGATGAAAAAGTTAATTCCTCTTGATAATTTTTCAAAATAAGAAGCATGAAATTATATTTTTCCTACTAGAATACGCAAATAAACTGTTATTTTCACAAGTACATAACTGCTATTTTCCTGTATTAATTTCTTCTACTCTTTTATTTTCCGTGTAATTCGTGTTTTCGACAGGTAGAGGTCCCGTTTAACTAAATTAAATTAAATTAAGTACATACTAGTACATTACATATGACCTTTCTTGTCGGCTAGCCGAATTTAAAATGTATTAGAAATTGACATCTGTAACTGTATGTGGTATTTTCTTGTTATACTGGAAATGAATAGCATTTTGCTTATTTTCAATAAGGCACTGTACAAATTGCTGATGCACGTATTTTGTTATATTAGCATTTCCTCAGGATCCGACATAACGACGCGCAAATTTTGACGGATCAAATAGATGTGAATCAAAAGAAATTAATAACCGATGTATCCGAATATTTTGTATTTATTTTGCAGTATTTGCAAGTATACCCTTAGAATCAATTTAGGTTTAGTTTATATGATGTCATATTTTTTAAAACTTTAGAGTTTTTATCCTTGCTCTCCTACCCGCTTGATTGATTGGATCCCCACCACCTACGGCCTTTCTTTTCTTATTGTTTGAATTAATAAAAATACAATCGACGCTTCCTTTTTTGTAGTCACAGTATACTAGGATTGAACTGAATATCGCGAGGTGTTTAGTGGATACGCGAATACGTTGCACGTGAACGCGTACCAATGAAGTTAGAATAATAGAAGCAGTATCGCACATTATTCACTGTATGGCGGTAAAGGCAACATAAAGTCGAATTTGTACACAAATATGACGTTATAAAACTACGGAATACTTCAGTAGCGGCGTAACGTGCTTAATAGAGTTAGAAGAAACATACGCAAGACAATAATTTAACGAAAATAAAAACAAACAAATGAAAACAATGCTGGCCTTTTATGCTATAGTGTTTTTACCCACATTGCACGTTTTTATCATCTTAATACGTTCAACTGCACAAGGTTAGCTATAGATAGTCGGTAATTGCCAAGCGAAGATTGAAATTACTACGATTAATCAATCTTGTTTTACTCTTACTCTTGGAAAGTTTGGCGTAAATATTTTGTTTTATGTTGGCTTCTCTTGTAAATGTAAGCAGACGCTTCTATTATTGTAACTCCTTTGACACACACCGATGTAAACTAACTACAATGCACTCTGTTAACGAAAGCAAAACTGTTAAACTAACAAGAATAATTCAATGTTGATTACACCTTACGCTATTTTTTTATGGAAAACGGTTTCCACTTAGTCATTTTCAACTTAAACTGATTTGAAAATTACTAAAGGAAATACCTACTTAATGATATCGCAAACGAACCTCTTATTCCCTTTACTCGTTTTTTATAAACACAACCAAGAACCAGACCAATATTGACCAGCAACAAAGTAACACCTATAATTGATACACTGACGATCACTATTTTGGGTAGATCTTGTTTCTCGAGAAGGTCTTCAGGTGTAATTTTTTCCACTGAGTCCATGAAAACTAAGTAAGAGAGATAACAGTATTTAATTACCTGTCAAACGTTTCTTTGATCTTCTGTGTAAACAGCACCCGATTAGTAGAACATTCATTAATATTAGTGCAGTTCCCACTACCGTACCCACAATAATTAGCACGCCAGGAAAATCCTTAAAATTCTTCTCATCCAAGCTGGGTGAATGGTAGGACGGAGGTACTTTATCTAATAGTGTTACACGTTAGTTATTTGTTAGTTAGAGCTACACACATCATTTTGTCATGCATAACAGGCATAAATGGGCAGTTGTCATTAACATATAACAAGCCAAAATAATTCTCTAAGTTAGTTGCAGCTGATAAAATTTGCTGTTTTACCAAAATTAAATGTGGTTACAACATTTTTAAATCAAGTATTGAACCAAATTCCAATTCGACTTGATGCATAATTAAATGTATGCATAAAGGTTTGATCAATTACAAGCACCTCGATTTAGACGATTTTCTTTGAATATAGACAGATTGTCAGTTTGAAAGGTATGGTACTATTTTTCTATGTGATAACCAGCAACATGGAATCCACGAATTTCTAAAACGTATGCTCTGAATAAATTAGATATTGGCAAATCAAAATCACTGACATTTCAGAAGTGAAATGAACGATTATAAATCTGTTCAGTGCGCATGTACCCATATTAAAATACTATATTTTGAACGATAGTAGGTAAAAGTTAACTACTGAATAATAATAATAATAATAATGATAATAATTAAACCTTCATCCTCATTGAGGATAAATAAAAGACGCAGGATAAAAATAGACTACTTTGTCATACATAAAGTTAAATCGAAGCGCTGACAGAGGTACATACTCCTTCTTTCTCAACAAAACCTGCCTATATTTATAAATATCTTTGAGGTTAACAGTTTTGAAGCAAATAATTCTATGTACATTCAGAAACGTCAAAATGGTGTCAATGACATACCGGATGAAATAAAGAATTTGGAATTTTCAACAGAGTAAAAACAACTATCCGAAATGTTCCCGGTGCTATAGGGCAAAAAGTGGCGACTAGATTTCAAAATGTTATTAGCAACAACCCTGCTCTAAATATCCTCATAGAAGTAGGAAAAAATCCATTCGGATGGTTCAACTAATACTAATTTAACTGTCAATCAAACATGCACTTTACAATATGCTTCACTCACGTCATGTGACATCGAGCGAACGTTTTTTCATACTTTTCGTGCCCCAAAATCCGGACTCTACTTATAATAAACCGGCTTTCACACAGCTTATGCATCCGCATATAAAATGAACATAATACATTTTTCTGCTGTATGGTAATATAACTAGGGCGTGTACGTGGGGTACATAAGTTTAAATAGAAACAATTTAAAAAGATAATTCAATTTAAATTCGCACCGTGTGTTATTTGTGTAACCACCAGTATAAAAACAAACAAAGTTGAAAGTAACAAAAACTATAAGAATTACAGTAATCAAGCCAGCGTTTGATATTAAAGTGTTCATGATTTGATTTCGATCATGAGGATGATGACTGTGTTAATAGCATGTTCGTAAGAATCAATAATTCCCAGTCAAATAAAATATTGTATAAACATTTAGTAGATTGAATCGGTTGTATACATATTTACTTAATTTGTTAATGTTTACGACTCCAATTTAATTAAAACGGAAGCCGATATTTTGCATGTAGTGTTAAACAAGTTAAGAGTCTGTTTGACTTCAGATGATAGCATTTAGATTAACTGTTAGATGTTGGTACACAATCCATTAACTATTTCTTAAAGATTATTACTTCTAGGCGTCTCTCATATGTTTATTTAGTACGTTAATATGGAGAATCATTCAAAAATTTCAAAAATTCTTTTCTTGTAAAATATTGAAACAAAGCAAAAGTTAGTGAGAGAACTAAGAAAAATAAGAAGAAACTACATAAATACGTACAAACACAAAATATGACTTTTGATACAGCAGACTGCTGCATAGATTGTGACGTGAATTTGGACATGGAAAACAAAAATACTGTTTGGCAAAGTATGTCGATTCTTACATTTGAACATTTTGACTTCCACATGCTTGATAACATCGTTTTCTTTCAACATAATTCATTGACTATTAGCCCGAGGATGACCACGTTAGGTCGAAATCGATAGCTAGTAAGAGAAGGAAAATAAATCCTGATATTGCGAACACAATTTGATATTTTTCTTAACCTTGGAAGGCACCAACTTGCTGGAAATTTGAGGAATGCTCTTGGAAAACTAATTTAGTGGTTTTATAACAATAAATTTGTTTTAGATAATTAAAGAATTATAATGTAACAGAGCACAAATTCGTAGTAATAGTTATAAAGTGACGACCTCAATTAATTTCACAAAAATGTAAAGTCATTTATACATTTCGTTAACTGTTGTTAACATCATTAGTGTAACATAAGTTCTTTCTATATAACATTTCGATGTAAAATAAAATATGTAACCTTGTTAAGAAACATAAATTGGCGCCAGCATTCCCAAATATAAATACATTGAAGGTAAGTCTTCGGAGTGGAATAGAGAAGTTAGACGGTAACAAACAATCTGGCATATACAAAATTAAATGCAAAATTTGCAATAAACCAAAAGAAATGTCGAAATTAGAATTATGGAACACCTATATCATCTTAGCTGTTCTAACGTTAATAAATTGATAAATCGTTTTATAAAGGCAGGTCGCAATGTTTCATGTAATAGCGCTAAACTATCTAAAAATCAGAATGTGTGAGCTTGAATATGTGGGAAGCCATTTACATGAAAAGATTCAATAATAACTATAGACCACCCCACTTTCAGTAAGAAGCATTGTTGTTATAGCCTTTAGCCATCTTTTTTTATATGTTACACATTAGCGTACTGCTATCCTCTTCTGTTACGGGGATTGATACCAGATTATTTAATGTTTAGTTTACTGCTTCTTTTCATTTATCAATTTTGGTTCATCATTATGGGTTATCCCATGTCAAGTGATCATTACACCTACAATCGACAACGCTATCGACGGGACGATAATTAAAAGAAAACTGATTAAATGTAAAATACGTAATACGAAAAAATAAAGACTGGAAAAACACAAGCAGAATGACATATAAGGGTTATTCCATGTCAAGTGATCAAGTCCCCACGCTCGGCCATCTCAAATGTTTTTCAAATTTTGTGAGTAGGTTCCACATCCGACTAAAGGTAATTCCTCAAATTCTTAGCTCCTGATACGTAATAGGTGACCTGCAAGAGTCTCTTAAGTGTTGACAGGTAAAATGTCGCAGATGCTCACGGACACTTTTTGCCATATTTGTCAAGCTGTTATTCTGTAAGTAAGAGAGATATTTGCCTGAAAATTGCCGTGCTTACTGAGTAGTTATCAGTGTCCCAACTTCGAAATTTTTATAGAAACAGTCAACTAGTCCTCTTGCTTTTGGTCCTCAAACTTGGCTGAAAATTTGTCGCGACAAAAAAAAAATCCTAATTTCTGGGAAGTCTATATTCCAGAGAAATCAATGCAGAAAGCTCATCTTCTCTGCAACTAGTGAAAAAATAGTTGCTTTTAACTGTTTCAAATTTTAAGCTTCTTTAACAAACAGTTTTTGAGATACTTGAAGATGAACATGACCCCAAAAAATTTTGATGCAAATTTAGCATATCTTTGAGCGTCTATATCTCAACTGGAAAACCTAAGAGCTTCCTGACTCAACAACTATTTAAAAGAGCTTGTTTTTCTCTACAACATACTTAGTTTCTGTGTTGGGGTCTTTTCTTATAAAACTAAAAAGAGGATACAAAGCGCGTATTACTTAAAACCAGAAACCCAGAAATTAGGATTTTTTTTTGTCGCGACAAATTTTCAGCCAAGTTTGAGGACCAAAAGCAAGAGGACTAGTTGACTGTTTCTATAAAAATTTCGAAGTTTGGGACACTGATAACTACTCAGTAAGCACGGCAATTTTCAGGCAAATATCTCTCTTACTTACAGAATAACAGCTTAACAAAGATGGCAAAAAGTGTCCGTGAGCATCTGCGACATTTTACCTGTCAACACTTAAGAGGCTCTTGCAGGTCATCTATTACGTATCAGGAGCTAAGAATTTGAGGAATTACCTTTAGTCGGTTGTAGAACCTACTCACAAAATTTGAAAAATATCTGAGATGGTCGAGCGTGGGGACTTGATCACTTGACATGGAATAACCCTTATATGTCATTCTGCTTGTGTTTTTCCAGTCTTTATTTTTTTGTATTACGTATTGTACATTTAATCAGTTTTCTTTTAATTATCGTACCGTCGATAGCGTTGTCGATTGTAGGTATAATAGGAAAAATTAATTACATATAATATAAAAATGAAGAATTTGTAGGAAATTCGTGATTTCTTTGATTTTTCGGACGTAATTAAATTTTTAACTAATGAAAAACTTTCAACCCCAGTATGGACTCAAACCTAACATCTCTCGTTCTCTGGACAGGCATGCTAACCACTACACCACAGAGTCTTTGTTAGGAACGAATCACTTTTAATACCTTGGATGTCTGCAGATATATTATAATATCTCAACAGAAATATATTCTTACGTGCCAAGTGCACTAATTAACATAATATATACTGTCCCTGGTCAAGGTGTAAACCGTATCGATGAACGGAGGACGAAGAAAAACGAAAACAAGTGTTCGATGGTCCCAAAAAATGTTATTGAATTTACAGCAGCAGACGCTGGATGTACACATACCAAGTTTAAAGAATGATTTGTACATGCTGCTAATTCTGTATTTAGATTTATTTCTTTTTTCAATTTCGTTAAAATCATATTTGTGGTTTCTTTAGTTTTCCCTTTAATTTCAACAAAGTCAATAAACGATTCTACAACTTTCACGTCAATGCCATCAATAACTATATATCTAATAATTTGACTGGTTTGATCTTTGTGAGAAACATCCGGAGAGCTGTCAAATATCACTCAAAAGTGGTGACCTCGGAACGCCAAATTTTGTTTTGCTGAGAATGTAATTATATCGACTATCAGTTATTATAATCATTCATCATTGACTCTGTTGATTACATATTATTTATTTTTATATAATTTAGACAAAAATATAAAAAAATGCCGCTCCAAAATGTGTGCCGCCCTAGGCAGACCGCCCCCATCTACTGCTCAACTATTAAATAAATGAACAACATTTACGTTTTTTTTTTTTTAAGTAAACCGACAATGTTTCGCATGTGTTATATATCATATCTTATGGTCGCACACAATGCTATATCTATACTAAATTTGTAGAATTTCTAGGAAAGTGTATTGTTAAATAGACAAGCCGTATCATATAGGTACAGGTCTCGCGTTGTAGGATGGCGAGTCCAGCGCTGTCCGAAGGTACTGTCGGACATCGTTCGGGAAAATTCAAGTTTGAATGCAACATGCAGTGGCGTAGCTCGACTTATATTTTAAACTCCTTACTACGCCACTGGTAACACTTAGATTGAACGGTGTTGTATTTCCACCGCGCATCTGAAGCGTTCGCCAAACTATAACGCACAAACTGTATGTACGTACATGTATAATATGTACGCTACAACAGTGGCCGTGCTACGAATATCATAATACCTATAGACGTAGCTATTTGAACCTAAATCTCATCTAATTGAAAACTCAAATAAAAAACGGATCAACTACTGGAATTAGCTAAATCAAAATCAATCTTGTAAAAGATGTGTATTGTACTACCTAATGATCAATAATGTACAACCATATAATAATAATTTGCCTACTTTAGTAAATTAAATGAATAGAAATGATAAAAATATAAAATTCAAATACTAATGTGATGTTTTGAATAAGTTTTTTTCATTTTTATCGTTTTATAGGTAATCACTTGCAGTAATCTTTCCTCGAAAACATATACAAATTCTCGTTGCTGCATGCGTTTTAATAAAGTTGTCTACACGTCACTTTAATCGGAAGGAATCATAGACCATGCTCTAAGCTCGAGGCTAGAGAAGAGCCTTAAATAAAGTACGTTTCATTCTAATTAGTAACCTGGGCAAATATGCGGTAACAGCCAGAGGCGTGGCGAGCGCATAAAAGTTTACACATAAAATAGAAGGTAACAAATAAATTATAAAACGTGCTGAAACACTTACCGTTTTAAAAGTCTTCCGTGAAATCACAAACTGGTTAACATCTGTTAAATATTTGAATCATTAGATATGTCTCCACAGCTGTTTCAGTCAAATGAGTACGGCGTGCGAAATAAATATTTTTTAATGCCGAAAACGACCGTTCGACAGCTAGCGATGTTATATTTGCATATTTAAAATAATCTTTAAAACAACTTAATGCATCTTCACACACACCTTCACAAATTTGTCTTAATATAAGAAAATCGGAGTCTTTCTCTAAAACACTTTCAAATTTTCGTATTACACACCAATTTGTTTCGCCTTCTACAGCGCACAACTGTGAGTGAACATCATTCACAATTTGAACAGAATCCACTAGCGACATCGACATTTTGTAATTTTTCTATTCCCTCCACTAGTTCGAAGTAATTGTTGTGAATAGCTGGTAAATCTCTTTTAACCTGATTAGCTTGAAATATTTCCTGGCTTTTCTTGATTGCTGCAGCTTCTGTCGGATTGAATTTTAAAACTACCTTCTTTACTTGATCATAATATTTGTTGTAGTAAAACGCAGCCTGCAACCATGTTCCCCAACGTGTGACAATCGACTGTTCAGGTAAATCAAGACACAGTTTGTGAAATAGTTGGATACGTTTCGGGGAACACTGCCTTTGTACTAGCAATCAATGCAATTACTAGTGGAAAACATGTAGGAATCGTTTGTGCCGCAAGATTTAGAGTATGGATTTTACACGTTACATGTAAGAAGTTACCACTGTGTTCTTTAAGAGATAGGCCCCCAAGAAGGAGGATGACGGTCGATGTGGTTCCATTGTACGTACCATTACATTAACCACAGAATGTTTTTGACGATCTGTTGTTTCGTCCACACACAACCACAGTTTTTTATCTTTCAATTCCGTTTTCATTCTTTTTTCTATATGTTCACGAGCACGTGGCACTACATTTCGTATCGATGTCCGACTAGGTAATTTACAGTCCGCATATTTATTCCAAAAGGAGACAAATGCTTCTTTGTCTAGTAAACGAAACGATAGATTACATAAAATAAGGGTAATACATAAATAAAATGTATATAATAATTATAATAATTTTTCTTGGTCTCGTATGCCACTTTTTGCAGAAGAATGCTGTTTGCTTTCGATGTGACGTTGACAATGGCTTCTGGACCAACACATTAAAGGGATTTTACAAACTAGACATTGAATTTTAGCGCCATCAAAAATTAAGTCCGACATGTCCACTATAAAGTTTGTAACTGTGTCTGCCATTGGCCGTTTTCGCGACATACCTAACTGCGTTTACCTAACTGCATTTTTAAAGCAAACATAAGCGTACAATTACGAAATAAGTTACGACAGCCTACATATACACAGAACTACTTGCATACAGCATTGATTTAGTACTGACGCTGTGAAGGCGTAAAATAAATAATCGCCGACTCCGCACCACATATCTACTACACTGACTGTTACCGCTGTTTGCCCAGACTACTTATTAGTGTTCCGGAATCATCTGCTTCACTGCCTAATATACTGTAATACATATGTCGAAAAGATCTTATATGCATACGTATTGTGCATGTATGACGTAGTACATGCAGTGCGTGGTGGTGTGTGTTTCAAAACGCGTGCCTATTCCCGTAGAGTTCGACATTCGTGAGTATGAAAAGTTCGTGCACTTATACACGTGTGGTTATATATGCATATGTATAATTGATTTCACATTTTTGTGAAATTGATATCCTCATTTTATAATTACTACAGAATTAATATGATCTTTTTTAAAATACATTAACATAATGAGTATTGAAATGATGTCGGTATTGAGTTGTAGTTTATTGAGTATTACTTTCAACAGTAAATTAAGATAAAATATACATTTAAAAACCGTTGTCTCAAACTTGAATATGTATATTTTACTTATATTAACTCACAAATTACTTATGGGCTACTTGTTTAGGGAAATAAAAATAACTTAAAGCCAATTTGGCTTTTACAAAAACGTACTTTACGCGTTATCAACAACTTACATTTCACCAGTTCATCCAGAAATTTCTTCGTAAATTGTGGCATTCTACCTTTGACAACACTCCAGCAAATTACTTTCATGGCAACAAAAACTTTCTAACGTTGATGTTTATACTTACAATACTAGGTACTGAGTATTAGATTTAACGGGTCAGCATTACATTTAGATAGAATGTTGCTTTTTTGTTTTGAAATAATCAATGACCATTTCCGACTGTGACTAGTATGAAACTTGCTAATAAAAATAAAAAAGCAAAAACGTGCTCTAAGTATAAAAATGTATCCATAAATAATCTACTTTTGATTATATTTGTGTTAGTTCCTGCAATAAGTCTTGCAAAGTAATAATTAGAGACACTGCTTTCTCTTACGTATTAAAGTCGTCACTTTCGCCCCTTTGTAGTAATTCTAATAAGATAACATAAATAACGCTAAACAGGCATCCTAAACACGTTTATTATAGCACTACAAAGCTAGGCAATAGATAAGCGATGCATTGTGTGTACAGTTATCCACCTAAACAATGTTACCAACTGTGCACCGTTTACATGTCTCCTGCAGTCCGTTTTAACCACCACAACTACAGTTTATCGCAAACTAAAACATATTACTTTTGCACCATTATATTTGAAGTTTGTAAATTCTCGAATTAACTTATTTAATAAACTTGGCAAATGCATATAGATTTACAAATACCTTTAAATTTCAAATTTCAATATATAGTGCGGGCCTAAAGTGTCCCCCCTTGCTAACTTTTGAACGACAGAAGATAGCCTTTTCAGAAAAAATAGGTCAATTTCTATTTTTTGTGAACTAACTTTTGCCGTTATTGGCAGTTCAATTGTATTTCCAGTGTCACCGGAAGTGACGTCAACTTTCTTATTTTAAATAGAACGCTCTATATAGTTTTCGTTTCTGGAAGGGTAATCGAAAGGCGAATCCAACGACACCGCATATAATAATAATAATAATAATAATAAACGAATTTATTGGCCTTTATGGTTATTCCATAAGGTATAGCACAAAATGTAACACAATTGTGTGCCAAGACTACATCGCCGCTGCAAATTCACAAGAATATGAAAGAGGCGTTCTACCTATAGCCTACTAATATACATACAATTAATTTACAAAAGAAGAGAAATAAAAATAAAAATGAGAACAAAGAAAAATATACAGAATACTCTATTAGAAGTGTGTACAGAATCAATGACAAGCCGGGTATACATACTGATCGTCCGCTCAACTAGATACACCCCCGAGTAACGAAATCATCCGACTGCATCCGACAAAAATCGCCAAATTCCGAATAGGTGCGCCAGTAGTTTTGAATTTGACAGTTCGTAATAATGACGTTAAAACGACTGTAGAAGAGAACGTCTTGTTGTCTTCTCAGCCTGACTAGATACAAACATGGCCCTTTGCTTGCCTTGCCACCCAATATCAATACGACGCGGCCTGTAAAACATTCATTAGCATGAAATAGAAAACACCGGTTCTTCACAACAAGCTATAATAACTCTAATTTGAATAAAACATTACAATTGAACAATTATATACGTACCGTTAAAGCTTTAACGTCATTATTACGAACTGTCAAATTGAAAACTACTCGGGCACCTACTCGGAATTCGTCGGATGCAGTCGGATGATTTCGCAACAGTTGAGCGGACTGATCTGTATATGTCTAATCAGATTGTTAACGTCAAATTCAGGTGAAAAGGTACAAGTTCGGTTAGTAGATCTAAATATGTGAGTACATACATTGTTTCTGTAGTAACTTATTTTTTAGTTCTAATTTAACTCGTTTCATGGAATAATTAGATAGAGTAGAAACGAGCAATTCGTTATAAAGAGCGGGCATTGTGTAAGAGAAGCTACGTTTGAACATTTGCCGTTTATGCTTAGGTATAGATAAGTTGCTACTACTTCGAATGTTTACAGTATGTTCCTGATATCTGAACTTAAGCTTGTTATACAAGCAACTTGGTATTTTAGTCTGTAAAATGCGCAAATAAAACGATGCTTGATCCAATAAACGCGTGTTTTCCATATTTAGTTGTCGCGGTAAATGAGAAACTCCCTGGCGTCGTCGAATACTATGTGCGAGTCTGAAACACGAATTTTGCACTCATCGGATTCGTTGACTGTTGTTTTTAGTAATACAAGCTGAATAAACTACATCTCCATAGTTGAAGTGGGATAAAACCAAGCTACTGCACAGCAGAAGCTTAGTTTGGCAATTGAAAAAGTGACGATGCGTAAAAATAGATTTCAGACAGATAAATGCTTTTTGTATCATATAGGACTAGAGCAACGCAAACTGCGCTGAAAGCTAGTGGCTGACGCATAAAAGTTTACACAAAATAAACACGGCCGGGACAATTCGGTATAAGCGTCAGTATAACTGCGACTCGAAAGTCGATCTGTTGTATATGCATCTACGCTGTCGTATACTATATCGTAGTTCTACGTTTGTTTTGAAAATGTTTCCTACGTCGCGAAAACGACCAAAGTTGGACACAATAAAAGAATTTATTGCAGAAATGCCTCATTTAAAGTGTGATGGCGCTAAAATTCAATGTGTAGTGTGTAAAATAGATTTAATGTGTTGGTCGAAAAGTGATTGTCTACGGCATGTAAATAGTGCAGGGCTTGTTTCAAAAAAAAATCCACACGAGATTATGACAAATTTAAATTTAATTTATGTGTTTATTGCATGTAATTTACCATTTCATTTACTAAGGGAGAAAGCGTACGTCTCGTTTTGAAATGAATATTCGGATTTTAAGTTACCAAGTGAGAGAACATTACAGAGAGTCTGCTCGTGAGCATGTCGAGAAAAGAATTAAATCGGAGTTGCAAGATAAAAAACTGTGGTTATGTGTGGACGAAACAACAGATCGTAAAAAACATTCTGCGGTTAATGTAATGGTACGCACAATGGAACCACATCGACCGTCACCCTCAATTTTACTAGCTTCCAGACGAATACAACAATGTTGGTGTTAAATACATTGGAAAAGTTTGAACTTTCAACAAATCAACTGTTGATGTTTATGAGTGATGGTGCCGCAAACATGCTTGCTGTAGGTCGATCTCTTAAAAAACATTGCGCTAACTTGTTGCATATTACATGTAAAATTCATACTCTCAGTTTCGTAGCAGATAGTATCAGAAAATGTTATCCCGAGGTGGACGCTCTAATAGCACATATAAAAGCTGTGTTTGTAAAATCCCCAAAACGTATTCGGGAATTTCATAGACTATACCCGGGTATTCCTGAACCACCACTACCTATTCTTACTCGTTGGGGAACATGGTTAGAGGCTGCATTTTATTATCTTAAATATTTTGAGAATATAAAGAACGTGATTTTGGAATTCGACCCAAAGGAAGCTGCGGCTGTCAAGATAAGCCGCTTGAAATTTCAGGATAGTCAAGTTAAAACAGATTTGGAAATTATTCAGAACAATTACGTGGGACTAGCGGATGCGATAGAAAAATTACAAAATTCTTCGGTGTCGTTAGTGGAATCTTTGCAAATGGTGCAACATGTTCACGCACAGCTATGCGCAATAGAAGACGCAAGAAATGTTTGTGTTTTAGAAAAGTTTGAAAGTGTTTTAGATAAAGACTCCGATTTTGGCACATTAAGACAAATTTGTGAAGGTGCGTCAACAGAACCGTTAAGTTATTTGAAAGATTATTTTACTTACGCAAATATAACGTCACTAGATGTAGAACGTTCGTTTTCGGCATACAAAAACACTTTTCCTTCACGCCGCACTCACTTTGCCGAAACAACTTTGGAAACATATCTAATATTACAAATATTAAATAGACATTATCTACTTTGTGATTTCACGGAGGACTCTTAAAACGGTAAGTGTTTGAGCACGTATCACATTTAATTTATTTTGTGTAAACTTTTATGCGTCCACCGCTGGCTTTCAGCGCAGTTGCGTTGCTCTATATATAGGACGTATACTTATCAAATCGTATGTTATGCTTTAACTTAAGAAATATAATAATACGCAGCAATAAAAGTTTTGGTAATTTGTTTTTGTTGTGACGCAAAGTTGGCTTGGAAAAAGCGCCAAATTGTTTCTGATGACGCCAGACTGATCTAAAGAGCTAAACAATGTAATTATAACAATTGCCAAACTGTCAAATCTCAATTCCAGAAACGTAAATCATTTTTGTTATTTATTGCTATTTTAACTTGCATTTGTCTTACTTTCGTTTTTTGTGCTAGTTATTATTTTATGCAATTTTAACTTGTTTTGTTAATTGTTGTTTCTCCTTAACTTTATCGAACTTTATTGTAATTAATTAATTGTGGTAAGTTTGTTTAAATTTGTATGTTTTTGATAGACAAAGTGCTTAAGTTTCAGTTTTTTATATTGTTGTTTTTACAATGGCTTCCGCATGGACCACATAAATAGTATCAAATTTACAAAGCGAACTGCTTTAGCAGAAGATAATATGATTTAAATTATTGTACAATTTGTTGCGCAACCATGGCAAATAAGGTGAGAATTGTTGCTAGATTTACATAATATTAAAATTGACCCAGCAATTTTGAATGGTTCTTGCTGAAGCCATCATAAAAACCTGAAAAACATACATATTGTCTATCAAATACTAACACATAAATAAACTTACCATAATTAATTAATTGCAATAAAGTTCGATAAATTAAAGAAATAACAACAATTAACAAGTTAAAATGGGAGATAAGAATAACGAGAACAAAAAAGGAACATATGACAAATGCAGGATATGATAACAATAAACAACAGGAATAATTTATACCTTTGGGATTGAGATTTAACAGCTTGGCAATTGTTATGATTATTTTGCTTAGTAGCGAGCTTTTCAGATCAGTCTGGCGTCACAAGGAACAATCTGGCGCTCTTTCCTAGCCAACTTTGCGTAACAACAAAAACAGATTACCAAAATCTTTATTGCTGCATATCATCATATTATTTAAATTAAAGTATAACATATGTAGTGTCTCTGGATACGCCTTTCGAGAAATGTAAAAATATACAGAGTGTTCTATTTAGAATAAAAAAATTGACGCCACTTCCGGTGAAACCGAAAATACAATTGAAGTGCCGATAACGGCAGAAGTTAGTTCACGAAAAATAGAAATCGGTCTATCTTTTCTAAAAACGCTAGCTTCCGTCGTTCAAAAGTTAGCGTGGGGGTACATTTAAAAAACTTACTCTACACACAAACTAGTCGCACTGTTATGACTTTCCTTTTATACACAACTAGATTTAAATTATACATACCACATTTATCAATCTTAGTTCAACCTTTGTTATATTTGCACAGTGTACATATATATATGTATATACAACAAACTTAAATATTTTCTAAAAAGACCTACATCTAAATACTTACTCTTTACATAGAGTAGCCCCATCATTATTACTTTCCTTTTAAATATAACTAAATTTAAATTATACAGTAAAACCTTTAAATAACGGCCACAAAAATTTATTGTAAAAATGGCCGTTATTGAGAGGTAGTCAGGAATAAATAAAAAAAGTTATTTTTGTGTTTTCTTTATTTAAAAAAATGTAAACATAAAAAATTAGCTTAAATAATAATAAAAAAAATATTTTACATTATTATAGTTTTTTTCAAATATTTTTCAATTGAGGTTTGTTTTAATTTTTGTTTGTAAAACTTGAGATTCACATTTTTTGAGCAATTTGTACAGCTAGTTCACTTTCATCATTACAAAATAAGAAACTTTATACATCTTTTAGTTTTTCGCACACTTCATCCATATCCATATAATGTTTGTCTTGATCAATTAATTCATAGATCATTTTTTGAACGCTAAACTGGGATTTTCGGTCAAAACAGTGTATTCAATAGATGCATAATTTTCTAGGCTTACACCACGTAATACAGGAAGAAGCTGGACCAGTGGAATTTCGTCTTCCTCATTGAAATCTTTTTCTCGCTGGTTATTTTCCGAGAAACCTGGTTTTGCAAAACATTTTGAAATTGTAGCTGGCGAAACGTTTTGCCAAGCTTCAATTTAAAGCGCCGGTTAAATTAATACTTTTTTCTGCATCTTCAAAAGAACTTTCGAGGTTTGTAAATGTTAGAAGCCTTCTGATTAGAAGTTTTCTATAGCTCATCTTAAACTTATCCCTTGATCCAATGGCTGACAATTGGAAGTGGTGTTTGGAGGCAGGAAAATGATGTTCACATTTTCTAGTGTCACTTTTGGATGGGACGTGGCGTTATCCAGAAATAATAAGACTTTTCTATTTTCTTCTTACCCATTCTAAGGGCAATTTGTCGATATGAGATCCTTTAAAGCATCAAAGGCAAGCTCCAGATATAGGGAAATTTTTATTTCTGGCTTTACAGAATCAATTGTAAACTACTTCGTCAATCGCTGATCCTTCGGTTTTGGGAAACTTTCTCTTCTGCTCTGAATTGAAACCTTCTTCAAAGCGCTTCTTTAAGTCGGATTTGTTTTTTATAATTGAATTAACTTATGTTCCTTCCAACACCAACCTTTTCAGCCAACTTTCTAGCACTGGTACTGAACTTTTCACTTTCCACAATAATATCAATTTTGTCTTTAAGGGACAAACGTTTTCTTTTTAGCGACACGATGATCGTTACAAAAGCACAGTCGAACATAAACTCACAATCTATGAAACTAATGTGCTTCAAGTGAATCGACCGAAAATTTACAAACAATTAAATACATACAATCACACATACACATTATGTACATAATTCCCCCAAATCTTAGAAATTTATAAGAATAACCATTCATAAATACATACATATGTACATATGTATGTATATAAACTTATGTGCAATAAAGTAAAACTGCTTACAATCATTCCATCTGTATGAAATTGACTGAATAAACATCAATTACGGGAAGTCTGTCTTTGATGGGTAAGCTGAATACCGTTTTTCAGAATTGACCGATAATGAGAGGTAAAATTGCAGGTATTTTCGCAAGAAAATTTTTATGGAAGTGGCCGTGGCTCTTTTATGGAAGTGCCCGTTATTAGGAGTCATTATTACCGGTATTTCATATAATTGGTTTTGTAAATTTGAAAAGCTGGCCGTTTTTAAAGGTGACCGCTTTTTAGAGCTGGCCGAAAATAGAGGTTTTACTGTACATGCTATTTTTATTCTAACTTTTGTTATAATCTCGACATACTTCTACATTTTTATACCCTTATTTATACCCTCACTTTAACGCCTTAACTAATATATACACATACAATCTAGAAAACTATCTTTCATATCACAATAAGAAACCTCTAGAATATCACATATTATATTGAGATGTTTTAAAAACGATTAAAAGTTTTAAATGGAGTGATAATCTGTTCGATTTATTATTTTTCAGTATTTCACTTACAAAAATAAATTTTCTTTAAATTACTTACAGTTATTATTGTGGGTGTACTGTGTGTGTGTGTGGTTGTGTTCTTCTTCCGATGAATCTTGTGCAGTGAATGTTCAATATCCTCTTCTAATACCCCTCTGGTCGTCTTCTTTGATTAAATTCTCTTGATTATTTCTTTAAACTATTTCTGTTTGGTTTTAACAGTTTCTTCAATACTTCAAAGTTTACAATTTTAACATATTAGTTTTAAATGCAATTTCTAAATGATCAGTCGAAACTATGCTTGTTTACTGTCAGAATTTTCGTTTCTAACTTCTTGTTTGTCCGTTGTCTGGGTGCTGCCAATCTAACAACTTGATACTTTAAATTTTGATGTTCTGACGATCGATTTCGGTACTGCAGATGTCGTAAAGGATTTTGTTGCTTGGATTCCAAATACAGTGTGTTTCGTATGTGTGTTTGTGTCATTTTTTACAAATTATGTTTTAAAACGTAAATTACTTAAAATAACCCGGAACATTTTAATATTTTACAAATATTGATATAAAATTGATTTAAACCAATGTAATAACGTGTGAACGCACGCATTTCATCACACCTTCTCGACAAACAAATTATGTTTTATACTGATTTTATATTCATTTTATATAAGAAAGACAACAATTTTATCAATATCTTTTCAATGTCTTACAGAAATAGCCTGATGATGACATTTGTCGAAATCGATTGCTAATAGTGCAATAAAATAATCCACTTGGTATTGAGCTGAATCTATATTCATTTACTCTTCAAACTTATTTATTTCATCTGCAAGTGGTCGTTTTTTAATCCTACGTAGGTTCAACGTAATTAACTAGCAACGCTAAAACACTGGTATTTAAAGGCGGATCCTTGCTCGTACATAGAATGTTAATGACGCCGAAGTACATAAAAGTGAGTGACGCAAAATAACGCCACTGACCGTATACAGTGTGGAACAGACAAATGGAATAAATTCGTTATTTCAATCATTGTTAATATTTATAAAAAATCCCGAAACACGTCAACTTTAGATTTTAAAATTACATCCTACTGCGTACAAATTTCATCCCTAAATTTAACATCCTTAGAGTGAGGGTTGCAACCCCTACATTTTTAAATGGAGAGTAGGGGCTTGTGATACATCATTTAAAAGGTCTCTTCATTGTCTATTCAACAATTGTATTGTTTTCAAATCTAATGCAAAAATTAACATTAACAAAAAATCATCTGATTGACGAAATTCGTCACAACACATTGGGAACTTAATAGGTAGTACCGTTTAGTTCTAGATAACGTAAAAAAAAAGAACATAAAACTTAATGTAGCCGATGTTCAAAATGCTCGCCTCGGACGTCTTGGCAACATCCTAATCTTAAATAAAACATTGCCATAGTAACTTTTTATTTATTTTTTTTTAATTGAAGAACACTGTGTTGTGACGAATTTCGTCAATCAGATGATTTAATTCTTTTTAATGTTAATTTTTACATTAGATTTGAAAACAATACAATTTTTGAATAGACAATGAAGAGACCTTTTAAATGATGTATCACAAGGCCCTACTTCACATTTACGAATGTAGGGGTTGCAACCCACACTCTAAGGGTGTTAAATTTAGGGATTAAATTTTTACGCAGTAGGATGTAAATTTAAAATCTAAAACTGACGTGTTTCGGGATTTTTTATAAATATGCACAATGATTGAAATAACGAATTTATTCCACTTGGCTGTTCCACACTGTATATTAGTGCATTTTCGATGTCGGTTTTTTGTCATACGTATGTAATTGCGAATGTTAGTTCAATGTCACGTTTATATGCAGCTAGGCGTACTAATCTGTATACACATAAGTACCTATTAACGAAATGCAGACCACTAATCGAAAAACCAAAATGAAAATACTACATAGCTACATTGGCTCATGAACAAGGGTTATTATTACCGAACGCTAAAAAACATATAAACACTTGACATTTGCTTGACATATTAACACTTGACATTTGCTTGACATATAAACACAAACGAACTTGTGCATCCAATGTTGAACTTGGTCAAACTTCTGCGCACGCGCTTATTTACGCATTTATACAGCCAACTGCGTCACGAAGTTTAACGTGCGAACTAGAACTCACATATTTGTTTGAACTTCAACGACATTCTGCGTCATCGACATTTTACGTACGAGCGAGAATCCGCCTTAACAGCACAATGCACCACTAACACATGTTTGACAACTACTGTGAGCGAAGACCCTGATTCAGCACTCGTCTTCCGCACACTATTCGGTGCCCCTGGTTGGAAACAGAAATCCGGCGTCCCTAGTCATAATTGTAATTTCGACTAGATAAATGCGCACCTGCTAGTTTGCTTTCAATTCGAATGCTAAGTTAGAAGACTTCGTAAAATCGAAAAATAAGGTAGTCGTTAGTTCGACTCCTTTATTTCTACTGTTTTTCTCTGTGCGGTGGTTGCATGTGTAGAAACAGAGATCATCCCTAAATTCTTATGCGGTCGATATATTTAAAACAAGCATAGAATTAAAGATTAAATGGCGACTTATCATTTATTTTTCGTTTTAACTTAACTTTTCCAACTTTTGCTATTGTTGAGTAGGAAATAATCTGAAAATTGAATCTTACTAGTAGGTTCCCACATCATCTTATTTTAATTAATACGGCAATTTACATTAAATAAGCAGTATACAAACAGTAGCTCTTCCGTAGCTATATGAAGATAAATCCTAAAACTGTTGCTTATCTGGAGTAACTAGATGAATTGGTATCAGAGGAATAAAGATAGGGAGAAACTGTCAAAACTGTGACACGTAGTTACGTTATTTCTACGTTGTTCTGATGATTTTATTAATTTACTATTGTAAAATGTTCTGTTCTGTACCCAGATGCAGTGTTGGGGAAACGATTAAATTTTGGCAGCGACTAGACGGACTCGTGTTTTGTCGACTCCCAGGGAAACCGGTAGGCAACGCGAACCCCTTCTCGTGAGACAAATAAACACAAATGTATCCAGTGGCTGTAAAAATTTAATCGTTCTCCCTATCTTGCCTAACACTGCCCAGATGCTCAAATAGTCGACGGTTTAAACCAGAACACGTTTTTTCTTTACAAATGAGTAATTTTCTGATTTTGTTCTTGGTTATTGCAATACTTAACTTTTTGTTTACCTAACTTTTAAAGCATGTAGTTAAATTAAATTTCCCGCGTTTACCACATTTCAAAATGGCAACTTTCAAGTTTATCCTCTACGTTCTCATTGAAGCGTATTCTCCTTCCCTGTATATCTCTGGTTGATACACAGCCAGTTTACTGCTTTAAATCATTGGCATTAAAGTTAAAATTTATTAATTGTGTTATATTAATACTAAAAACTTAATCTACAATATGTAGTAAACATAAACATTCGTATATTTTAATATTTTAAATTGCTGTCTTACAGTATCTAGCCATTGAATTTATTAAATATTTACATCTTTCTGTTGATGTATCGTACTAACTTTCTTTGACAGCATCCCACAGTTTTGTTTAGTTTTTAATTTGTTTGCCGCACAGTGTACACATACGTTCGAAGGCTTTCGATTAAGTTTAGACCGAGGGATTGCCACTGCCTTTTTCTAAAAACCATTGCTTAACAATCTTAGAAATATATTTAAAATCATGGCCTTGTTGAAATCGCCAAATGGTGGGGTATATTATCTTCTACATATGACAACATAACAATGGACAAAATATCTATAAACCTCTTGATTGATCATGTTATAACTAAAGCGTGACAAACGGTTGCACCCGCTGTACATACAAGGAATCGAGTGGACGTTCGTGTACTATCGATGTAATAGTACACGCACACCGATCAACCGATAATAACCGAGCGTCCACTCGATTCCTTGTATGTACATAGTAAACACAGCGGTTGCAACCGTTTGTCACGCTTTAGTTATAACTAATCAAGAGTATAGAACCAGTGCCGTGCCAAAAACGCATCCCACATATTGACCTTTCCATATAACGAATTTTACCGACGACACAACATCAATACATCTAAAAAGCATGATCAAAGTTTTCTGCGAAACGGTATTTTTGTTTTCGTTGTCATTATAGTAAACAGCTTTTATATGCAGCTGCTGCAGCAAGAATTTTCAGCAAATCCAATTCTTCTCTTCCAGAAGCAAATGTGTCTACTATGAAACTTTTATCCACAATTTATTTTGACGCCTTGTTCTGTTAGTATAATTTATTAGTTCAATTTAAATAACATAACATATGCAGGTGCGCCAATTAAATATTTTTTGAATAAAAATCATAAAAGCAATATGTAAGCCATCCAGCACATAGCAGAAATAAAGACTTTTAAATAATACGGTAACTTACTTGATGTTTTGGCAGTAACGATATCTGGCATGTATCTACTATTTCCTAGTTTGTTCATCGCCATTATGGAAAATACGTAACCGGTATTTATATCCAACCCTTTGACAGTATACTTCGTCTCACTAGATAGAGGCACGTCTTCGTATTTATAATTTTCCTCTTGCATTTGCCTGTACCGAATGCGATAACTAGCAACCATACCCCCATTAAATCCCGGTATCCAAGATAACGTTACCGAGTCGTGGGTAACATTTACAATGCTTAACAAAGAGGGGATATCAGGAGCAGATGTAATCTCAAGTCTCGGTGAACTGGTCGAGAATCCCATTTCGTTTCTAGCCACACATTCATAGTTTCCATAATCAGCAGATATAACGTGAGTAATTATTAACGTAGATTCAGATATAAGTTGATCAATCTGAAAATTATGGAATAATTTGTTGAGGACCAATATTACAGAAATATTATTATATGAAAGTATATTTTAATTCTAATACAAGATTAGTGTTGTTGATGTAATAGATAAAAATTGCGTTGTATATGCAACAGAAAATTTCTAAAAATTCAATTTAGATGTTTCTTCGAAGTAGTAAACAGCATATTCTGTATTGATGAATATCTTTTTTAGTTTTACACTATTAAGAGAAACTTGTTTCATAAGATAGTTCCAAAGTCAACAATTGGTTGGACTAATACTTGGAAAACACACTAAGAGGCAGTGAGAAGGTGTTTACTAACTCTGCAATTACCGATAATTAATAGTGGTGTAAAGTGTATGTTATGAATGTCCCATCCCAACCACCTGGGACTGTAGAATTGCGTCGATTGTGAATGGTAGGAAGCTAACATTTTGCGATTACATAACACATCATAAATTATCTTTCAAAAATACGTCCCTACATACCAAGTGATCGATAAGTACCGAACCACTACTAACTTTATTATTTTAAATTAAACATCCTGTAAACTGCTTTTAGTTTAATTGATCTAATGAGACTCTGTGCGAGGTATACATATTTAAAGGTGGTTTAAAGAAAAGTCCACTGTCTTTTTTAGTTTATTCGTCTAAAATAAATCATGTAAAACAACACATAATAATATCATATGTCTATTTCTAACAGATTTCGAGATATCTGTAATTTTGTTCTAAGTGGCCAGAATGTAGAGATATCTATTTCCTTCAAAAACTCCAAAATAAAAATACAATTTTGCGTAAATTGTCACAGAGTTAAATTGCATACTTCCCCTGTCTCGGTAAGGTACCAGAATTCCTTGGAAATATGCAGGATGTGCACTATTGAACACCAAATTTTGCTACATTCAACTACCGCAACCGTAATTTTTTCTTCAAACAGCATCATATATTTTTCTGCCTCCATCGTATAGATAGTTCATATTTCTAACGTCTTTGTATAATAATACGCGGATCTAGGAAGATTTACCACCCACAATTCACCATCAGGAAAATTTACCGTGCATAGGGCTGGGCACATTTTCGCGTACACAATTCATCGGGTGGAGGGTAAGACTTTTTTTAATTTAACCCTTTACGGCGAGGAAGTGAAGCAACAGACCCATGGAACACTTAACACACACTGTATGCACACACTAGGTTTCTGTGATTATGACTAACTAAACGGCTTATGACCCCCTTGGGCCGCCAATCACATATTCGAAAAAAAGGAATTTTGAAATGTGTTTCATTGGTCTATAAAACCTTATCCAACTACCACTATTTATTTGAGTTACTAGCGAAAAGCGAAATCATCTAATTCGTTAATCAGTTTCTTTAATTAAATAAGCGCAACCAACATTTTACACGAAGACATTTTTCATATTCTTCTAAAAATTCGTTAAAACGTAGTGTAACTTGACTGCAAACAATTAGCATGTGCCAATTTCGGCTAACTCTTCAGTCTGAGTTTTCTGAACAACGTGGGTAGCTTCGCTAGTTCGGACTTTTTCAGATCTGTCGATTAGTTTTCTAAAAGACTGTATAATATATCATTCATCACGTACAAATCAATTCAAGTTCTGAAGTTAAAAAAAAACTAACCTGTTAAATAATTTTTTCCGAGAAAACATATGTATCACTTGTAAGTAAATTATTTAGAAATTGAAGACTATTAGTTAAATTTTGTGTGTGATCCTTTTAGTTATTTGTCGTGTTTAATAACGCTTAAGACACATGAACCAAACTCTACTGAATTCAACAAATCACAATTGCAAAAACAATAAAATGTTGAGGATATGCTATATAGACCCCACTCAAATGATTCAGAGAAACGGAAAGACATCAGAATAAACCGAAAACTTGTCGAAAGTGGAACACTAACGTCAGAGCTGATTCGCCAAAAATCGTAGAAAAAACTAACTATAGACGACATATCATGGGATAGGAATTTTGGCAAGCACTATTAGTAAATATTTAAGGGCTATACCAACATGACCTCGCCCAAAGTCGTTTCTTATGTGCCCCGTAAAACATAAAAAAACAACCAACATTATGTTCTTTCAGATAAAATTGTGTACTTAATACGTATTCACATAGCTGCAAATCTAGATTCAACATTACTACAGTAATTTAGATATAGAATGTAGAGGAATGGTTCTAATTTAACAAATACAACATGCTATTGTTTTAGTGAACGAAGTTTTTTACATTAGCAAATCTTACTTGTTTAAACGTTGTATAGTATTTTCCAGTAGTATTTGCAGAAATGGGAGATCCACTCCTTGACCAGGAATACCTCGCTAAAGGAGATGCCTGGCTACGGCAAGTAAGTTTACCCATATTTCCAGCATCACTAGCAAATTTTAAATACATTGGTGATTGATCCATTTCTGGTTTATGCTTCACAATTAGTAGCACATTCCTGCTCGATGTTTTACCGATTCCATTGTTTACGCTACATTTGAAATTTCCCATATCTTCCCGTGCAACTTTAGATATCCTAAGGTATGAAGTTCCATTCTTATCGTACATAACTGAAGTTTTTACATTAAAATCAGGTATATCGTCACGACTCCAAGTAATCGTATCATCGCTAATAGGGTTTCCTTCAGCTGTGCAAGACAATGTTGCGTCTTCTTCGGGTTTGACAATCACGTTTTCGCTAACTGCAGTGACAGCCGCTGGAACTGAAAAATATAAAAAAATTAGTTATGTCGTTGAAGTAATCATCAATCTATTTACTCATCAAAACAAATACAGAGAATGTAAAAGATGACCAAAATGATAAAGGAAGACGAAAAACTAATACTTACATTGAACAGTTATATTGATGTTAGCGATCGAATTGCCTTGGGAATTTATTGCTTCACAAGTATAGATACCGGCATCGAATCGACTCAATTTTGTTATATTTAATGTAGGACCATCTGATATGATTCTATCGGCACCTGTCCTAGAATCTCTTTGCATTATAGGTAAGCCATCTTTAGTCCAAGTATAGGAAATTTTCTGGGGATTACCGTCAGCTTTTAGAGACATAATTAAAGGTTCATTTTCAATACCAGTAACAACCTTCTCATTATCAGGATCAAACACTGGCTTATCTACAAAATAGCAGATATTACAATCATGTCGAATGCATGGGAGTAAAATGCTGCTTTTTTCAATGTCAAACAATTCTTTTGGTCTAGTTCACAGACGTAAATTCTATAAAGTGAATGTTTTGCATTACTAAGGAAAAAATAGTTTTCGAATTCAAGACTCATTTCGTCGCGGAATCACAAGTTGATTCACCATCATTTATCTTTATCTAATTGTTAGTACTTACACAGCACTTGCAATATTAAAGCATCGTGAACAGATCTCTGCATAGCTTCATTTGTGGCTTGACAGGTGTAGACAACTCCATTCAATTGCTCTGTAATGTTTAGCTTTATTTCAATAGAAGACACTTTGCCACCATGCAACCCTGGTTTGGTTGTATTAACTGCTCCTTGGACTGGTATACCTTCTCTCCACCATGACAATTTTGCTGGTGGATTGCTTGAGCTTGAGTCGCAAGTTAAAACTGCTTGAGTGTTTGGTTTAAATTCCAGAGGTTCCTTTCTTATTTTTACAGTTTCCGGTGGAACTGCAAATGATAAAAGACATGCTTTTTAAAGATATCGTTAACTTAATTACATACACAAAACGCCCATTGTAATTGTTTCAAATAATGGTATCTCAGTTGCTGAATTAGCTGCTTCACATCTATACCTAGCTTCATTGTCTGTTACATTTGCTAATATTGTTACTTCTGCAGTAACTGATCGATCACTTTTTCTTATAGTTGAGTGAATCTGCAATATAATATCTACTACTTTAAGTTATAATAATCCTAAACCCCATAACAGACCTTCTTATCATTTTTATACCATGTCAGTGTAGCTAAAGGATTGCCTCCACTAGATGTACATGAAATCTTTTGCACACTCCCGACATGGATAAAGTGTCCTTCAGTGTAACCATGAATAAACGGTTGACTGGGCGGATCTAAAGGTATATAAATTGGTACGCAAAAGAAATAATAGGTAAACAAGAACTTACATAGAACATTTATTGTATGTGTTGAAACTACATTCTCAGTTAACTGCATATTCAAACCATGGCAAATAACCACAAGACTTCTTTTATTTGGTTCCACCATTGCTGTTATATTGGATGTAGTAATCCACCCTCCTTCCGGAGATACAACAGTTCTCGATGTCGCATTGCGTATTTGTTTACCTGCTACCATCCATTTTATTTCTGCAGGAGGATTACTGTTTGCTGTGGTACATGTTAAGGGAACTGGATCGCCTACTCTAGCTTCTGTTGGTCCTGATATTGTGACATGGGCAGGAGAAACTAATAACATTAAGTGATTGAAAACATGTTAGTAATTTTCATTAATTTATTGAAATATCGTAAATTAATAGGAAATTATGGATTTATTTGAGCAAAATTTAAATAGGTGATGTTAACAAGAATTAAAAGATTGGTGTTATTATTGGCCTTGATTTGATGCTATTAACCACGTATGTAGATTTATATGTAGATTAAAACTGCTTGAAAGTGTAGGAATCGATTGATTTGGTTTTGTTCTGTTACGAATGTTGGGAGAATTAAAATATTATTCCAAGCTCATAAATCGTCATTACTTAGTAATAAGAAAAATGGGATCCTAAACCAATGTAGTGTGGATTTCAATAGCTTAAATGTAAAGGCTGTAGAGGTATTTTCAAAGAGGTCCAAAATATTCAAGCTACGAATACATTTTGGCATCAATTTTTACGAGGTAAAGTTGCATACTTCGTTCTATCTACACATGTTATACCGTATATATTCGAAATATTCAGTATTGTACAACACATTTTGCCAAATTTAAACTTAAATCTTTTTATATCGCACCATATATTTTTTCTATGTTCACTGCATGGGAAATCCATATCTCTAATATTTTTATATTATAATACATCTGTCTATTCAAACTAAGACATATTTACAGTCAAAGGCGAGTCTTGCACTTGAATGTAATATCTGGTATCAATATTGCTTGGTCACCATCACAACAATAAACAAAAGATTCTAACGGTGTCGTTTTTTAATTGTTTTTAATCCAAGTAGCTACTTGTAATCAAAATGGAGTCTTACATTTAAATAGTGCATTCAAATAGTTTCTGGAGTTGGTAACGTTTGGTTACTATGACTACAGTAAACAAAACATACAGAAGTTGACGTTCTTAAATTATTTATTCAGAATAAATTCGAGCCTAAGTAAGTTGAATTAGGTAACAGATTATTTTATTTAGAAAAACTCAGAGAAAATGGAGTATTTTAGTTAGCAGGATGTATAAGGTGCGCCGCCCTGAACGACAATATCCACAACAGAATACATTTGTCAAATTACTATTATTCTTTTATTTTATTATACATTTGTCAAATTACTATATTAAGAAGGAACTGTAATACTAATGCATCAATTTAGCGACAAAAGGCAACGAAAATAATTAAAAGTTTATATAGACTAACAATAAGTGAGACAAGTGGTGTAAGCATAAATTTAAAAACAAAATCTAAATTTTAAAATAATAATATGTAGCACACAATGAATGAACTTAATAACTTTTATTATAATTTTTGTTGCAGTAATTAATACCTATCCACCTACTTGTCTATCTAGAGTGGACGTTCAAAATTCCTTTTTTCTACTTCAATATACTTCTGCAATCGTTTGTAAAGAATTTTTCCTCTTACTATCTTTTGCGTTGTCCTTTCACACATAAAACATATCTAGTACTTTTTTGTGAAATTCATTTTGTAGGTAACTAATTAGGCTTGAAATTTTGAATCAAACAGCTTAAGAACAGTAACGTTGTATTGCTTGTTGGCAGCAGTAAGCCAAACGATTGGTAAAAAGAAGACAACAAGTTACGGGCGCTTTTCAATACTTGAACGATGGCGAGTGGAGATCTTAACCTTAAAGTTTTGTGTGCGCATACACTGGCTATTAGACCGGAGAAAGAATTAAGAAACTTGACATACCCAGAAATTTTGTACCACATTTAATAAACCAGCGTGGCCATCTACTTGCATATACTTAATACGAAGAATTATAAGTATTTGATATTTGTATGGTGCCAAGCAGCTCTTAGTAGATAGGGGCTCTTATTTTAGTTTTCTGCATAATTTAGCTATAATATCCTACTAGTTTGTTGACAAAACACAGATTGAATCATTATATATGTATTTCTGCAATGAAAAAGAGTTATTTTATGCTTTTCTTTAGGTATATAGTATGTACGTATATGCAAATATATAGAACTAGAATTATTTTATATATTTAATTAATTAAATTCAAACAAAACGTAAATACAAAAATAGAAATGTTGACTCGTTATAACAAACTATCTAGAAAAATAAACGGGAAAATACGGCAATAAATATATTGGTAATTACAAAAGATAATCGTAATGCAGGTATTGGTAAATTGGAACAAAAGTCGTTTTATCTACTGTTGCCACCGGCCGGAGTGCACGTTCGACGCTCTTTCGCTTTAGACTGGTTCATCACCATACATTACACCTACTCACGAAATTGCCTGAAAATCTCACGGCTAGTTTTCAAAAATTGCAATCAAACTCGCCGTGAAGAGACACACACTGGGAACTGCAATCGGAAGTAGGGTCGGATAGAATTTCCTTGAACCCTTTGATCGTCTTATGCTGGAGCTGGCTCTGTTCGCGCAGCTTGGAGTTGAGAGTAGAAGAGTTTTGGGCTCGGATGGGTCATGACTTTGGGTGACAAATTGAGTTATACCTTGAGGAGTCAAGGATGGTCGTCTGGGGCCGTGGGCGTTGCGCAGCCGGAATTGAAGAAATCCGCTGGGCGACGAATCTTCACTAGAGGAGGGGGACGATCCTGGGGGACGACGACCATCTGCACACAGGGGTTCTCGCTGTCGCGGGCCCTTGCCCACGCCGAGCTGAGGATCTTCTCAAGATGCTCTCGAATCGACGGAATGCCCAGATCTCGACGAATCTGTTCATTCCTTACGAACCAAGGGGCGTCGACGATGATGCGAAGAGTCCTGTTCTGAAGAGCTTCCAGGCTCTTGAGGAGCGTCGGAGCCGCTGCGGACCAGGCCATAACGCCGTAGGTCAGCAGCGGCCGAAGAGTCATCTTGTAGAGAAGCAACTTGCTGCCTAGGTGAAGGGGACTCCTTCGACCCAGGAGGGGGAGTAGCATGTTGCGGGCAGTCGAAAAACGGGAGCGAAGATCTGTCAGGTGCGGACCAAGGGTGAGCTTTCTGTCCATGAGAATACCGAGGTACCTCACGTCCGGGCTCCAAGGCAGCTGTACCGCCCAGCCCAGAAAACCATCAGTAGCGGTTTGTAGCCGCTGACTGACGAGTCTTTCGCTACTGGTTCTCGCGTAGATGACTGTCATCCGCGTAGATAGTAGTGCTGGTGCCGGGCGACCGGGGAAGGTCCGCCATGAAGAGAAGGAATAGACGCGGTCCCAAGAGAGACCCCTGCGGAACGCCGGATAGGATGCCGCGGGTACTCGACTTCACGGAGTTGCATTTGGTGCAGAAGGATCTGCCCTCCAAATATGACCTAACAAGCCTAACCACGTTGGGGTTCAAACCGGAAATTATCAACTTGTTGATCAGCCCTTGGTGCCAGACTGAGTCAAAGGCACTTGCGAAGTCGAAGAAAACTGCTCCGACGGTTTCGCCTCTCGAGGCCGTCCCTAACGAACTCCGTGAACCGAAGTAGTTGGAGTTCAGTGGACAGCCCAGCTCGGAAACCGAACTGTTCGTCCTGGATGATCGCTAAGTCGTCGGTGAGATCGGTTAGCCGGGCGAGGATGACCGCCTCGGCTACTTTCGACAAATTGGACAGGAGGCTGATCGGCCTGAAATTCTGGGGCAAGAGGTGATCCTTCCCTGGTTTGGGAATGGTGACGACTTCGGCGTGCTTCCAGCAGGCGGGAAAGTGCTGGAGACGGAGGACTGCGTTGACGATGTCGCAGAGAACCTCCGTGGCTTCTAGAGGCAATCTCTTCAGAGCCAGATTGGTGATACAGTCTGGCCCTGGGCCGTGAAGAGACAAATCCTGACCAAATTATTACAATATTAAAAATCACACATTTTCCTAATGCAAAATTAGGCCACGCCCCTTTTCCTAAACAATCGCAACTCCCGGCGAGCCCTTTGGTTTCTGCGAATTATCTATCACTTTTCCTACATTTTAAGACCCTTTGCGCACATTCAACCGGCCAAAATTTTCATTTTCTTCCGGCAAGGTGTTAAAAATTTCGCTCCAAGTTCCCAAAGCGAAGCCACGCCCCTTTCAGGGGTTTTTCGCATAACTCCTTCGGGAGCCGTGCGAATTTCAATTTTTCAACCTCAATCGATCCACAAGGACCTCCCGCATCTTTTCCGCCGTGCCGAATTTTGAAATCTCCCTTTTTATTTCCCCCCACATGTGTCAAAGGTCACCCGGCCAATCCACTGCCAGTTTGGCGGAGGCGTCGGGACAGTGACGAGTAAATTGTCTATAATGGCACAATTTTTCGCTTAAAACAGCGAATCTCCAGGTGTTGCACGAACCTATGTCAGTCGACAATCACCGTTCCTTATTAAATAAGTTCACTAAGTGTCAAATGGTTTCCACGGTTTGGAAACGAAGACCTCCGTAATCAAGATTCTGAGCCGATCTCTACAAGGAGCAGCCCCGAGCTTCCACAGACGACGCAAGTAAGTGGTACCCTTCCCCTCTTTCTTCTGCCAATCCGATCCAGTAGTAAAGTCATTTATCCAAATAAAATAAAAATAATTTTCACAAATATTTTCCCGGTTAATAGTTGCATGTACATGTATAATATTGAATTACCTACAATTTTCGCCGTCAAATTTTCCAAATATGCAAGTTATAATTACTACCAAATACCAGTTTTACCATCCAATACATTATTCTTCGTTTACTGCGTCCGCTCGAACACCGTTGTTTTCACACCATGCTTCCAAATTTACTCGAAATCTCTCAACAATCGTTCTGGTCATTTAATCCTTGCATATTCCCGTCGATTTCCCCAAAATCGCAGGATTGGTGGCATGAAATTTTAAATATCTCTTTGAACCTGACTGAGTTTGTGAACCTTAACCCAACCGTGGCCTTATTTATTTTCCTCTAACACACTACTAGCTATCTCCTGCTTCGTTTCTAATGAAGTAGTTAAGCTTAGTTTAGGGAATCAAATTATTGTACATATTTTTGAGTTGAATAAAATTGTATATGTAGTTAATTCTCCAAGTTATACTTTAAATATTATTCAAAATATCCCAAACCTCATAAGCCAACTATCTAAACAAAAAGTGTGATTCTATAAACACAAGCGAACAAAGTGGAAGTGCTACAATTACTAGCAGCTACGGATAAAGTCATAGGCCAGTGTTGCCAGGTCTAGGGAATTTTCTCTAGATCTATGTTTCATTGAATAATTATTACGCGGTTCAATATACTTAGGTATTCTTTTAATTATTTCGAATTCTTCACTGCTTTATTAAATTTATTTCTACGAAAAAAAAATATATACAATTTAATGTATGGCTTTTATTAATACAATTTTGAAAAATGTTCGTTTGTTTTATAGAGCATTGGAATAATATGGCATCTACTAATCGACCGCAGCCATCGACGTTAAAAGATCGTTCTCCGCTGGGTTCTCCGCACATTCGCCTGGCCCATCTTCATCTGAAGAAGGGCAACAATTGAAAAAGAAAAGGAAGGCCTATCAACAGAAGTATCAAAAAAACTAGGAGCAAGACCCAAAGTTCAAGGGATGGTTGCAACGAAGCAAAAAGGGGCCTACATACGCCTTTTGCAAAACCTGCAATAAGGACTTTAGATGTGGAAAGTCAGAAATAGAAAAACATTCGCTATGTAAAAGCCACGCATCCAGAGCAAAATCCTTTTCCAAACAACAAACATTGACAGCTATGACGACCTTGCAAAAAATGTATCTTTGGAAAGTAAAATTAAAACCGCGGAAATTCGAATTGCCACTTTTGCAGTTGAACACAATATTGCTTTTAATGCTTTAGACCATTTATCTGGAATTATTAGAGAGTGCACTACATCCTTTATAAATAAAGTAACAGGGACATATAGTTTTGAAAAGGCATTAAATTTATTAAAATGTAGGAGTAAAACATTTTCTTTCATTATCGAATGATGAGCCAACGGATAAAAGATCAATTAAACATTTAGCTTTGGTCGTACGAATTTTTGACAAAACTAACGCTAAAAAAAATACTTTTGGGTCTATTATCTGTAACTGATGGAACAGCAGAGGGTCTATATACAAAAATAATAAGTTATTTTACCTAAGATAACATTTCCTATAAACGAAATTTAGTCAGGTTTGGATCTGATGGAGCGAGCGTTATGATGGGTGTACATAACTCGTTATCGATGAAATTAAAACAAGATGTTCCAGGTTTATTTATATTAAAATGCACGTGTCGTTCATTTAGCCTTTGTGCTAACTATGCGTGGGAAAAATTTCCCCATGCAATTGAAGATGTAACGAGAGACGTACATACATATTTGCAGTACAGTTTTAAACGACAGAGAATTCCATGAATTCCAGCAATTTGTCCAAGTCAAACCCCACAAAATTTTGCAACTCAGTCAGACACGATGGCTTTCTTTATTATCTGTTGTCAAACGCTTTGTTGAACAATATGATGCCTTAGTATAATATTTTACTAGTCAACATCTGGAGCAAAAGGTACCATCTGCAGAAAATATTGTAAACCGTCTTAGTGATCCATCCTTAAAATTATATTTACACCTTTTAGAGTTTGTGATTCCATTTTTCAATAATTCAAATTTGGAAATGCAAACTGAAAGTATTACAATTCATACTCTCTATGCAAGAATAGAAAATGTCTTACGTACCCTATTAGGTTGCTACATAAAAAAAGAATATCTCGATCAAACCCCTATTGAAAGTATTGAATATAAAAATCCGCATAACTTTGTTGCTATTGAAAATATACATTTAGGTGCCAATCTTATGAGATGTATTACCACACACCAATACACATGGACTGACTGATGGTGACTTATTAAATTATCAAAAACGTTGCCTAGAATTTTTGATTGAAGGTTGTGAACAAGAGATTTGACAGCAAAAGTAAATCCACAATTATTTTAAAATAATTATCAATTGCATCACCAAATGAAGTTTTATCCGAAAAACACCAGTCAATAGCACATTTGGCAATGAACTTACCCTCCTTAGTACCAACAAGTTAATTAAATATTATTGACTAAGAGTGGCGAAGGTTAAGAAATTTGGAATTGGCGGAATATAATAACTTAAATGTACATGAATTTTAGGTGCAACTTTCTAAATTAAAATTAGGTGACAATACGCCATTGTTTCCTAAATTGTGTCAGTCTATGTTTAATTTATTTACCCTACCTCACTGGAGTGCAACAGCCGAACGCATTTTTTCTCAAATAAATTTAAATAAAACCAAAATTCGGAATAAACTTTCCACAGAAACTTGAACTGGAATTCTTCATACGAAATCACTTTTAAAACACACCAACTGTTATAATTTGGAAATAAAAAACGACTTAATTAAAAAATTACACTCAAACATATATAAAGAAGAAACAAAATAAAGTATCAGGCTATTCACGAATTCGAATAGTAATATTAAGTAGAAATGTAACCCAAAACAGTTATTTTTTAAGAATAGGCAGTATTTTCTATATGTATATCGATCTATTTGTATCACAGCTATTTCGTAATATTAATAAGTGTCCTTAGTTAATTTAATAACAATCGCTAATTTTTGTTTAATTACTTTAATAACGACAAATTTCGTCTTCTGTTACAGTAAAATGTAACATTAATACTTTTTTTTCCATTAAAAATCTTTCAAACATATTTTGTTTAAATTTGGTTTGTAACCCATAATACACTGGAGTAGTGACGGTCTAGGGAAATCTAAGGAAATTTTGATTGAACATCTAGGGAAAAAATTTAATTTGATATGGCAACGCTGCCATAGGAAGGTTTCACGTAAGTGCTTTGCTAAGCGAACAACTGCAGTAAGTACGAACCTTTATTCGAATTTTACCGCACAAACAAGAGTCTCGGAACAATTTGGCGTAATAAATTAATGAACCTTAAACTAATTTTGCCCAAAATTACAACCCCCAACGACTGCGGTAACATTATATTGGCACCCAACCTGGGGCTAACAGTTACGTTCGCTCACTCCCAAACGACAACAGTAACATTGAGTAACTCGCTCCCCAAACAACAGCGGTAACACTACGTGCTATAAATACATAGGTATGAAAAAGAATACTTACATAAAACTGTCATATCTATCTCAGCTTTCAACGGAGCTTTTGACATTATATTGCTAGCCTCACATTTATATCTAGCCTTATTGTCACTAGCGTCCGCCGTAAATGTATATACATTTTCGGATATTCTGCCGGCAGTCCGGTAGGCCATTCTAATCTGCTCGCCATTTTTATACCATATGAGCTGTGCAGGCGGATTACCTCCTCTACTTCTGCATATCAACTCAACTGTTTGTCCTCTACGAATTGTTTCGCCTTCAGTATAACCTTCGATATATGGTAAACCAGGAGGATCTATAAGAAGCATGAAAGACACTTTATATGTAAATAGGTAGTAATCTTATAGAAATTAGTCGATGTGTATGTGTATGCTAAACAAAAACATTTTCAGTGTATCTAGCTCATGAAGTTCCATTTAGCAATGACTTATTGGTGTTAACTTGTAGGATATGTACAACACTCTAAACAATTAGGAGAATTTTACTCCAATTATAGGATAAATACACCCAAATTCAGGGAAAATTTCACCTTTTGTGGATGAAAACAGAAAATGAAATAATTTTACCCTAAAGCATCAGAATTTAAGATAAAATTCAACCAAGAAGAGGTATGCGCGCAGGCGCTACTTGTGGAAGACACAGAACAATCTTCATATACGTTCTACGCATGCCCATAGTGACCGCCAATATGTCATAATCTGGTGTTTTTAATGATAAACAAATTATGAGTGCACAAACTTTAATTCAAAAGGTAGGTAGAAGTTATGACATATCAACAACCAACCACAACACCAATGAACAAGTTAGTAATCAGTAGGTATTAGTAATAGCTTATGATACTAACTTAACCGATGCCATTCAAATTCAGTTTCTCATTTATGTACATCCTACATTCACATCTTACGGTGTATACGTCGGTATTTGTAGTGCGGATCTACTAGGTTAATTTCCTCTATGTGTTTAGTTTGTGAAACTTAACAAAAAAAGATGTATACACTATTTTGATTATAAGTTTTCACTTAAAAAAGCAATAAAATAACTGTGAAAATGACCGTTATACACCAATAACGTGAACACCATAACACAACGTTGTGCAAGAGGCGAATTGGAACCTATGAGCGGGATAATTTATGCACACTTAACCCTAAATTCCGCCAGTACACAAATTAAGATAATTTTGCGGCAGTTTTCGAATAAACACGAATATATTGTTCCTTCTGAAAATTTAATATAAGTAATAATATTTTGTTCTATTGTGTTGTTTTCTAGTATATTTTAATTAACACATATAATATGAGTATACACATAATTTTAATTAACATATATACATTGGTGTTGTAAATTGCTTAATTATTTGTTATTTTATAAGTTCTAGTTTATAGACAACAATTTGGTATTCCTTTCTCTACATATTCTTTGTTTTGTTTCGAGTCCAATAATTTACAAAATAATAACAATACGTATCTAATACCCAACAGAACATCTACATCTTTCATGGTTGGATCATCTGTAAAAGAAAATGTACCATTGCAATAATCACCAATATTATCATCGTATCGAATACTCTACAGGGTGAGCTAGGAGGAACGATCTAAACTCCAGGAGTGTATTGTACACGTGTCAATAATCTGAAAGAACTCCTATGTTCTTATCCGATTTTTATTTGTTTTGAAGTTATAGCGTAATTACAAATAAACAAAATTTCATTCATTAACATTTTTTTGTTATGAAAACCTTTGACGATATTCTTCAACAGCAGCTATAGCATTTCATTACAAAAAGTATAAACAAACACGAAGCGTAAAAGTATGCAAAAGCTTAGAATTTCATGGAAGGGAGTTTTTTATTTCAATTGGCTGCAATCTCCAAGATTTTTCTTTCCATCTTCTAACCGCTGTGTTCACTATCAATATTTTCATTTCACCCACCTATTTTTTTTAGGACACAACATATAGTGGGTAACGTTACATATTATTCTTCACTTATACCAAAATGTTTTAAAAATAGAATGTTGCAGACGAAATACGAGCTTTTTTTCGTGCTTTTTCGATGATCTTATGAAATCCATAGGGATTTTATACTATACTAACATATTCCAACTTAGAGCGTGCATAAAGGTACGTACAGACTACTCGTGCGCGTGCTCGTGACTGTTTATAGTGTGGACGGCTGCACAAACCATGCTTGTAAACCTCGCAAGTGGTGCGAGCCAAGGTACGACTCCACCAAGAGTCGGTACATCAAAGAAAAGATCGTTGTACTCGCAAGCCCAAGTGAACGAGAAAGAATTTCTTGCTCGTGCATGAAAATAAGCCTGTGTTGTAAGACACTACTTATAAATATTACAAAGTAACAATTCGAGCACATTATCATGGAAACACTAAATTTATTTTTCAACTTGTGTGCTAGAATTTTGTTTATTTTTACATATGTTATAAGTACTGAATTATTTTGCTTTTTTTATCTTTCTGGTGGAATTTTCCTTATTCCTATATTTGTTGTAAGAAACGGTAGTCGGTTTTGTTATAAAATAATAGTAGACATATCTAATAGAATCGAGATCTATCTTTACTCCTTTCTTCAAACGCTCAACAATTGCAGCACATATTTCTGGAATTGTACTAGAAATAAGTTGTTTTAAAAAATTGAAAAGAAAACTCAAACCAGATTGCTAGTAATCTTTACTTAACAGGAATTGCTTTTCAGTATGTTGTATCTTTCTTTTATAAATTCTTGGACCTACAAACTATTTGGACTTCTATAAAGAAAAGTCACCGAAGTCAACGATGTTTTCTTCCACGTTTCTTTGCAAGCAAAATTACTCAGGAGCACAAGTATAGGCACGAGTACGAGCCAGCGCACGAGTAGTATGTACGTACCTTAAGGGTTCTATAAATACCGTATTAGATGCGAAATGCGGAAAAATGTCTAATCAAGAAACATAATGTTTTAAATCTAGTGAAGTGTACACTTAAATTCATAAAGATATAATTTCCATGGCGCAGTTGGCAATTCAGTATCGCGCATACATCGCATACATAAAGGTATTGGCTTCCGTGAAGCGACTAGCAATCACCAATTCAGTCGAATATAAACCATTGATCAAACAACATGTAAACTGCTATACTGAGCAATCAAGTCATGATTGCTAAATAACTGCTGCCGAACTCTATGACTGAGCTGCTCTGCGTGAACCACATTTGTTCGAGTAAAGCTAGACACCATTTAATGAATAATTTGTCTATAAGCTAAACAGTAACTAGTAAACTTACAAAGTTAATCAGTTGTGTTCGAGTTAATTTATTGCTAGTACACCATTTTGCAACCTCAATAATTTGTTCTTATAAAAGCTCACAGTAACTTAGTAACTTACAAAGTTTACATAGAGAAATATATATGTAAATGTATCAGAATGTTGAGACAAATAAGTACATAACGATTAAAAAGTATTTCGCAGGCAATGTCAACATGCACTATGACATTAACTCCAAAAACTCACAGATTAGCCAGATGTAATTTGATTGTTGGAAAAAAATCTCTCTAATATCCGACTGAGATCACCTTATTTGATTGGCTATTGCAACTCTGATTCGTTTGAAACTTAAGTGGCGTTCACATAGGGCATCGCGGGGGTAAGGTAGGAATTAAGAATGTTCGCAGAATGCAATTAAATACGACCATTTACACAGCGGTGTAAGGCAGAATTATTAATTGGTGTACGGCCTGTGATCTTCTCCTCGCTCCCGGAGCTGGGCCGAAGCCCTTAAGCTCCCTTATCACTTAGCGGCAGCCACTCCGCACTGCTTGTATGTCGATTAATAGTGATAAACCAACCGGAGGCGTACATTCAGCCGGTAATCTTAGTCAACAATTCTGTCGGCAATTCTCGTCACTCTCCTTCTGGGAGGGGGGCGATCCATCGGCTCCACCAGTTTTTGCGTCAATAATCAATTAGAAGAGATTCTCGCCCTTTCCAATGTTCCTCCCGATATTTCACGCAGGTGTGCCGTCAAAGATGGTATCTGGAGATCCTGTCGAAGCTGGCTATTTCTGACGAATCACCGGACTCCAGCGATAATTCTCAGCGTCGTACTCTGCAGGGCCTCCAGTTTCTGCAAGCGGCGCACTTCGCGGCTGTTTCCCATGATAGAGCTCCATAGGTAAGTATTGGCCTTAGACAGGTGATATAGAGAGGCCACTTCGTTCTGAAGTCCAAAGAGGATTCCCTTACTAGTAAGGCCATCAACGAACCCCTGGTTCAAAGGAACATTTCCTTGACGCGGTCTGTGTTGGATTTCCACATTAGTCGCTAAAAAAAATCCAGATATCGTGCAGTGGAGCTCCACGGGATCACTGCCCCGTCAATCTCTATTCTTCCAGGAGGTAATCTCCTCCTATACGTAAACCTCACTGCCACACTCTTTTCAGCATTCACCGAGAGCCCCCATCTTGTTAGCCACTCCACCAATGCATCGAGCGCACCCTGCAGACGCCTCAGCAACAATTCTTCGTTCCTACAAGAGGAGTAGATCGCCGTATCGTCTACGTATACAGACAGCTAAACCAGCGGAGCATGAGGGATGTCGCTGGTGTAAAGTATGAATAATTTGGGTGCCAGCAGAGAACCCTGTGGCACCAGGGCTAGTATAGGTCTTTTAGATGACAAGACGTGCCCACTCTTGATTGAAAATGATCTCCCCTCTAAGTATGATCTTACCAAGGACACGAAGCTGTCGCCGACGCGCAACCTCCTCAATTATCGCAGCAACCCATGATGCCACACCGTACGAACGCCCTTGTGATGTCTAAGAACACCGCCCCGGTGTACGGCGAAGCTATACACACTTTAAATTATGGCGCTACCACGGCGTTATATAAATACAACCGACCAATCACAGTGCAGGTGGCGGTTCGTGTCAATTTGTATACATACTTTTGAGGTTATGATATTCTCTTGATTCATTTTGAACTTTTAATTGACCGCTATTAAAACAGCACCTGCATCAGATACAAGTGGATTCTGAAACTAGAATGGTCACAGAAGCTCATGAAGAAAATTTAACAATATTCGACGTAATTATATATATTTATATAGCAATAATCCAGCTACAAGTGACATGGAATTGTAAATTAGCAAAACCTTGGGCTCAAATGTAGGAAATGTAAGCTTAAAATATCTCTCGGAGCCGAAGCTTCAAAAGACTCCTACAAGTGTTCCTGGTGATTTAAACATTTCATTCAACTATATGACATTGTTATCTCCTGAATTAGTGAATTGGCATTCTTTGTAAAGATTCACGCAGAACACAAGGATGTAAAGTTATGTATTGGCTTTAAATCTGTATTTCTTGGGACTAAAGATATATGAATATGTAAGCAATATACTACATTAAGACAAATGATTGTTTCAGACGACGTATACAACTTTAAATAATCATCTATATAAAGAGTAAGCTCGAGCATGTATATTGTGTGTAGTTGAAGTGAGGCTAATTTGTTTTGCATCAGTAAAGATGGAATCGTAGCATTTCATAAGATATAAGTATACAATATTAACCTTAAAAGTCCCCTGTGATGCTTTTCGTAAAAGTATCTGTATAAATTGGAAACAACCTGAATGGAATGTTTTCGAAACATAACGCTTGCTCTGGAAAAAGATTTGGAAGTGTTAATTAATATAATTAATGCATTATATGACTAATACTACACATTAAAGCTTTGGTAACTTTGTAATCCGCCAAGTATAACTTGCCAGTGGAGTATTTATTAAAATTCGTTATATGATTTAGAATTCTCTATCTATAAAAATTTACTAATAGAGAGTTAACATTTCAAAAACGGAGGATGCAAAGATTCCTACTTTAAGGCGTTTGTAATTTTTGATTTGTTTCAAATATAAAGTTTATAGAATTATTTTCTTTTTTCCAAACGATTACTATATATATATATATTTGGTTATCTGATGTAAAATAATTCCATGTATATTTGTACATGATAACAGCATCAGTATGTAAGTAGGTACATTGTATTATGCATTTTACAAAGGAACTGTCAAAGTATACAGAGATGTAAGGGTAAGGGTAAGAATTGAATTTATAAGCAATGTAATAGGTGTGAGTCTATAGAAACTTTTGCTAACTATATCATTTAAGAAAGAATGAAATGTTATAATCTTCTTTATTTGATTTTCTAATTACGTACATTTCACAATTCTTTTTGGATAAACATTAGTCATTTCTATTGCAACTACCATACTTATACTTTTACGATAAAGGCAAATAGAATAAAACTTAAACAAACTGTTTTGCTTTTGTGTTCATTTCTATTCCTTTCTATGATAATTTGCTATAAAACAAAAATCATACTTAAAATGTTTTCTTTATATCCTAATTTATGTAGTTTTGATGAAATGAAAATTTTCTTTGATTTTTTTTTTTGCTATTATTCATTCCTCCATCACTTGAAGATTCATTGGCTCCTGTATCCGCACATACAGGTTTATAATTTGCATCGCATATAGCAAATAAAATTCTAAGTTTTCTTATAAAATTGTTTGGTTGTTTTATATGAATGTACATGCCTTTTATTAGACCTATACAATTCGGAGACTGCCTCTTGTTGGTAAGTCGTAGACAGGTTATAGTACAGTCCACAGCGCTTCAAATGTTTCTTGAAATATTTGACAGACCTTTGATTTGCTTCTACTATTTTCAATAAATTTTGAAGTAAATCAACATCCATTCCTGCATATAAGAAAATGAAATCAGAATCATGATTTAAGATTTCTTGAATCAAATTTAAATAGTCCACTTGTTTCGAGTGTTGATGGGACGTACCCGCCAACCTCGTCTCTTTTTTTACATTTATTTTAAAATTTGTTCGTCATGATTATTGCAGAAACTGTTAATAAACACAGTATATAACGTTTCTGTGTCATTCCATCCATTACAAAAGACAACATTAACAGATAAATTAAGGTGATGATACGACCAAGTAAACCGCGATGTCAGTTGTCATTATCCCCTGAAATTATTTTGTGCATTACTTGCTGAATATTGCAAATAGTTTCCCGCTAATTCTCAGGATAATTTCACGCTACCCTATATGAACGCACTTTTACTCTGTAAAGAAAGCTACAACAAAACCCTGTCGCATATAGTATAAAAACTACAGGATAATTTCTTTTAGTAATATTGAATTACTGGTTAAGCAACCAGGAAATGTCCCAGTTTCTATTTGTGCAATAATTGGATTGATATTCGCTACGCGTACAACTAACTTCAGATATCCAGCAATACTCATTAACAGTGTTGAAGCGGCCAGTTGAATCGCATAAAACTATCGCCGTCGTATTGTGATAAATTTTATTCAGCTCATTCTTCACGCGGTTATTTTATTCGCTCGCAAGGCAAGTGAAGAGATGAGAATCGATCTCAGGTCAACTGCTAATGTCGCCCTTGACTAAACAATCTTAAATTTAGAAAATTTTCAGTGACAAATATGTGATGAATATTAATATAGTCATACGGAGTCATCAGTTTATCAAAGATCTTATACCAATAAAGGCAGCATTGCAAACTAGTCACTATCTTAATAAGGCACCATGCCTCAACTATTAATACCCAAAAGTAGTGAAAATTATGGTAAGATACTTGTGTATACATTCTATATTTCCATCTATATTTTATATATAGTCCGACACCTAACGATACAAAGGACATAAGATTAAATAAAAAAAAATATTTTATATAAACGTTAACAATTGAGAACCAGTCAGCACTTACATCATCTTCTGTGTAAACGAGTACTCTAAAACTGTGGCACTGGAACACTGAAACAGTTCACTAAGACCCTTAGCACAACACTTAATTCGTACTGGATGCATGCTTCGATAGCCAAGCAATCATCATCAGCAGAAAGACTGAACTAACAAGCTAAGCGAAAAACTAACCTTATAAGGAAAATAAATTATGCAATATGTAAATTTAAAATCGTAAAATTTAATGAGCTGCTTCATTGCACAGGACTATAAATAGCCTAACGGTAAATGAGCAGAATGACGTGAGTTATAAATCCTAGTATTACAATGAAGCGGTTCATTGCACATGGTTAAAATTACTGATTTATCCATGTTATCCACTGGGTCTTTGGAATTTCCTAAAAGGTTTTTAAGGTTATTGCTCGAAGAGAAAACAATCTTGCGGTCAATCCTAGAAAAGATTTTTTGAAGACCGTTGGTGTAACATGGATAAAAGGGTAATTTAACATATTTCTTATTATTACGGCCGCCAATGCGTTCTAATGTGCTTACATTTCTAATTCTTAATCTATTCTTATGTTTCCTAATAGTATTATAGACGACATCTTCAGAGAATCCGTTAAAGTTAGAAATATTGATGATTTCTTTTAGTTCATTTTGATATCTATCTTTAGTTAAAGGAAAATTGAGTAACCGGTGCACCAAAAAGTTACAAAATTTCATGTAAAGATTGTAATCAAGTGTATATTGGGCAGACAAACAGATCAATCAAAATTAGGTACAAAGAACATTTGGCTCATCTCAAATTCAAAAGGTTTGATAAACCTAGCGTTGCCCTACATATGCTTGAAGATAACCATAATGTTGATAATATAAAGTTAATTAAAAACGTAAAGAGTACTGTTCAATTAAATTGTTATGAAGGCATGGAAATTTACAAAAACAAAAACTCACTTAATGAATTCAGATTTAGGACCACTAAATTCCAGCCTTTATCCTTTGTTACATCATGTTTAATCATTTATAGTTGTAATTTTAACCATGTGCAATGAACCACTTCATTGTAATACTAGGATTTATAACTCACGTCATTCTGCTCATTTACCGTTAGGCTATTTATAGTCCTGTGCAATGAAGCGGCTCATTAAATTTTACGATTTTAAATTTACATATTGCATAATTTATTTTCCTTATAAGGTTAGTTTTTCTCTTAGCTTGTTAGTTCAGTCTTGCTGCTGATGATGATAGCTTGGCTGTCGAAACGTGCGTCCAGTACGAATTAAGTGTTGTGGTAAGGGTTTTAGTGAACTGTTTCATCATCTTCTGTGAATGTAAACCTTTTAGGTCTAATAGTATGTCTACCACTGCGTGTTGCAACACAATTCGACGAAGATGGTTTTTCAGTAGTAAAATTAGACGAAGTGAGTGGATTGGTCTTTCAAGCGCTGTAAAGGTCTTGAATTTCATCGTAGTCTTCTTCCTTTTGAGTTCGGTTGGGTTCCTCATCTGTCGGGTAAAGTTTTAGTACATTATCTCGATTACGTTTGTATTCAACTTCTTTGGGAGATGTTATTACAAACCATATAGTCCAAGGTCCGACCTATGTTACATTAGTAGGCATCCAAGGAGGTGACGGTGTTTTATTGTAATACACTTTATCTCCTTCTTTCAACGGCGTTTCCATGATCATGGTAATATTTCATATTTCTTGTCGTATTCTTTACAAATTCACCATGCTTTCTGTAGTTTATAAGTTGCTTCAATAATTCTTTTGATATTAGAAGATTCATTCTTAGTGCACGTGACATCAGTAATTGGGCAGATTAATGTCCATTGTCTAGAAATGTATGCCAGTATTGTAATAAACCAGCATAAGGATCAGTGATGGACTCTCGACAGTGGTTAAATGCGTTTTTAACAGTTCCACTACTTCTGAGGTAATGTGGACTGGACGTCGCATAGACAATATGCTAGTTTTTTATAAATAATTTGAATTGTTCTGAGTAAACAGATCGGGAGATTCACCTCTTCGGAAGTTTAATATGAAGCGATAATAAAACCTACCTGGTCAGAAATTCACTGCCAACAATAAATATGCCAGGTGTATATAAATATAAGAATGATTATTATGTACTTATTATCATTATATAAAACTGTTGTAATTGCTTCCACTAATTCAGTGATAAAGAATTATTAAAATTGCATATCTTTTAGTAAGCGTTTACCTATATTGTTATAACATAACATTATGCAATATAAATGAGTTTAGCAAAACATTCATATTACTATTAAGCTATCTAGGGGTAATCTAAGATGAAATTATTAATGAATGAAAATGTATATGTTTAGCTTTGTTATTTTAGTATTAATTGTACATTATCAAAGTTGTGCTTTTCAATAACTTTTTAAAATCTTGGTTGCAAAATGGTTGAATCTTTACGGTTTTTTTTTTTGTTGCTGGATGAAATGGAACTAGTAGGCATTTCTTTTAGTAAAAGAAATATAAACGTGGTTGTGCAATCTTTTATATATAAATCTGGTTTACATTACAAATGTCTGTGACATTTTGATAAATACCAAAACGAACTACTATGTTTCTAATTTTAGTAATGCAATTTAATTTGAGCAATCTCTTAATAGCCTAATTGTAAGTAAATTACCTTCAAATTTTGATTGTTTATTTATTAGTAAAATAAAGTACTATCGTATTTTTATGTCCACCGTATGGATACTCTAAGCTATATATTTTTCTAAATGTGTGTTAATTGAAAATTTCCAAGCTGACGCACATATGTAGAAGCATGAATAAGAAATTAGTAATTGTTTGTTTTGTAGGGGCATGTAATTTGCATATTAGTATCTTTCCATTATTTACAAATGCAGTGTTCTTGCAAAACCTGCAATTCCCATTTTATTGAGTTATATGATCATTTAAAACAAAAAGTAAATGGAAAGCTTGAATTTAAGCTTTCCGCCATAAAATATAGTTACAACCAGTGGCGGTGGGCGATGATGTAAACGGGAGGGCGCGGACAACGATTCGACTTCCTCCTGTATTTCCGTTGCATAGTACAATGTACACTATATGCACGAGGGAATCGAATCGCTGTCCGCGCCCTCCCGTTTACGTCACCACCCACCGCTACTGGTTACAGCCTACACTTTCTAGATATCCTAAAAACATGTCCTCGCCACGGAGTTATACATATATACTTGTGCGGCTTTGCTAATTGGCATAGTCTAAATGCATCTTAAAATAAGCCAACCGGTACCCTTAGAACCTTTAATAACATATACACCACAAAATAAGCTATCATTTGGCAAGCAGTATCTTTCTTCAAGAGTTGAGACACTCTGTACCTATACATGCATCAGTTACACAGGCTGATTAATAATGCACCATCTTTCTTTAATGACTGATAATATCCCAATTGTTGCTATTAACGAAAAAAATACGCCCGTCCCTCAATTCACGCGGAGTATCTGTTCCACGTGAATTTGATCTACGAATGAAAATCGTGTAAATAGTCTGTAGGTACAAAAGAAAAAATATTGGAAATGAGAGCTAGTAAAAATTTTAGAAATATATATGAACATGTTTATTTCTCATAGATAGATTAACATAAAAATAATTATGACATTTCAGAAAACAAAAATAAATTTGTCACTATCGCCAATTTGAAATTTAAAGCAATCAACCTTTTCCTTTTAATTGGTACAAACAATGTCTGCAATATTTCATTAAATTTTGAACGAAATTTGAGGGCCACTTGAAGGTTTAGATCAATGTATATAATGGCACTTTCCAATTTTCTAACTAATTCAAGAGCTATACAAAAATTTTCCAGTCGCGTATAAAAATACCGTGTGAACTGTATTCAAATTTACCACGTAAACTAAAGACCGTAAGAAATGGGCTCGTAAATAAAGGGACAGGTGTAAATAGTTGTAAGATGCAAAACCTCTAACCTTACTTACCGATTGACCCTGCTATAAGCCAGTATCATTCAAGAACAAGTTCAGCGCGTCGAAGAATCGTAGATTGGTTGCTTTGCTTATATTAAAATATTGTCATCTAAATTAATTCTTTTTCCATATTTGTTTCGATCAAGAAAGTAAACTATCTATGAATAGATGAAGAATTGACGTTAAATATGACAGAATCACATTTAATATAGCCTATATCATTCTATTATTTATGCTTAGTTATCTTGATGCTTTTCATTTCTTTAAACCCTAACAATTTTTGCTTTTTTCTGTTATTGAAATGGTACATATATTTATTTTTATAAATATATGTACATTCGCTAAAAGTAGGTGTAGGGTAGACTGAGCCTGGGAAAAAACCGGAAGTAGGTAGCGAATTTCCAAAAGCGACTCCTTTATTGTGGCTAGAAGTGTCATCTTCATTATCTTGCCATCGCCACCCAATGTGACAAGTGTCACACAGTGCTGTATGACACTTGTCTTACTAGGTGAGGATGACAAGGTACTAAAGATGACACCTGATAACCGCAAAATAAATAATGAAGATGGCACCTCTAACCATAACAAAGGAGCCGATTCTCGGAATTCGCTACCTACTTCCAGCTATTTTCCCACGCCCAGTCTACCCTATACCTACTGCTAAACTTAGGCAATGCTAGCTTTTATTGGGGTATCTCAATAAGTGTAAAATTGGATGCTTTGTATACCTCAACAATTTTGTTAATAAAGAACTAGTTTTTTTAATTATTAATGGTAGCAATTTGGCGTATGTTATCACTCGTTAATCTGAGGACGGTCGCGCAAATTTAAAAAAAATTGTGGTAGCTTTGTAATGACTGGTTGTTGATATGTGCTTTTAAGAATTCTCCTAGAATGAGTTTGTTGTTTTTAGCTTATGTTTTCTATCGAAAAAGATTTATTTTTGATATCACTGTAAATTTGTTCTACTCAGGCGCACGGAAAACATAACTCAATTATGTTTTTCTGATGTTTCAAAGAAAAGAAAAAAGTAAAAACAAACTTAAACACATTTCTTAGAGTAGTGAAAGAAAATGTTAATGTTGTAATGTATTGTAATTTATTGTAATGTATTGTAATGTATTGTAATGTATTGTAATGTGTAATGTATCGCAACGTACGTAATCAATCTATTGTATTTACCATCATCCACGCCTGAGATTATATTATGCATACCAAACATTGCTTTCATTCTTGTACAAACCATAATTAAAGAATTGTTATTATCTACGTTAAATATTGTCCGAATTACTTATTTCCCAATTGTTCATTTTGATGAAGGAGTTATGTCAATATAAACTCGTATATCACAGTGTAGAAGTTATGTTAATATAAACTCTTTAATACAAATATAAATAGCGACGCCAGGGCGATTACATATAGACTAAACAAACAACCCTCTGCGTCACGCACTGCCTTTATTATTGTAAATGTCATTTAGATATATCGTTCGTTTACTAATGATTAGAAATTATTATAAATATAAGCAGTAGAAATGTATAAGAGGGCATAGTATACCGAAGATCAGATCGCTTGAAACCAGTCTATTTTTAAGTATCGAGAAATTTTGTCTGTTGTATTCTATTTTTTAAATTTAAAAACTAGTAATTACAACTGAGGTGTTGTCTTCTTTCCGACGGTGCACACTACAAAACTGGTGTCAGAAGCGGGATTCTACTGATGTATTAATTGATTGACTAATTGATTGATACACAATAGAAGATTCAAGAATACGAAGGAAAGGAACATCCATCTTCGGAATCGTCTGTGGTGTAAAAACCCGAAGACTAGATCTGGGTTTCACCGTTTACCAAGAAGAAGAGAGCCATCAAGGTGTCCAGGAACAAGTCACTGCTCCAGCCTTCTAAGCCCCGGGAAAGTCAGCACCTCCAAGGAGTTTCATCAATATTCTTCGTAAAGCCAACAACTATGCTACTACATCTACTATCTCTGCAGTAAGGGGAACTAATTCTTGTTATCTCGTAAATTACAAAAACTGTAATTTTGCATATTTTACGTTATATACTTCGCTTTATATAAGATAACACTTAAATATATAAAACAAATCCACAATATACCCAAAACTAGAGGACCTTAAATCAGAGATTAATAATAAACAAGAATCAATTATGTCTATCTCGTTAGATCAGCAGAGAAAATGTTGTTCAAATTCGTGGTATAAACAAAAACTATATGAATTCATAGATAATTGCTCTAAAAGCTATGTCACTAGTTAAGCCCAGAACATAAATCTGTACTTTTAACCTTAATTGAAACTAAATAACCGAGAACGCTAGGGCACTAATAAGAAATCGTTCCTCTCTGATTGGGGATACATTAAAAAATCATCTTTTAGATGCATATTCGGGAAAAAAAGGACAGTTGGTCAATGGCAGCTAGAGCTAAATTCATGCCGTCAAAATTTCAAGGAAAACGTAATGAGTTTTGCTAATAAGGTTTGGAAAACTGCTATATTAAACTTTTAAAATTTCTTTAGACGAAGAACTAAGCTCTGAACCCCGGAAAGCATGTGTGAATTTTTTAAAAAACAACAAGCTTTAAATGTATTCTAACTGGGTTAAACAAAGGAAATCTTAGCATTTTAGTAAAATCACAAAGACCTAATTCATTAGAAAACTCCCTATAGCCATAGCACTATCAGAAGAACAAGAGCAGCTTTCAAAACTTGAAATGTCAAAAATATCAAAAACATAAACAATTCGTTTACAAAAACATTGCAATTTCTGTAATAATTCGGGTCCCCACTAGTTTCGATTGTAGGAACAAAAACAAAAATCAAGGTTCTAAAGTATATCAGTTCAACATACAAATTACGAAAAATCTCAACAACACCCGATTCTAACTCTTCTAGACCAAAAGTGTGTAATTATTTTTAAAAAAAATGGTCATCTAATATCAGAATGTCGAAAAAAGAGAATACAAAAATAGAAAAAGAAATCTAGCTACTAATTCTCAACCAAGTACCTCGCAACATTTAAACTCCAATCGTTCCGAGCGACGGTCATGCAACGGAACACCAATTCAATAGTGGCCGAATTTTCTCAATAAATCTAGGAGCTACTACCTCATTGTCATTAGATATTCCAGAAAACTAAATAGCGTAGGGAAAATTCTAATTGATACTGGTGCAAATATTAACCTCATTAAAAATTCAAAGATAGAATCTACTACTGAACTCCATTTATCTAAATCAATTTACTAAAAGGTATCGATAATAATGTCTTGAATCCTACATATACAAATCAATATACCAATCTTACATTCCTCTTGAAAAAAATTTCTACGAAACATATATTCTACATCATTCCTGATGTTTTTCCTATTTCTTATGATGGTTATTGGTAATGATCTTTTAAAACATTTCAAAGCTGTAATCGATTATGAAAGAGATCGCATATTCATAAAAAAAAAGAATTTATTCTAAATCTAGAAAAAACAAATTCAAGTCAAAATATAAATCTTAGTCAGGAAAAAAATCACTCAGAATTAAAAGAGGGTTCAACAGGTTTGAATAATGTGTTATTACCATACAACCTCGCTGTGAACGCTTGTTAGAATCAATGTCATATTACCCTAAAATTTAACGAAGGTATAGTCCCTAATAAAAAATTCTTGAAGGCGTATATTTATGTTCTAGTATAGGTAAGGTGAAACGACGTTTGATACAGCTGTTACCTCAATTTTGAATGTAACTGAAAAACCAATAAACATTACTTGCTTAAATTAATGTTAGAGCCTTATTCAGAAGAGACTAATATCCAAGAACATATATCTGACGTTAATTTTATAAACTGCAATAAAGAGCGCATACAAAGGTTAGCTCAATTTTTAAAGAAAGAACATCAAATAAAGAAGAAAAAAGATTCGTGGTCAGAATATGTAAGGAATACAATCACGTCTTTCATTTAGAAGGAGACACACTTTCATTTACGAATTCCGTGCAACATAGTATACCTACAAAACCAATATTCCTGTAAACAAAAAATATATAGATTTCCTGAAGTCCACAAATCAGAAAGTAGAAGCCCCAAATACAACAAATGTTAAAGCAAGAAATCTTTACGCCATCACATCTCCATGGAACTCCCCAGTATGGGTTGTTCCGAAGAAAAGCAGATGCGTCAGGTAAGAGGAAATGGAGGATCGTAATCGGACTATCGGAAGCTCAACGAAATCAGTGTTGGAAATTCGTACCCTTTACCGAACATTACTGATATATTAGATCAGTTAGGCATTCGAAGTTTTTCTCCACAATCGACCTTACCTCAGGATTTCACCAGATTCCAAGGATCCGGCTGATGCACAGAAAAACCGCTTTTTCAGTACCCACAGGACATTACGAGTTTAAACGTATGCCTTTTGGACTTCGTAATGCGCCGAGCACCTTTCAAAGATTGATGAACACATTTCTAGCAGGAATACAAAATTTTAGAGCTTTGTGTATTAGATGACATCGTGGTGTTTGGAGGAGATCTTAATACTCAAAATTTGTAGACTGAGAGAAGTCTTCGATAGGCTTGCAAAGCATAATTGAAGATTCAACCAGACAAGTGTGAATTCTTAAGGAAGGAAGTCATTCCCTTAGGGCTTTTGATCACAGAAAGGGAGTTAAACTGATCCATCCAAGGTAGAAGCCGTTCGGAAATATCCTCAACCGCATTCTCAAAATGATATACGTCATTCTTGGGTCTTGCAGGATATTATCGACGATTCTTTCCCCGAATTCAGCAAGATAACGCAACCTCTAACGAAACTCTTACGGAAAGGAAAAAACATTCCAATGGACAAGCACACAACAGGAAGCTTTTGAATCTTTAAAAACCTCCTTAATATCGGAACCTTTACTTCAATACCCGACTTCACACAGCCTTCATCTCCCACAGACGCAAGTAATTATGCGATCGGAGCAATACTTTCTCAAGGAAAGGTAGGTGAAGATCATCCCATAGCATACGCAAGCAGGACGTTGAAAAAAAGCCGAAGGTAATTATAGTACTATCGAAAAGGAATTATTGGCAATCGTATGGGCCACCAAACATTTCGACCATACCTATACGGTAGGAAATTTATGATTTTAACAGACCATCGACCACTTTAAATACTTAATTTAGTGTCAAGGATCCTAGTTCTAGATTGCTCAGATGGCGACTAGCTATAGAAGAATACGACTATGAAATTGATACCCTGCAGGTAAGAAAAATCAACATGCCGATTCTCTTAGCCGAATTCAACTCGAGTGCATATTACAAAAGTCAACCAGAAGTATGAAGAAGATACATACGAAGATTTTATTCATAGTCTATCACATAAAAAATTATAAACTTCAACAAAAAACGAAGAAGTAAATACAAATTACATAAGTCAATCAGGCAAACCTTTTAATTCCTATATCAGAAGATTTTGAGTACCTAAATAAACCATTTAAATGATTTAATTTGCCAAATTCCCTAGCATAGATAATTTAAGGCAATCTCAAATGAAATTAGGCGACATTTAAAGAATTCTTAGTAGACAAAGTAAGAATTTTCGTTTTAATCCACAAAAGATATTATTGGGACAAATTAGAAGCCAAAGATTTATTAATTGTTTAGTCAAAATTAGAAACATTTTTTTGGAACAAAATATCAATGAAATTAATTTTTCCCAGACTCGGTTAGGTCATGACAATGTAAGTGGAATAAGATAAGATCCATGATGCGTTATATTTTTCGGAAAAAAAAATGTACTGATTAGAGTTCATCACGACGTTCTTATTTCACCTCAACCAGAAGAAATTAACAACATTATATTCAGAAAATCATTCAAGCCTAAACATCAGGTTTATTCAGGTTTTCACCGAACATATAATCGTATTAAACAAGTTATAAATGGGCAAAAATGAAATTTTACATAAAGGATTTCATAAGGAGTTGTGATAGTGCCAACGCAATAAAACGAACCGTAAGAAGAAAAGAAAAAGCCTATGGAAATTACAAAATACATCCGGGAAACCATTGAACGAATAGCTTTTGATATAGTAGGTCCCCTTACCTCTTACAGAATGTGGCAACAAATATATATTTAAAAACTCCAAGATGAAACTTTCGAAATTTATGCAAGCTTATGCAAAATTTCCGAATCATGAATCTATAACTGTAGCTAACAAATTGTGCCATAAATTCATTTGTAACTATGGAATTCCTGAGACTATTTTGACTGATCAAGTAAAGACTTCATGTCAAAATTATTTCAAGATGTATCAAAATTATTTAAAATCAAACGTGTTAATTGTCAGCATATCATCCAGAATCAAAAAAGGATCTCTGGAACGAACACACTCTACCTTTTCAGACTATTTGAAGAATTTTATTAATAAGGATCAAACCGATTTGGGGCAATCTGGCTTGATTTTGCTACTTTTCTTATAATACAAAACCCTCCATACGTCAACGAAATTCACTCCATATGAATTAGTTTTGGAAACAAACCGGCAGTTCCTACGAATCTAACTCAACCGCCGACGTTTAAATACACATATGAAAAATTACGTAGATGAATTACGAATTAAGAAATGCAGAAATCCCAAGAAATCGCAAGGGAAAATCTAGTAAAATTAAAGCAAGGTAATAAAAGCAGGTACGATAGCAAGGTTCGAGATGTTACATTTAAATTAGGTGATAGAGTATATCTTTCCCCAAAGAAGCTTCCCAAAGTAGGTACATCGAAGAAGTTAGCACCTAATACACAGGACCGTTATAAAATAGTAAGGGTTAATTCACCTGTAAATTACACCATTGTTGTTAAAAATAAAAGAACAGTAGTTCATGCCAATAGGCTAAAACACGCTTTTATTTCAGGTGTGTAGTACTACCCGTGATTATGACTATCGTCAACGACCGTTTTCCAACGTCACCTGGATCTATTACGAAAAAATTAGGACAACTGCGATTTTACGAAACTTATTGGGACGTTGTGAGCTTTATTAATTTAAATGATTTCAATTCAAAATTACAATTTGCTGATTAAAAATCACATAAGGATCGCTGGGATATGCCAAAGGATTAAGAAAATCTATAATTACAAAAATATGCAACACTTCACTAATAGTGTTAGATTCAATTATTCCCAAAATCAAATCAAAAATTTTAATCCGTTTTAGACACGACTGTGGCATCGAGGAAGAAACGCGGTGTAATTTAAAGGAATAGGTTCAGCTTTTAAAACATTATTTGGCACGTTAGATAATGCTGATGCCGAACGATATGATAACGCTAAAATTCGGTAATGCACGAAGAACAAAATCTTGATCATGTATTTAAGGACCAAAATACAAGTAGTAAAAAAAGAACTTGTTAATTTTAATAATACTATTACCAATGTTGAAAGAAAAAAACATGATATTTCAGAAAATTTATGTATTGAGAAAAATTTGGAATAATTCAACAAAAAACATTTAGTACTATGACACTAAAACAAAATTTGGATGAACAATTTAGCTTATTAAACTATTAGTTAATGAAATAGATATTTAATTGTCTTCGTTAATAGACGCAATACTATTTGCAAAATCGAATATTGTTCACCCTTGTTATATCAACATATCAGTATATACAAGAGTTAATTCGAATAAATCCATATTTGCCACCCTTTTAAACCCCTTTTTCAGTACCTCTTGATATTAATTTGTCTCACAATTTCTATCCTTGGAACATAAAAAGTATCTAAATCCAATGAAAAAATTAATCTTTGTTTTAGGTAATCCCCTAGTATACAAACCAATTTTTTACTATATAAACTTCTACCTCTTCCAACAAGAAATCGTGGGTAATCACTTCATTTTTGTACTACCTTAAAACAGAATATTTAGCAATTTCTAGTACAAAAACATCTTACTCTATTTTAGAAGATCTCGAATCATGTAAAACCATATCAATCAATGATAAAATTGTTTAGGAACTTACCCAAAACACTCAAAAACTTTCTCAGCCAATCTGTGAAGTGCAATTGTTAGTAAATAAAAACAAGTTAACTGAAATTGTGATACTCGAATAATTCCTACCTTATCAGAAAACATGGATCCGTTAACCACTCCTAACACATGGTTATATGTCTTAAAAAAATTCCTATTAGTATCACGGTAAATTGTCGCGATAAAGACCCTGTAGACTACAACTATCCAAAATAGGAACACTTTTCATTAATTCAAGCTGTAAGGTTTACACCCTACAACCGTTCTATCGACAATCTCTTTTAACGCAACCAATCGATATATTACTTACAAATCATATTTACCTGAGTTAATATAAGTGACGACGAATGCTGTTACGCAATAAAAGAAAAATTTAACACTGCTTCAATTAAACCATCCACCAATTGGTCTTGACAAAGAAAGCTTAAAAAGTCGCAAGCTTTAAGTTAATCAAATGGAAGAAACTAACACCCGATAGAAACAGAAAACAATTCTGCGATTCTACCTTTTTCAGGGGCCATGTTTAGCTTATACACTTTTAACAAGTTAAAATAATTTATGATATCTTGTATAGATTATGTAAGAGATGTAAACGCAAAATTGGAAACGAGCTAAGAAAAGTAAATAGTAATTGATTACATTAAATGGTAAGAAAAAGAAATCAGACCTATAAACAATTCGATTTGAAATAAATTGTCAAGAGTCTCAAGACGAAAATCCAGATGGAGGAATGTCAACCCACTTCGCCAGAAGCGAACGGTTAAACCAAATTAAAAGAAAAATGAATTTCTTTTCCTTAGGGGAAAGGTGTAAGGATTGTAATTTATTGTAATGTATTGTAATGTATTGTAATGGGGAATGTATCGCAAGTACGTAATCAATCTATTGCATTTACCCTCATCCCTCGCCTGAGATTATATTAGTATACCAAACATTGTCATTCATTCTTGTATCAAACATAATTAAGAATTGTTATTATCTACGTTAAAATTGTCCGAATTACTTATTTCCCAATTGTTCATTTTGATGAAGGAGTTATGTCAATATAAACCGTATATCACAGTGTAGACAGTTATGTTAATATAAACTCATATATCACAATATAAACTGCGACGCACAGGGCGATACATATAGGGCTAAACAAACAAAACCCTCCTGCGTCACGCACTGCCATTATTATTGTAAATGTCATTAGATATATCGTTCGTTACTAATGATTAGAAATTATTATAAATATAAGCAGTAGAAAGTATAAGAGGGCATAGTATACCGAAGATCAGATCGTGTAACCAGTCTATCTTTAAGTATCGAGGAAAGGTTGTCTGTTATTCTATATTTAATAAATAGTTTAAATTTCAACTGAGGTGTTGTCTTCTTTCCGACGGTGCACACTACAATGTTGAAAGCGGCTTAGCTGACTAGTTTTAAAAGAACAGCTGTACTTTTTTCCGACATTGTTATTTATTTGTATCTCCGAAAATTACTATAACATACCTAGTGACCATGCTGAGGAAAATAACTGAGAGATATTTTGTAATTACAATACGCTTACATTACGTCAAGGAAGTCGAGGTTGTAATACTTACAAAAGACGCTTAGTTGCACTGTTGCTCTCATTGGTAGATCGCTTTGTAATGCTTCATGTCTGGCCTCACAAGTATAGTCCTCGTAATCATCTTCAGCGGTGGGTTTTAATGTTATTCTGGAGTGCGTATCGTATCGTTTAATGTTCGGATTGCCATTTGAGCTTGCCACCTCTGCAGTATGGTCCTCACGATTCGCTGTAAAAATGAGAATTGATTGAATTTATATCGCAAATTTTAAACGTGCTCTGAATAATTGGATTACTGATATTAAGTATGTAAATGTAAAAGTTAAAATAGGTACACACTGCGCTTAAATGTCATACATATATATATATATATATATATATATATATATATATATATATATATATACACAATATATCTACCATATACGTGTGTCCTTGGATTAGCGCATGGATAGATAAGGCAGACAGGAAATTATTGAGTTGAATTTTCATCTTTTGGGGGTTCAGCCACGCTTACACACTAAGTACTAGCATAATTTATTACTCTGAACATTGTTTTTAATAATCCTATTATCGTATCTTCTATAGAAGGTACATTTTACAAGTTGAAAAAATTTCTTTTTTGTAAATTATTTTTCGGCAATAAAATTATGGCATAAATTACTTACTATTCAAGCAAATTCAAGCATGGCCGAACCCCAAAAGATTAAATTTCAACTCAATAATTTTCTGTCTGCCTTACCTATCCATGCGTACACACGCTGTATATACTTCGATTAATGACAATGATAATAATTTTGAATATAAGTAGCTGATAGGAAACCTTTACACCTTTACAACCCGCTGTCTTCTTTGCAAATTCATATTACATTAAATTATAGAGGAGATACAATTAACAAATTTCAAAATATTGAAATCTAACCTAACTAACAATATTTCAAACTTCACCCTACTCCAACACCCATCACCCACTTGTGTTCGAATAGAAAGGGTAAGAGAAGTCGCGTGACCATTACCTCTATTACCAGAACCCTACTTTTATCCAACTTTTTCGAATACACCCCTGTTTGTTATTGCACATTTGGATAACGTGATGCAATATATATCATATTCCAAAACTAGGTGGTTTTGAAAAAAAATGCATCTATACACTCGTAGTTCTTAGAAAATCAATATCGCCTTTATTGGCAATTATTTTACAATTTCCCAGTATCATGCTAACAATGCTTCAAATTGAGTAATTGTATTAGGCGTCTTTATTATACTATTCAGAACGCTTTTATAGAACTCGTTTCTTTCGAATGGAACACCTGTGTATTTTTATAACATTTCCTACAGGTAGTTGAGTTATAAGATATTTAATATATAAAGACAATATTAGGTAATAATTAGGTAAGGAATAACACTGTAGAATTTTTGTGATAGATTTTTGTGATTGAATAAGTAGCTGTATATATTTTCTTTTCATCTAAAGCCTAATGTTACTACTAAAATTGTAATTAAAACGAGGCCGCGTCAAATATTTTATTTAACAAGATTTTGATAACTATGTATATTAGAACTATTGAAAATAATACAGCTTGTCATCCTAGTCCGTTCTCCTCATCGTAAATGTTACATTATACGTAAAAATATGCGTTTGGGTGACATAACTGCTGATGATGGACAGTCAATATGTAATCATTTTAATGACTACTTCTCTTCTGTTTTTATAGACGGTCGAATTCCACTTCCAGTCAATGCGTCGTTATACCATACCATTTTATTCGTTCAAGGTACACACTTAGTGTTGGACGTACGGAAAGGTATCGGTCCCGATGGGATGCACGCGTGTATTTTACGCACTTGCACGCAGCCAATTTTCATGACCTTCAATAGGTCGTTCCACAGAGGCTGTTTTCCATCTCGTTAGAAGCGTCCTAGTGTCGTATACATTTTTAAGAGTGATGATAAGGCCTTTGGTGAGAACTACCGCCCTATTTCCATGTTATGCATTTCGGTTAAAGTCTTTGAATCGATTGCCTACAATATACTTGTTGATGAACTTGAACAATTCACTGGTTCAGAACAACACGGTTTTTGTCCAACTAGGCCCACAGTAACGAGTCCACTCACACTTACCTACTATACTTTGGATAATTTTGACAATAAGATGCAGGTGGATTCTATCTACAATCTATACATATTACAGGGTTTCGACAAAACAGGGCTCTCATTTAGGAGCGTTACTTTTCAATCTATATATCAATGTTATATGCACTTGCTTCACAAATTCTCTTTTTCTTCAATATGCTAACAATCTACAGATATTTAAGCATATTAAGTCGGTTACGGATTGTGTCGAGCTGCAGCAGACAGATTGCGTAAGTAATGCCTTGAAAGCAAACACTTTTTAAATTTTAATAAATGTAATTATTAAAGACCGGATTATGCAAATGTGTATAGTTTGCACATAATATGCATTTATCCTTTTTAATGCATATCTGAAAGAATCTTGTATATTAATGCATAATTTCTGTTCTTTTTGGTTCACATATTTAAATAATAAAGAAAGCGTTACACCTAAATTGTAAAATATAAATTACGTTAATAAATACATAATCAAATGTAAACAAAATTCTCTGGGCTTCCCCTTCCTGTTACGGGAGATGACAGTGCCGCTTAAAATTTGCATAATTTATTATTTCACCAACAACGCCGGCTTTTTATATTCGGTTGTGCGACACCGGGGCAGAAAAATTTGGAGGGTGGGCAGTAAACAGCAACTTTCGAATTTACAACCTTTTGTCTAAATAATGTACGAATTCCCAGTTCATACAGATTGTGAGTAGTAGGAATTCTCGGTTTTACTATTTAATAGTAGTCACGTGCACGCGTAAGGCTCAAGAATTAATTTAATTTGAAGACCGCAATAGCCACTTTGTGTTTACCCCGACCGTTCGAAGCGATAGTGCGGCATTGTACGCGTTACAGCTGTTTATTTAAGATATTATTCAAGTGCAGTCATTGTATGAAATTTTAGTAAACTGTGCGTCACTTTGTCTAATTTTAAATTGCCGATTTGCATCCAATCCACGGCCATTAAAGTTTATTTGCTATTGCCTACCGAGGTATTATCAAGAAGCTTTTATCTCAAAAGCGGCAGTTCTGCTTCGTTCAGCAAAGACATCTCATAAACGGTTAAGTAAGTGGTATAGTGAAAATAAATGCAGTTTAAGTGTAAGGTTGTGGTTTCATTTAAAAAAGTAAGTCAGTGCCTTCAAACGAGGAGTCACCCAAACAATCGTAAATACGAATGTATAGTGGAAGCGTTCGTTCAATCATGCCGAAGTCGGTAGTGGTACATTGGCTTGGACCAAATCTCACCCTGAACTTCGTTTGGATAACAAAAAAGTGTTTTGTACAGTGTGTTGCAAAATTGTAAGTACTTTTTTAAGCCTTTTTATTGTAATGTAAATTAAAAAAAAATACAAATATTTCGTGACTTGTAGGTAACGCTTAATTTGCGACTTAAGTGATCTAGTAATCTTGAGTAAAATAACAATGTATCAAGTAAAATTTATGCAAGGTGTCCCCAAATCCGCTTTACAAATTCTAACCAGAGCTTATTGTTTGTTAACTGAAAACTCCATATACACGGTGGTTAAAAAAAGACACGGGGGCGTTGAAAGTTTTAAACAATGTTGAATTTCTTGAGAAAATTCAACTTGACCACCCTGTATATCGGTATTAAGGAATTTTTGACACGTGTATAACACATTTTGGGATATACTTTTAACGTGGAAAAAGTTTATTGACACAACATTTCCAAGATTAGTGTTGACATTTTATATTATTCTCTCAAATCCCCAGTGAAAAAAAAAAAATTAGGTAGACCAACATATCAAAACATCTTCACATGCTGCCAAACAGAAAAATTGTAGAGTAAAGAACTAGTCAATTTTACAATGCATTGAATTGGGAACAAAAAAAAACCGACCAGAAACTATTTAATGAAGAGTTATGTCGCGCTTTAGTTAGTGCTGATATTCCCGTTAATAAGTTGAATAATACAAACTTTAAATCGTTTCTTCAAAAATATTGTACACATAACATTCCCAACGAAAGTACTTTAAGCAAAGGTGGAGTGGGTAGCACTTATACTGACACAGTAAACAAAATAAGAAAATTAATCGGAGACAATCATTTTTATATAGTCGATGCGACAACGGATAATGCTGGGCGTTACATAGCTTTCCTTTTGATTGGAACCTTGAAGGAAAATATCTCTAATAGATAATATTTAATTTCTTCAAAGCAGCTTGAAAGGACAAACAATGCAACAATTTCAAGATTTATTCGAGAAGGATTAAGTAATTTTTTTTTGCCTGAAGCAGTTCCTTTGGAGAAAGCATTACTTCTAGTGTCAAACGCGGCACCATTTATGGTTTGAACTGAAAGTGTTCTATCCCAATCTACTTAATGTCACATGCCTTGCTCATGACCTCGACAGGGTTGCTGAAGAAATACGGAACCAATTTCCTCTGGTCAATGAATTAATTAGTAATGTGAAGAAAGTGTTTTTAAATGCTCCGCTAGGTATTCAGATGTACAAGGACCGACTGCCAGATACACCACTTCCTCCTCAACCTGTAACTACAAGATGGGGACATGGTTGAATGTTGCCATTTTTTATGCGGATCATTTTGCAGAAATAAAAACCGTCCTTTCGGAGATTACGGATTCTTCTCAATGTGTTACGGAATTGCATAGATTGTTCAACAAGAAACTACTGCCCCGGCAATTGTTATTCATTAAATGCAACTATAGTTTTATTGTAGTAACTGTTATTGCAGCAACTATTTTAGCATTGGAGAACACAACTTTGAGTTTAACAGAATCCGTTGAATATGTGAACGAATTTCAACAATCATGTGCTAAAGTGCAGAGTAAAATCAGGCTCACCATAAATAAAAAGTGATTTCGAAAAATACGGGATATGGTATGTTAAAAGAAGTTGCTAAAATATTAAAACGTGATTTTAACGAAACGTGTAGCTTAAGTGCGGAAACAATATGTAGACTAAAAAATTTTCAGTGTATAAACATATGTTCACAGATAAGCGACATTATTTTTTAGTTGAAAATTTTGAGAAATATTTAGTAGTAAAGAGCTTTTATAATAAAAATTAATAATAAATTATTCATGTTTGTTAATATTTGGATGTATTTTAAGATCTTTTTAGACTTTAGTGCAGTTTTAAATGTGTTAGTTTGTTACCTGCATTATAGTATATTATCTTACAATTAGTACACCATGTTTGTTTTTAATAAACCCGAATTACATTTTTATTTGGAATTTTCAGTTGCATATTTGTTCGATTTTTTTTGCATGTTTTGACGAAAAACTTGCATATATATGCGCATATTTTTGTGCATATAATTCGGTCTTTAGTAATTATATATAGTACGCCGGAAATAAGTTTAAATTTCAGTTTTCGTACACTTTGAATGTCTTAACCAAGGTTTCTAAGATTAGGGGATCTGGGTGTAATGCTAGTTTCTAAATTAGTATATAGTGACCATATTGAGTATATTGTTAGTAAATGCATCAAACTGCTTGGCTTTATTATAAGAACATTTAAAAACTGTTATTCTTCTGCGTGCCCCAAGCCTCTATACGTTGCATGTATAAACTCGATGTCTTACGCAGCCGTTGTGTGGTCTCCTCACTATGGTCTCTATATTAATAGGTTAGAATCACTCCAATAAAAGTCTAAAAGATTTCTTTCAATTAAATCAGGCCAAGCTTTTGATGGTTATTTAATTTTATGTAAACATGTTGTTGTTCTGCCTTTGTGTAAGCGTAGACTACTGTCATACTAAGTATTCACGCATAACTTAACATGCATGCTTAATAACAGTGTTGACTGTCCAAATTTTGTTTCTTTGATTTTCTTTCGTGTCCTTTCCCGCCATACCCGTAACGATGTTTTATTCCACCTGCCCTTATGTTACAAATTCTTTTCAGAACTCACCCATTAACAGATTCAGACGCACTACAACGAGCAACTCAGTATTTACAATTCACCTGACATATTTTATTGTAGCTTAAGAACACTTCATTCAACAATCTTCATTACCCGCAGCTTATTTGACCAACTTCAATAAATTCATAATAAATTTTACCCCTCAACTTCTCTCAAAGTTACTTTACTACTATATTACCTAAGTGTTTTGACCGGTGTGAAAACAGCAGCCTAAGATAGCAGCCAATTTTTACGGAAACACCTGAACGTCCAGTGACGTCCATAATAACGGTAAAATTTAAGATACACCGCTACGATTTTTACTAAACACCAAATGGCGGCAAATTTACGGTTACATTAGAAAGAGGGAGCATCTTCTATACCTATAGGGAGTATATTCCCTAAACAGCGTTAACTTGCCGAGGTTCCCTGAAATTTAAGAAAATCGCTAATGTAAAAATTATATCTCCGGTGTTATTCGCCGGAACATAATGCGCTTTGGCAGGTTATATTCCCAGTCCTATAGAGAGTATACACTCCAAATATCGTTAACTTGTCAAGGGTCCCTGGGGGTGAAATTTAAGAAAATCGCACATGCAAAAATTATATCTCCGGTGTTATTCGTCGGAACATAGTGCGCTTAGGCAGTTATATTCCTAGTCCTACAGGGAGTATATTCCTTACATATTGTTAACTTGCCGATGGCGGAGTAAAGGAACTAAACAAGCAAGCACCAACTTCACTGGGTCATATATAAAAAATAGAAAAATAGATAATGTAGAGGCCCATTTGAGCGAATGAAAGACTCAAGTGAAAAGCATCAGAAGTATATGGAAGAAATCCATGTGGTCACCCTTACCAACGCTGAACTGAAGAACTAAGAAAGGCATACATTAGTTCACGGAAGCTTGTAGAAGGAAAGGAGACCTAGAAGAAGCATCTTCCTTATTTGTTAAAATATGTAAGTCTAAAGAAATAACAAAAATGTCGATTGTTCGAGAAATAAGAACTGGAAACAATGTTATAACTGAAGCTATGCCACATGGTATTAAATACGAAGACATTGCTACAAGAAAATATGTAAATTGAAACCAAAATGCATGTAGAAGGAGTAGACTTATAATTTACGGAAAATACCCATTCTTAGTTTGTACACCAGATGGATTAATTGGAGATGATGGTATAATAGAGATTAAGTGGTCTCATAAATATAAAGATTATGATCCTAATTATACAAATTTTGATTTCTTAAATAATGACGATTCTTTAAAGATGTCATCCAATCACCATTACCAGGTGTAAGGCTTACTCAATGTAACTAAAAGGAAATGGAGTGATTTAGTATTTTATACGTTTAAAGGAATGTAAATTATGAATGTATAGAGAGATAACGAATTTTAGGAAAACCCTATGTTGCCAAAATTAGCAGGCTTTTATTACTTTTACTTATTACCTGCAATAGTCTTCTCTGTTGTAACTTATTCCTCATACGATGGCAAAAAATGGCGATCACTTAAACATATTACCCTTCTGCCAAATGGATTAGTTAATGATGTTAACTATTATCAAAACATTCCTGATAGGCGGAAAAGCAGAGATTCGTGTAGATAACCACGTCATCGATCTTGTGTAGTTGCCCTTTTCGAAAATGTCAGTTGTCCGGAAAATCGTATTCTGATGGAGGACTATACAACCTTAGATGGTGGGGAGGAGCTTTCTAGCTTTGCAATTGATCTAACTTCAGATTTGTTGAATGCACAATTTGATTTTCCACTGTTTTCTATAAAGTTGTCTACTATCTTCTTCGCTAATCAGTCCCCACCTTACCATGTATTTAACATCAATGAAACTTTTGCAGCAATGCCATTTAATGAAAATAACCGCCACTGCGCTTTGATAATTTTAAATATTTCCAAGAAGAAATACATCTTTTTTGATTCAAATTACTCTGCCTATATAGGTAAAGAAATGGATTCCTCTTCAAATAATTCTAAGAACTTTTAAAACGACTATGTAACTGAAAGCTAATTTGCAACGGGTTGGAAAACTCTCCTAGGAAACACCATCTTTCAAACAGAGACAATTCTAATTGCGGCATGTAGGCTATATATTTTTTCGAACAATTCATTAAAAACCAAGTTTTAGAGGAGAAAAGTTAAGAACGACTATAGGACGGAAATCAAAGACCTGCTCCTAAAACATTTTTCAAATCTTGCTGCAAAGTGCCTTTATTGTGCACAACCAATAGAGGACGAATATTCTACTTGCTCCAGTTTTAATAGAAGTCTACATACCGCATGCTTCATCGATGCATCCAACCCACAAGCTGCCTTCCGAAACATTATACTCGGGCGAATAACACCGGAGATATAATTTTTGCAATAGCGATTTTCATAAATTTCACCCCCAGGGACCCCCGGCAAGTTAATGGTATTTGGGGAGTATACTCCCTATAGGACTGGGAAGATAATTGCCAAAGCGCATTATGTTCCGGCGAATAATACCGGAGATATAATTTTTGCATTAGCGATTTTCATAAATTTTACCTCCAGAGACTCTTGGCAAGTTAACGATATTTGGGGAGTATACTCTCTATGGGACTAGGGAGATAATTGCCAAAGCGCATTATGTTCCGGCGAATAACACCGGAAATATAATTTCTGCATAAGTGATTTTTTTAAATTTCACCCCCAGGGACCCTCGGCAAGTTAACGATATTTGAAGGATATACTCCCTATAGGACTGGAAATATAACTGCCAAAGCGCATTATGATCCGGCGAATAACACCGGAAATATAATTTCTGCATTAGCGACTTTTTTAAATTTCACCCCCAGGGACCCTCGGCAAGTTAACGATATTTGGGGTGTATACTCCCGATAGGACTGGGAATATAACTGCCAAAGCGCATTGTGTACCGGCGAATAACACCGGAAATATAATTTTTACATTAGCGATTTTCTTAAATTTCACCCCCAGGGACCCTAGGCAAGTTAACAATATTTGAGGAGTATACTCTCAATGGGACTAGGAAGATAACTGCCTAAGCGCACTATGTTCCGACGAATAACACCGGAGATATAATTTCTGCATTAGCGATTTTCATAAATTTTACCCCCAGAGACTCTTGGCAAGTTAACGATATTTGGGGAGTATACTCTCTATGGGACTAGGGAGATAACTGCCAAAGCGCATTATGTTCCGGCGAATAACACCGGAAATATAATTTCTGCATAAGTGATTTTTTTAAATTTCACCCCCAGGGACCCCGGCAAGTTAACGATATTTGAAGGATATACTCCCTATAGGACTGGGAATATAACTACCAAAGCGCATTGTGTACCGGCGAATAACACCGGAAATATAATTTTTACATTAGCGATTTTCTTAAATTTCACCCCCAGGGACCCTAGGCAAGTTAACAATATTTGAGGAGTATACTCTCAATGGGACTAGGAAGATAACTGCCTAAGCGCACTATGTTCCGACGAATAACACCGGAGATATAATTTCTGCATTAGCGATTTTTTTAAATTTCACCCCCAGGGACCTTCGACAAGTTAACGATATTCGGGGAGTATACTCCCTATAGGACTGGGAATATAACTGCCAAAGCGCATTATGTTCCGGCGAATAACACCGGAGATATAATTTTTGCATGTGCAATTTTCTTAAATTTCAGGGAATCTCGACAAGTTAACGATGTTTAGGGAATATACTCCCTGTAGGTATAGAAGATGCACCCTCTTTCTAATGTAACCATAAATTTGCCGCCATTTGGTGTTTAGTAAAAATCGTAGCGGTGTATCTTAAATTATACCGTTATTATGGACGTCACTGGACATTCGGGTGTTTCCGTAAAAATTGTACAAATTGTAACTGTAGTGTTTTGTATAATCGTACGTGTGTATTCTTAATTTTCATAGTTACTTATACTACAACGTTTGTGCATTCGTCCCATTGATGTATAATTATAAATAGAAATAATATTAAATTCGTTCTCTTTGGATTTAGCCGAATGCGGCACGGCAAAACCCCGGCCATGAAAGATTACGAATGTTTATATGCTAATGTTTTATAGATACAGCCACAGTATAACACAACTAGTAACTATAACTAACTTCACTCCTTTTTTTTGAAAATAAAGTTTTATGCAACAGTTTATATGAGCTTCGGTGTTTTCCAGTGGATTTTTTAATATGCAAAACACGAAAGTATCGATTACTTAATATTAACTGAAGCAAGGAATACTTCTTTGAAAAGATCTGTCAAACAAAAAATAATGGGTTAAAATATTGATTGCGTGTTTTAGAAACATCACATTTGCCTTGTAAATTTAAATCGTAGTGTTTTTTCTCAAAGGCACATGTATATGTATTACACTTATTCGCGGAATTCAATTTTACCTATTAATTCTTTATAAGTTTTAAAGCGAAGGAATTCAATATAAATTTCAATTATTTAAATACATTTTGTTAGTACTAATCTAACTTGAACAATAAATAAGCAGTTCTAATGTAGTACAATTAACTTACGTATATTTAATTCTACGTTTCCTCTGTACCATACTATGTTAGCTGCTGGTTTGGCATCTCTAACACGGCACTCGAGATGGAATTCTTCATTTTCTCGGATCTCGATTTTTGAACTCGACGGATGATCTAGTATTTCTACGGAAGAAGGTGGTGCTGCAACAAACAAAAGACCAGGGTGTGAGAAATTCTCATTCGCAAGCCAATTACTGCTAACAATGGGTTGTTGTTTTCTTTAAATAGTGGCATAACGACGAAACGCTACGCTCTTGGTGGGAAAAAGGCAAAGCAGAAAATTGTCAAAGAACAAAGCAAGGAAGTAGAGAATTAATATTACCTATGACAGCTTGACTCATCGTTCCCATGACTTCTAGAAGAGAACGTGCATATAAGTAAATAAATAATATGTGTTGCGTTAAATAGCCGCAGAAACTATCTTCTAGAAAATAAAAACAGTTATGAAAATTAATGCTTATTGGTACGGTCTATCTCTTGTATTAACGTCTCCGATTGGCAGATTTATCTGTCTACAATTATAAATTGAAACAAAAGTAAACAGAATATTTACTGACAAGCAAACTGACAGAACTGTGACTCTCCGATTTCGATGAAACTTGGTATATTGGTAGACCATCAAAAGGTAAAGGGCAGGGTGCGTCTGAAATTACCCCCAAAAACATATTTTTCATCATAACTTTGGAGCTGCGCAAGCTATCGGGATGAATTAAAAACCAAAATTTCTACTTCAAAGGGGTTTTCAAACGGACCATAGATGAATGCTCTCCCCCCCTTAGTGGGTTAGGGGGAGAAATATTTCACCTCCTTTTCTCCACCCTGGCTACAACTTTCGCCCTAGACAGGTCATAATTTTTTTTCACAAACTACATTTAAAAATAAAAGTTACCTTTTTTTGCATTTTTTCCCTTGGTTACATATAATAGAGGAAATATTTTTTATAATGCGCGGCCGCGCGCATACATATATTCCGTTATTATACCTATCTGATTGGTCTTCCGTTTATTATTTATATGCATTTGGCATCTATCATGAACGATCTATTAGACAGTGAAAAATTCTGCACGATTTATTTCTAGTGACTATAAATCGCGAAAATATATTAAAGTGCGTCATAATGTCAGTAAGCTGAGTATAGTTTGGCTTCGTTTTCAGAATATATTCGGATACACGTATGCATATCCCTAAAATAACTTTGAGGTTGTTCTAAGAGGAATTGATATTAGTGCCAAAAAATATTACGTGTATGTATGTATATAAAGGGGAAATGGTCGAAAAACGGATACATCAGCTATGGCTGGGTTCGATTTAAATTCACTTAAACATCTTAACAATATTAAAAAACAAACAACACACTTTGCATCTTACATACTTTTACACAAAACAGTAATAGTAAACATCTTACATTTTTTTAATGAGGTTGTTAGTTTGCATTATTGATTGTAAACTCCGCAGTTGTGGTATTCAACGAAAGTGTTTTATACATAGATATTTTTTACACCATCCGCACCTGATTATAGCTGGTTCTCCTGGAATAAGAATTTTAATGGAGTCGTGAATTCTGCAGGACGCTCGGCGAGATATCCACTTTTATACCAGGCATATTTACGCATATCCTTATATCGTGGTGAAGAAAACTGCAAATGGGTTACCCCTTGCAAACGTAGAATATGGTCTCTTTGGATGGCAAAGGCAGATAGAACGATAATATCGGACAGCTGTCGAGTAAATTGTTTCCACGAGCGGAAAAAGTACAGGTCAAGAGGATGAATGATACCTGTGGCACCCTTTGGAATAGTCATAACTGTAACTTGATGGTCAATAGGCATAGCTTCAGAAATGTCGTCAGGGTTTTGTCCTGACAAAGAGTACATAAGCAGAAGTGTACTTTTGCCAACGTATGGAGCATACACGTCTTTAGCTCATTGTGTAACCAACTTTTTAGTGTTTTCCAGACTTGGTTACCACGATGTACACATTTGGCGGAGGGAACATTCTTTGTTGCACAAGTGGTCCCAGATGACCGGTTACCTCCTTTAAACAGATGAAAAGGGGAAACGTTAATTTGCCAGCTGCTGATACAGTGGGTTGAATGGTATAACTATGCGTGGTCGCTGTAATTGACTGAAAACGGCTTCTACGGATGAGGATCCACGTTCAGTCAATGTTCGACCCGTACGCATTTCAATCCACTTTGCCCGGTATTGTAAACGTTCTCTAATCCATATTCAGGTAATAAGTTATGTATGCTTCTAACAAAGATCACCACTTCTGCAGCTACATTTGCAGCTCCATTAACTTGCATTCTTGTACGAAATTTGGTTATTTTGCAGGACACAAAAGGATACTTGCTATTCCCACCGCTGTAATTGTTGTAACGATGTAACTTTCTTGTAGCGATGCACTACCGTTTTTAACGAGTATCGACCTTTTTTTCTACTTTTCCAATACTTCACGGCAGCACATCTATAGCTGATATCTATGTATATTGCATGTGGTGCTCTTGTTCTTGGTTAATAACATCAATTTCCTCTTCGATGTTATAATTTACGTCATCTTCTTCCACGTCCACAAGCTGCGCTCCAGGATACTCTGAAGTTGAACTCAAATCGTAAATTACTTCTTGTTGTACTTCAAAAGCAGGATCATTAACGCTGCTCACAATTATATCGAAAAGTTTACCTGCTAACGACTGTTCGGCACCATTAACTGGACTTGCCACAATACTTTGCGTTGGGTAATGATTATTTATCAGAGTTGTTAATATCGTTAAGATGATAAGTGGATTCAAAGCCAACCCAGCCATGGCAGATGTAGTTATTTTAGGGATATGAATTCGTGTATCTGAAAATATTCTGAAATCGAACCTAAAATATACGCAGCTTACTAACATTATGACGCACTTTAATATATTTTCGTACTGTATTATATAATCCCAAGTTCTCTATTTTTTCACGATTTATAGTCACTAGAAATAAATCGAAATGCAGAATTTTTCACTGTCTAATAGATTGTTCATGGTAGATGCCAAATGCACATAAATAGTAAACGGAAGACCAATCAGATAGGTATAATAACGGAATATATGTATGCGCGCGGTCGCGCTTTATAAAAAATATTTCCTCTATTGTATGTAACCGAGGAAAAAAATGCAGAAAGAGGTAACTTTTATTTTTAAATGTAGTTTGTGGAAAAAAATTATAACCTGTTTAGGGCGAAAATTGTAGTCAGGGTGGTGAAAAAGAGGTGGCATTTTTCTCTCCCTACCCCACTTAGGTGGGGAGAGCATTCATCTATAGTCCGTTTGAAAGCCCCTTTGAAGTAGAACATTTTGGTTTTTAATTCATCCCGGTAGCTCGCGCGGCTCCGAAGTTATGATGAAAAATGCGTTTTTGGGGGTAATTTCAGACGCACTCTACACCCCTTTAAGGTGAATATGGGCCGCTAAAAAAAATACGTGTCCTTTACTTTTTAATGGTCTATCAATATACCAAGTTTCATCGAAATCGGAGAATCACAGTTCTGTCAGTTTGCTTGTGAGTGGTGTCCGAATATTTGCAAAAATCCAAAAATTCTTTACATAGGCTTCTGTATATTTAATAAGTATATGCTTGAGCTGAGTCAATCAAAATAATTAGCATGGACTAATTAGTCGATGCCACTGAGTTGAAAAGTAAACTACTCTAAACATAATTATTAATTAATTTAGAGATAAGTATGTAATAAAAACAATAAAGTAAATTCTCTTTCTAAATAATCATTGCTTTTTAACAACCAAACATCAAGGTATCGGTACATTCCGCACTATATAAAATATCTAATTAATTCGGAACGTATGTATACCTACATATATACACACAGGATGTCTCAATCTTCAGGAGCTGTAAAATTGTGCCTATTTTGTAAATAGTAACATTTTCTGATTACTGGAGCCCGGTAACTGGAGAGCAATCGCAGCGGCGGTGAGACAGTGTTTAGGTGGGCAGGGAGGGCTAGTCGATTATGATACGACACGACAAATCATCATCACTCAGTTCAGTTTAGCATTGGATAGCGGCTAGGGCGTGTTAATTTTATTCATATAGACGTAGTTATTAATTGTAGTTTTTAGTGAACATGTCGAAGGCTAAAAAACGACCCTTTCAAGACATAGTAAATAAGTTTATTTCTGACTTTCCCGATTTGTTTTACAACGGGAGTAAGATAGTTTGTAAGGTGTGCAAAATACATTTGATGTCAAATAAGAAGTGAAACTGTACAAGACACGTAAATTCTGCACAGCATAGAAAACGAAAATTGGGCATGTCACCGAGAAGTGCATTTTTTTATGTAATTCTTATGTTGATAAACTGTAATTTGCTACTAGGCTTACTCGATAAACAACCGTTTAAGGACCTTTGGGACAAATACAATCCCGAGTTGCGGTTGCCAACGGAGAAAACGGCATGTAAGCATGTTGCATTTGTATGCGATGACGTGGAAAAGAAAATGAAACGCATATTGAAAAAACAGCTTCTTTGGTTATGTGTTGACGAGACAACAGACTGTAAAAAAAATTCAATTGTAAATATTATGGTGCGCATACTAGACCCTAGTAAACCAACATTACCACTGTTACTAGCTGGCCGAAGACTACAAGAGTGTACTACTGCAGCAATTACGAAGGTTGTACTTAGTACGTTGGAAAAATTTCAAATTTCAAAAGATAAAGTGTTGATGTTTATAAGCGATGGCGCGGCGATAATGCGTTCGGTAGGCCGTTCTCTTCTTGAACATGGTTGCAAGTGTTTACATGTTACGTGTAAAGTGCATGCTTTACATCTTGTGGTAGAAACCATTCGACAATGCTCTCCCGAGGTAGATGCATTAATAGCAAGCACAAAAAAGTATTCTTGAAATCTCCCAAACTCCTACGATCAGTTCACACACGTTAGGGAACATGGTTGGAGGCAGCTTTTTATTATGCTGTACATTTCAAAATAGTAAAAGCTGTTGTTGCACAATTCAATCCTGCCGAAGCTGCAGCTATTAAGAAGAGCCAGTCGAAGTGCATACACAGCTACAATACATGACGCAAAATATAATCGCGTTTTAGAATAGTTCGAGAGTGTGCTACAGAAAGATCCCGATTTTAGCACACTAAAACAAATTTGAGATGGTGTATCGAATAATCCACTGACTAAGTATAAAGAGTATTTTAATCATGCATGTATACTATCGGTAGATGTTGAACGCTCTTTTTCAAAATATAAACTCATTTTCTCACCACGGCGAACATCGCTCACCGAGACAACTGTGGAAACACATCTAATGGTGTCAACTTTTTGCCACTCTTATCCATATGATGTTAATACTGATAATGGTGCTTCTAGTTTTACTGTTCCGTAGCCAATGCTGCTTAAAAGGGTGAGTGTTTCACTACTTTTCACATATTATAATTATGTATTAGTTCTATTATGTTTTTTTCTATTTTCTAACTATTGTTTTTGTATACTAGGCAGGTACGGCTATGGCACAGCTCCCTGATACCGAGCTCTACTGAACAGATCACATAGACTACCTATAAGTATTTCCGTATATACAAGGTGGCCGATAAATAACGGATCAAGCACCTACTTTATTATTTTAAATGGAACGCACTTTATATTATTACGTTTTTTTATTTCTTCATCTAGTAATAAATCAATATAAAATGGGTATATCTATTTCCAAGCACGTAATACTATACAGGATGTTCCATTTAAAAAAACAAAGTAAGTGCTTGGTTCACTATTTATCGAATAGCTTATATATGCGGAAACATTTTTGAAAAATACCTTACGATGTCTATTACATTATCTATAAATTTTGATGTACTACCACTTACACAATAGCCACAACTCCATAACTCCAAAAGATTGGGACACCCGCATATTGTAATGGTTTCATGACCGGATTTATCGTTATTGAAGGTAAATTTCTATTTTCATGCCGATTTCTAATATTTACTTTTTTGTGCTTTCTGGTGTAAGTTTTATAAGGTTTTGCTGCCCTCCTTCGAAACTCTCCTGAAGATTAGTATTCAATACACGCAAAATAATATCATCATTTCATTAATATTAACACACTGGCAGTTGTTTTTCACAGTCTCGTCAGCAGTAGCAGTGATAACGTAAACGGAAGGGCGCTGACAACGATTCGATTTCCTCGTGCATTTCCGTTGCATAATACAATATGCAAGGAAAATACACGAGGAAATCGAATCGCTGTCCTCGTCCTATCGTTTACATCATCCACCGCCACTGCTTGTCAGCCATATTAGTTAAGAAAATCGCATTTTCCCCGTCGTTTTAAATTACACTGCTTAATATGTATAACTTGAATGATCACGTACTACTCACCAACAATTCAAAATTTAGCAGATACGGCGAATACAGATAAGTATAACATAAAATGTGAATAGTTGCCGAGAAACGACGGATGCTTTTATGTTATATGTTTTTTGAAAAAAAAAAACTTAAAAAGATTGAAGTTTGTAATAATATGGTTTAATTAAACATTCTGAATATTTAACAAAAGAAAAGAAGCATATTGTAACGAGAATACCACGCAGCTGATCGAAAAACCTGAAAATAATAGAGAAATAATCAATTTTAGTTATCTAATGGGACGTTCTCGACACAGAGCAAGTACGAGTATATAGGCAGCCGCAAGAATAATGGGAATTAGTTTGATGACTGAGTTGAATCAGTATTAGTCGAAGCGTGCGAGCATAGTATTGATTGTAATTATTTAAATGTTTGTATGCTGGTCAACAATCGACTTATTGAAAAAAAAAGAATATTTATTTACCCTCCGACTCAGGTTACATCATGTTTTTAAAAGCACGGTTACTGTGGGTGTAATTTGGATCAATTCAATCGCTCTATTGTGTTGTTAACCTCTGTGACACACCATGGTCGTTGATTGTGTCCATCATTATGCTCTCATCGAAATCTGTGTGTTCCCTTTTTAAAAACCGATATACAGATCATTTGTATCGAGCGTGGGCAATATACGGTTATAATATGACTATTAAAATTGGTACTGTGCACCATACGCTCTGTATCGCTTATTATAATATACAACGGTTGGAACTTTAATAGTGGTAATTATTTATTTATTAATAATACAAAAGTGATACATGTGAGAAACTACTGCGGTCCTTCAATATGGGCATCAGCATTGCCAACAACTCGTTGCCAGCGATGTGGAAATCGTAGTATTGCTTGGATAATCTTGGGAAAAGTTCGGAATCGAATGTTATGAAGTGGTTCCCCCATCCTTGGAATCAAGTCAAAGTCACATGAGCTTAAATCGGGTAAATGAGGTGGATGGAAAAGTACTTCTCAACCCCAGCGATTGTACAGATCAAATACAGGATGTGCTATGTGCGCCCTAGCAAAATGGTAGGAGGATTCTGCAAAAAGTGTGGTCGCTTTCTTTGCAACGGCGGCCTCAGGCTATGTTCCAAAAGCGGAAAGAAATATTGTGCATTAACAGTTTGTTCTTGCGGTACAGCATGTGCTGGGATGACTCCTTAACAAACGTATACAAGAATGACCATAACCTTCACTGTGGGGGTAGGACGAACTTTTGTTTGACGTGGTGACCTGGAATGACGCCATTCATTGGATTGGCGCTTAAGTTTAGATCCGCACGATCTGGCCTATGTCTCACCAAACGTAATAATGCGATGTAAGAAAACGTCTCCTCCACGACCATAACGCTCCAGGTGAGTTTGGGCGGCATCGTATCGTATCCATTGCTGGATTTTCGTCAAGTTGTGGGGAATCCACCACGATGCACTTTTCCTCATTCCCATGTGATTCTTTAGAGTATGCAGCACAGTCGTATGCGATAATTCTATTTCAAGGCCTAATTCACATATCGTTTGACGTCGATCTGTATCTAACAACGCGGTAACAGCCTGCACTTGCTCTTCATTAACACTGGGGCGACCTGGCTGCGCTACGGCTGCCACACTCTCACTTCCCTCATTGAAAGCATTAAGCCACCTTGCCACTGTTCGGTATGGTAACGTTGTTACCCCGCACGCTTCATTACATTGTCTTGTTATGCCACCTCGAGCACTTTGAATCTCCAACCATCTTCGCCGATCCTCTTTTGTAAGCATAACGAAAACACAGACCTCAATCGGTAACTATCTTTTCTCGCCATAGCGCATGCGCTTCGATTCGGAAGAGAGAGTCCATTTATTGTAAGATAGGTAAGACATATACTAGTATGTGATAGCAGTAAGAATAATAAAAAGTAAGGACACAAGTAGTAAGAACATTATTCTAATTGTTGTGATCATATTTAGTTCTACTTGCATTTATTTCCAGTTTACCTAATTACTTATTTCTTCACGCAACTTTCCCCAGGTATTCAATACATTTGTAGTTAAATTGTCGACTGTTCGCACATAATATACTGTGCGCGGCAAAATTATAGAATACATTCTTAATATTTGTAGCAATTTGTTTAAATATAAACATTTTGGCATTAATTTAATGTTTCACCCACCCTTGGTTTTCAAGTCATGACGTCATCAACAATTCCCGACCTTCTTTTTTATTTTGATAGATCATTTAGTTATCTAAATGGTACCATCAAAAGTTTAATACCTCACATTTTCGAATAAAAGTCACTCAAAAAGTGGAAAACAAACATTTTGTTACTAATAAAAAGGAAAGATAGATGCTGTTATTCAGGAAATTAAATGATTGTTTCTTTTAAAGCAAATGTTCGAAATGCTAACCACCTGTTCACAAATTTTACTACTAACAAAAGGGCCCGCCCCCCTTTCTTTTTATTTTTTTTTTTTCTTTATTTTTCACAAATAAAGTATATTACATAGTCTAAAGGATGGCGCGGATTATTTTCGGGAAAAAATAGTAACGGAGGAACGGGTACCCCATACCCCCATTTTTTTTTTACATTTTTATATTTTATTTTTTCACAAATAGAGTCGGTTTTATGTAGAATATGTATGTGGTCAAATTGAGACAGTTAATAATAAAGATATTAAAAGACGATAATAAAACTTTACTTGTCATTGATTGACGTACATAGATAATTGTCGTTCTAAATAGACATATATTAATGAATTAGTTCGAAAACGTTTCCAAAAAATGCCATAAAATAATCCGATTGAGATGGATTAATTATAAGTGCCTACAGTAGATACCGATATACTAAAACTAGATTGTTAGTGTCACGTACACAGTTATCTGAAGCATATATAAGGTGGCCGTTTCAAATAATATGTCAGAAGTATTCTTTCGTGCAGTGCAAATTTGTAGCTTGGCATTATGGCAGCGATTAATGTAGTTAATGCGTTGAACATGTTACTTGCAACGTTTCAAGTAGCCAACATCGCAATAATTCCTTTGACGTCTGAAGAACTTGAGTTGCATGATGCGTTGAAGGAGATGATTGTAAGTGCCCAACAAGAAAACATGTTCTCTTTTGAATATGTCACAGGATTGGAGTTTGAACGATTAGAAGAACCACATGAAGCGCAATTTGTGGAAGATGTAGCAGAAGATGAAGAAGACAATTGTGAAAATATTGCATGTGTTCCTGAAGAAGGAGGCAGTGTTGTAGACCTAGATTACAAAATTAAAGCTGTTGAATACCAGAGAAGTGGTAAAAGCAAGCGACGTTCTGTCGAAGGCGTGACACAAAAATTCAAAAGGGTCAAATCGCTACGCCAATTATATAGATGGGAAGAAAGTGTTAACAGAGGCGGCGCGCATACGGATAAACTACGGTTTGTTACAGAATACGTTCATACAAAATTTGAAAATAGCATAGACGATGGAAAAATAATTCATGACATGGAAGCTGGGCTTTAGAAGCTAAAGAAGAAATTGGACATGACACGTTTGAAGCAGGACATTGGTGGATATGGCATTTCAAGAAAGTACATAATATTGTGTCACGCAAAATAACAAAATTTATTACTAGGTCGACTAGTGCTGGTATGGAAGACCTACGATTGTTAAGCAATAATTTTATTAAGGAAGTCAAACCCCATATCGCTAGTATCAGCAGAAGCAACATATACAACATATATACCGGCCATTTCTGCAGATGGACGGTTACTTTCGCCATTGTTTTTGGTATTAAAAGAATCTACGAATACGTTTGGACCTCCAGTTGCGCAATCATTGTTTAGACCAGTAAATGTGTATATTTCTTCTTCAACGTCTGGAAAGCTCACTTCAAATCATTTCAAAACCTGGCTAACAGATGTTTTCTTACCAAATATCGGACCAAAAGGTGTTCTCTTGATTGATTCTTGGAGTGGACATTGTGTTGCCGAACTTCAGAAATTGGTGGCAAAAAATTTTATTAGAACTTTTCCTGATACAGTGATTCTTATGAACTACGACATAGATTTGCATCAGAGAAATAGTATTATTAAGCTGCAATCGTTGACCTACAATCAGTTTTCTTCACAGGGATTTTTCGATGTCTTCAAATACTCGTGGTATAAGAGTGGATACGTGGATGAAAGACCGGGATCCTTTAAAAATCCAGTACAGTTTTGTTTTGCTAAAGACGCGGAGTCTACGCCCTTGTGTAGTGTTTGTGAAAAACCTGCTATTGTGCGTTGTTCATGGTGCAAGCAATACCTGTGTTTTGAACACTTTCATACTGACTACCATTACTGTAATCATTACGTAGCATAATTACTATATGTATAATACTACCAGTCACAATTATAATTTCAATAATCACATTACAGTGTGTAGTGTATTGAATGTTTCATAATCATTACACTTTCTTTTTTAATCTGCTCCACTGTTTTCCGAAAATGTGTTAGTTACAAACAAGTTAGTTATATGAATATTGTTCTATAGAATATGCCGAGCTGTAAATTTACACTGCACGAAAGAACACTTCTCGTACATTATTTTAAACGGCCACCTGTGGTCATTTCAATCACATTATATTATAATATTTCTTAAAGCATGTATAATTTCTAAATTAATATATACTTATAACGACAACGATGGGTGGTCACGTGGTGGTGTTGTGAGTTAGAAGTGTTGAATTTCCTCCTGCAATAAACCAGGAAAACCTCGTCTTACAGGGAGAAATAAACACCAGATACCAACAATTAGAGAAGGTAAAGGATCAAAGATAAGATTTTAATAACAACCACATAGATAACTACTATTACTACATTTAGAAAAATAAATATAAAGCATAAAAAGTGAAGGGTAGAAGTGTAAAACACCATAGGCAACCAACGTAACGCCGAAGTCTAGAGACAGTAAGCCTCCGAGGAGTCAATCCGGGCTGTCCGTTGCGCGCGGGTAGAAAGGAGAAATGTATTGTGAAGACACATCTACAGACGATGGTGGCAAGGGTAAGAGAAGACAGCGAAAAATTTTTCAGCAAGAGCAAGAAAACACCGAGAACTCCTAAGAAAAGCGAAGAAAAAGAGGACAAAATGGAACAAATATTGGAAATACTAAAAAATATAACAACTGATTTAAAAGAAGTTAAGCAAGAGCAAAAGGAATATAGAAGTGAAATAAGAGAATTACGCGCAGAAAACGAGAAGATACAGCAGGAAAACAAAGAACTTCGGCAGCAGCTGGAGCATCTAGAGGGTAAAATGGACGAAATGGGAAAAGAAAAGAGAAGGGATAACATAGTTATACAAGGAGTAGAAATCAAAACACATAACCAAAACATATTAAAGCAAACGGTGGAAGACTATAAAAAAAAAAAACAATGGAAGTGGAAATAGACGTAAGGCAAAACAAATTGGAGAAAAAATGTGCTTAGTAGAGCTGAAAAACACAACTGACAAGGAGCTGATAATGAAAAATAAATGTAAACTAAAACAGATAAAGGAATCTAAGATATATATAAACGACGACATGAGCAAAATGGAGAGAGATATACAAGGAAAAATAAGAAGGAAGGCAAAAGAAGTAAAAGATGAAGGGAAAAGTGTAAAAGTAGGGTTCCAGAAACTGACAATTAACAACGAGATATGGAAGTGGGATACGGAAAAAGAACAGTTTATAAAAACTGAATATACGAGAGAGGCACCAAAAAACTGATGGACAGAAATGAAAGAAAAACGGACCAGGCAAAGGACATGATAAGGAAAACGGAAGCAAACTCTAACAAGATAAAAATAGAAGAAAAAATGCATAAGAGAATAAACACTTCTGAGCAAACAATAAAACCACAGCAAAATCACAAGCAAATAAATGGGACAGAGAAGGTAAAAAACAAAAAACAAAAGACCGACAATACATGGAGACTAGGGACATGGAACGTCAGAAGCCTAAATGGAAAAGAGAAAGAGCTAGAACATGAGTTCGAAAAAGCAAACATAGACGTACTAGCTATAACAGAAACAAAAAAGAAGGGGCAAGGAGCATACATAACTGAAAACGGACATATGCTAATATACAGCGGAGTAGAGAAAAATAAAAGAGCTGCAGGAGGAGTAGGCTGTCTAATTTGAAAGCAACACATAGAGTAAATCCACAATTGCAGAGGCACAACAGAACGAATACTAACAGTAGAGCTAACAAATAAGGATAAGAGTATAAACACGATTATAATAGTATACGGACCAAACGAAGATGACTCAATACAAAATAAAGACAATTTCTGGAACCTACTAGTTAGCGAAGTAGAGGATTCAAAAGGAGAAATATATATAGCGGGAGATTTCAACAGCAGGGTGGGTAAACGAGATCAAGCGTATGGCACAATAGTAGAAAATTATGGAGAGAAAGTGAGAAATAATAACGGAATAAGAATGCTCGATTTCTGTATACTACATGATTTAATAATTAATAATACGTTTTTCCGACATAAAGATAATGACAAATTCACAAGAGAAGTAGCTAGCAGAAACGAAAAATCCATAATTGACTACACTAACAAAGAAAAGCAATCGAAAACAAATAATAGACACAAAAGTAAGAAGAGGACCAGAAATTGGAAGTGACCATGTCCTAGTAGTTACTAAAATCAGAAAGAAATTAGAAGAAGACAGTAACAAAAAGAAGATTACCAAAAAAGTAGAATTAGAAAATATAAACGCTCACAGATTAACCAACGAAGAAGTAGCAAGAAAATACGAGGAAGAACTGACGAAAAAATTAACAAAGGAAATAACACAAGAAAATCTAGACTCAATGTGGAATTAGTTTAAATTATCAGTCATCGAGACTGCTAAAAATGTTTGCGGTTATACAACGAAAAGTAATAGAAAGAAACAAGCCTCTTGGTGGACAGACGTAATAAAAAAACAAATAAAAATAAAGAAGAAGTGGAAATTATACTTAAATAATAAAACACCCCAAAACTACGAAATATATAAAGAAGAAAGAAAAATAGTTAAGGAACTAGTGTCAAAAGCAAAACAACAAGAATGGATTGACTTCGGCAACAGGATGGAAACAGATAGTAAAGGAAACCAAAAACTATTCTACAAAACATTAAAAGCCCTAAAGAAAGGGAAAGCGCAATATACGAGAGGGATTAAGAACAAAAATGGAGATATACTAACAGAAGACGCCGAAATTATGAACAGATGGAGAAATTACTTTCAAGAACTTTTATGGATACAACACGATAACGGAGACCCAGAAATAAACAACTACGAATCAAAAGAGGAAAATGAGGAATACCTCATTGGCGCCGAAGAAATAAAACAAGCAATAAGAAACCTCAAAAATGGGAAAAGCCCAGGCTATGATAAGATGACACCGGAAATGATAAAAAAATGGGACTTAAAGCAACAGAAAGACTAACACAAATATTAAATAAGGCGTGGTTAGAAGAGCAAATACCTCAAGATTGGAAAACAGCCCTCATTTTACCTATTTATAAAAAAGGAGACAAATATGAATGTAATAATTACAAAGGAATAATTCTAACCAGCGTAGTAATGAAAATATATGAAAAGATAATAGATAAAAGAATAAGAGCAATGGTGGAAAACACAATAACAAAATCACAAAGCGGGTTTATGAAAGGAAGAAGTATATTTACGCTAAAAATGATAATAAGAAAAAAATGTATACAACAGGGAAAGAAGGTATTCTTAGGATTTCTAGATCTTGAGAAAGCTTTTGACAAGGTTAATAGGAAGAGGCTTTGGAAAATACTTGAAGAAAGAAAAGTCGTTAAAGAATAGTAAGAATAATAAAAAATATTTATAGCGAAAATGAAAACCGAATTATAAGTCAAGGAAGAATCTCAGAACCTTTCACGACTAATGAAGGGCTAATCCAAGGAGGAGGACTAAGCCCATTGCTGTTTACAATATATCTTGACGAAATTATAAAAAAATGCACACGAAGAACAAAAAAACTACACATAGGTTACAAAAATATGGAAAGAGTAAGCATCTCAGAGGGAGCATACGCAGACGATATCATGCTGATAGCCGACAGTGAAGAGGAATTACAGAGAAACATAGAAATATGGAACACGACCCTAAAAGAATATAAAATGACGATGAGCAAAAACAAAACAAAAATAATGGTTTTGGGAGACGAACAATATAAAATTTAACATCAAAATAGACAATGAAAACATAGAGAGCAAGTAACGGCCTTTAAATATTTGGGAGTAATATTCAAAGTAACGGAAGCCAAGAACTGGAAATAAGTGATAGAGTAGAAAAAGCAATGAAAACATATAACACAATAGCACAAACTTTCATCAATAAAAAAGAAATATCGAGGAAAACAAAAATGACTATTTTCAAAACAATAGTGAGACCGATACTGACTTTTGGATGCGAGACGTGGGTACCGAAGCAGAGACAAAAAAGCAGAATACAGGCAGTAGAGATGAAATACCTTAGAAGAGTGAAAGGAGTTACGAAGAGGGACAAAGTAAGAAATACAATAATAAGAGAAGAACTAGAATGTGAGCCAATCCTAGACTTCATCCAAAGAAGACAACTGAGCTGGTGGGGACACCTCCAAAGGATGAATAGCCATATGCCAGTTAAACAAATTTGGGAAGCTAGAGTGTAAAAACAGAAGAAAAAAGGAAGGCCCAGAAATACCTGGAACGGAGTAATACAAGGAATACTGAAGAGGAAAGGAGTTACTTGGGAGGAAGCTAAGAGGATAACTAGAAATAAGAAAGAATGGGCGGATTTCATTTACGGCAATAATTAATAATTATTAACAGCAAATTGTAGATTTTAAACACCCGACACCAGATTCTGGTAGAAGGGTATTTTGATAATATATATATATATATATATATTATATATATATATATATATATATATATATATATATATATAACTGTAGTTAGTTTTCTTCTACCACGTCAAGTTTTATCTCTACACCTTACGAGAATGTGACCACTCTCCGCGAAATCGAGCATGGATCATAGGAAGCACTTTTGCTCTCCTATTGGCTGACACAAACCTTCTCCGATGAGCGCCGCATAGGAGAACAGCGAGAAGTTTATACTTGTCTGGACTTGTTCAGTTACGCCTGAGATACTGTAATGAGACGTTGTGTGTCGCTCTGAAACGGTGCAGCCCATTCCGACGTGGAGTCTGAGTTCTTGTTTATATACACGATTAGCAGTGTGTTTAGTGTTTATTTATACATGATCTGAAACTTTTCCTTATGTCTACCTCTGCTAGTTCACGTCGTAAGTGCTTAAACAGCTCCGATTCGTTTTGTTGCATATGTGGCAGTTTTAGCATTCTCAGTCAAAGGACAAACATCAGTACATTTGTCAGGCAAGTCTATTTTGCCTTTTTTAAAATGAAAATTGGCGATCAAAATAAATCATAGGCCCCTCACAAAGTGTGTAAGCAGTGTGCTGAGGGTTTACAGATGTGGACCAAGGGAACACGTGATAAACTTCCATTTGATATACTTATGATTTGGCGAGAGCCCAGGGATCATTCAAGTGATTGTTACTTTTGTATAGTGAAAACGTCAGGATATAACAAGAAAAACAAATCTAAAATAGAGTATCCTAGTTTACCATCAGCTATACGCCCAGTGCCTTATTCAGCCGAAATCCCAGTGCCAGTTTTCAATGAATTACCCTCTTTGGAAATACGGGAATACGAGTCTAGTGAAGATCAAAGTGACCCCAACGATGAAGATTTTGAAATTAAAGATGATTCCGTTCTTAATGGATTTGACCAGAATGAGTTGAATGATTTAGTACGAGATTTGGGACTATCCAAAAAAGCTTCAGAGCTCTTAGGATCAAGACTGCACGAGAAAAACTTGCTTGAAAAGGGAGCTAAGGTATTCTATTTTCGATCAAGAGAAAGTGCGTTTCTACAATACTTTCGAAGTGATGATAGATTTGTGTATTGCCATAACGTACATGGTTTGATGGAAGAGTTGGGAATTTTAGCCTATAACGCAACTGAATGGCGACTGTTTATAGATAGCTCAAAGCGAAGCTTGGAGTGCGTTCTCCTCCACAATGGAAATTTATTTGGTTCAGTCCCGATAGACCATTCAGTTCGTTTGAGTGAAGAATATGAAGACATAAAGAGAGTCATTGATTTGTTGCAACACCACATGCAGCAATGGATCATTTGTGTTGACCTTAAAATCGTTAGCTTCCTTCTTGGCCAGCAACGCAGATATACCAAGTCTCCCTGCTTTTTGTGTATGTGGGACAGCAAAGCTCGTGCATATAAAATTGGGTCTCATGAAGCAATTCGTTAAAGCTTTGCCAATTGAAGAAGACTGTTTCAAGTATCTCATTTCGGCATTTCTTCGCCTGTCATTTGAAAAGATAAAGATGTTTTTGATGGTCCACAGATTCGGCAGCTTGTTAAAGATGAACATTCCATCGGAACAATGTCAGAAATTGAAAAAAATGCTTGGCTGGCATTCAAAAACATTTAAAGACTATCTTGGAAATACGCGAGCACAGAATTACGCCAAAATTGTCCAGCAACTTGGTGCAGTCAGTGATGAGCAGGGTGAGCGATTTCACCAGGATTTGAAGATCATGGAGGCACGGTATCAAGGTAGATGGGATGTATGTACATATGATAGCTGACTATTGTTGGAGCATTAAGCAAGAATGTCCATAGGTTAAACATTCCAGAAAGAGCTATAAGCGAAAATTTTTGCCTTAATATGTAATTACCGTTCGATAAAAAAGCAACTATTTGTATGAACACAATTTAACTTGCAGTAACTATTATAGCCTTTGTATGAATAAAATTATTCTTTATAAACAGTATATTTGGTAAGTTTTTACTTTATTTTTCTTTATATGCACAACTTGTATGACTTTTGAGGGTATCCTGTAGCTTAAAAAGTTGACGTGATTGACAAAAACTGCGGTTATTTTTGGATTCAGAGGCCAAAAGTTAGTCGAAAACAAGTCACAGATTTAAGACAACAAAATTGCTGTTTCCCAGTGCAATCAATGACAAGTAAAGTTTTATTATCGTCTTTTAATATCTTTATTATTAACTGTCTCAATTTGACCACATACATATTCTACATAAAACCGACTCTATTTGTGAAAAAATAAAATATAAAAATGTAAAAAAAATGCGTGTATGGGGTACCCGGTCCCCCGTTATTAATTTTTCCTGAAAATAATTCACGCCATCCCTTAGACTATGTAATATACTTTATATGTGAAAAATAAGGAAAAAAATAATTAAAAAAGGGCGGGTACGGGGTACCCCGTCCCCCGTTATTAATTTTTCCCGAAAATAATTCGTGCCATCCTTTAGACTATGTAATATACTTTATTTGTGAAAAATAAAGAGAAAAAAATTAATAGAAAGGGGTGGGGGGGGAGTCCCCGGTCCCGCGTTATAAATTTTTTCCGAAAATAATTCGCGTCATCCTTGGGACTATGTAATTTACTAGTATTCTAAAAAGAAAGAGATATCTGTTATAATTTCCGAGATATTTACACAAAAAAAAAACAAAAATCTTTGGAGGGGGCTGTACCCCCAAATCGGCGAGATACGCTAGGTAAGAAAAAAAAGATGTTCTTATACCAAGGTACTCTTTCAGTCTGTGCAGTTTCATCAAAATCGAGAAGTGCGGGTTGCCGGTGTTCCCTTAGGGGGCATATCAAACACATTTCAAATGTAGAGCATCCTAAGAAAATGAATGAAGATGTGAAACTTGATATTTTGTAAAGTGCGGGCGAAGACCCTCATCGTCTTTCCCAATCAATTGCAGCAGACAATGAAGTTTCTCAGCGATCAATATTACATGTATCAAAAACAGAAAAATACCATGCCACCAAAATACAACTACTGCAAGAACTCAATGAAATTACCCTGATCGCCAAATGCAGAAATTTTTCCAAATGACGGTAATCCTGACCTACCAGATGGCGATATTGGTTTTAGCAAGATGGTCTCCGCACTTTGCAAGTCTTGTTCGCGAGTTTTTAAACAACTGCTTTCCTGGCAGGTGGATCGGCAGGAGAGAACTAATAGTGGCCTCCCAGATCCCCAGATTTTACGCTCCTTGATTTTTTCTTATGGGGGTACTTAAAATTAAAAATGTATGTTGAACAACCACAAAATGTAAAAGATTTGAGAAATAGAATTACATATGAAATGAATCGAATTAGTCCTGACGTCATTCGCAATATACAAAATGAATGTGTCCATAGATCTGCTTATTGTCAACATTGGATAACATTTTGAATATTTGATATAAAGGAAACAATCATTTCATTTCTTGAATAACAGCATTTATCTTTGCTTTTTGTTATTAATAAAATTTGTTTTCCATTATCTATTACCTTTATTCGAAAATTTTGTTATGTGAGGTATTAAAATTTTGATTGTACCATTTAGACAATTAAATGATTTATCAAAATAAAAAACGGGGGTTGTCATCTAAAAAAATTATCGATGACGTTATTACTTGAAAACCAGAAGTGAAGGAAACTTGGTCCAAAACTGTTTATTTTTAGAAAATAAACTTGACCTCTCCGAGCATTTCTTCGAAAAGCAAATTGCTTCAAATTTATGAATTTCTTCCATAATTACATACTGGGCTTGCATTGTATATTGGGGAGTTGTCTTGGCTGTCTGGGGAAAAAACGTGCACTTGGTGAAAAGATACGCTCAAGAATATCCATGTATTGTTCTCCTGTAGGACGTCCAGTAGTGGGAACAATTTCTCCTGGTTCAGATGCACAAATCCAGCCCCAAAAGCCACAACCAATTCTTTCATTTCTTCTTGTAGGTTGTATCTTCTGCGGATTATTCTCTAGTACTATTTCCTCTCCAAAACACCTTCAACACGTCATTGGACGAACCAAATACTTTTCATTTACCAAATTCTTTTAAACGTTTAGGAGATTTACGAAACACTGTTTTAGTACTTCCAATCATCCGATCAACGTTTCCGTAATGTTGTCGAACAACTTCACCAACTAAATGCAAAACATGCAGCACGCAGGTTATATGTATTAAGTTAGGAAATATATGTTTTAAGGATCGCCCAACACTTAACATCGTTGCTGCACTATCTGTCACAATCATCACAACTTGATCTTGGGCAATTTTGAATATTTTCCGCGGTACATTGTTGAACACGTTTGCAAGCTAACAAATATCGAGATGCTGTGTTCTCGCTAGATAAAACGCGAGCTATTACATTCACAATACTGTTTTTCTTTATATCGGTCGTCTCATCCACGGTAATCCATATTTTTTTGGAACACAAATCACGTTTACACACATTTTCTAGCATCTCTTTCATTCTCGGCAAATGATTCTGTAATTGTGTTTATGAGGGTAATGGGTACTTTGGAACGCATTGTCGCCAAAACGTTTTAAAAGCTGCTTTTCTCACCAACGACAACGGAAGATTACAAGAGGTAAACATAATTAATAAATGTATGAGGAATAGTGTATAAGGTATTTCAGTTCTTGCATTTCTCATATGCTTAATACCATTGACATGCCTCTGGCAATCAGTTCTGTCCAATGCAGCCAAACGAACATTGCATATTAAGCAAAAAACTGCACTACCGTCATATTTTAAATGGGGAAAAAGTGACACATACTTATATACATTAGTAGCAAATCTATTACGAGGCATTGTTTTCTTAGGTATGTAAATATTAGTTCTATATGAAACGATACACTAACTATGTACTTGGTATAATACTACAACACACAAAAAACACCAGCTATATTTTCAAAGCGACACGTAAGTACATAACCTTGACCGTTCGACTAATCTCTGCAACAGCTCAACCGGTACTAAAACGAAATCTCTCCCAGCGCGGTTTAACATGATGTATATTCAAGGTCGACACTACATGCCTGCTTCTCTACCGGTTTAGTTTATTTATGAATTTTTCGTATTCTTATATTAACCCGTAATACCGACGCCTATGCGAGTCCGCAAGTTTAGGTTACTCTAATAATTAGTTTATAATGAGGATACTCGAATAATGACTGATAAAGCCATCTTTGCCGGGAGTGTTACGTGCCCGTAAGGACAGAATAGATGACGACCGGTTCGATACGGGGAAAAGTATGAGGGAAAAGGAATTTTCCTGGAGCGCGGTAGGGGTAACTGAAGTACGCGTACCGGAAGCGTCGTTCTTTCTATGTGTCTGGTCGACGGGAAATCGCGATTCCCGAACAGGAAACGGAATGGGAGGGTCTTCGGAGGGACGTCGCAGAAAACGCTATGACAAACACTACGTTAATTTCTGTCGTATAGCAAAAAAAAAACGCAAAATCGTAGCATGTTGTATCTAACAGCGTCTGTCTGAAACGTCAAACGCGAATGCAATGAAGAGGTTTTGGGTTACTCTCGAGCGTCGAATGGTAACGGGAATGGTATTTCGAATAGAAAAATAACTTTTTCCGGAAGAAATAGACCGACATCCAATGAATAAAGCAGGTACTTGTCCCCAATTTTCAGCAGTATAGAATGCTGTGACAGCGTATCGGCGTGTACATAGGTCGGCAAAAAAGGTTAAAAATTTTTACGTTTCCAAGCGACGAACGATACCGGGTGTGGTATTTCGATGAAAGAAATTAGAAATTCGACGAAAAAATTGTCCCACAAGATAACTATCTATGTATTTCGAATCTTTCAAACGAGAAAGATACTTTGACAGCGGCAATTGGATCGAGAGGTGAAGATCGAATGAATACCAGAGATGAAAAATCATTGAACCTGATGAAATCTAATCATTTCCGAACCAGATCCGAACAACTTTTGTTTGACTTGATCTTTTGATTCGCTTTGACGATGCGGATGAAACAATAAGATAGCGTTAAGTATGCGAAGCTGTTGAAATGGGTAGGAAACGGTGCTTTGAGAAAAAGTAGTTTTGGAAATCAGTTTTAACAATAATTACAGAAACAGCAATGGACCCATGCGTTTATAAGTCACAATAACTTTAAGCCCGTCCAGAAGAGAATACCTAACCTAATTGAAATCACACAAGATGCGCTTTTGGATCGAAAGGTGAATATCTAATGAATAATATAGTACTCATAGTACTCATACAAGTATGTTTTGTATCATAAAAAAAATTGCAAGAGTATATTACAAACATGGGTGAATATTTGCGAGAAAATTACATTTATTCACATCCGAGCTGTGAGCAAAAATTTTGTTAAACAATTCAAGCAATTCAAAACCCGTTGTGTAAATGCTAAACTATACAAAATATATCTTAGCTGAATACAATGGTATTAATAATCGATTCAATTTTAATGCAATTAATAATTTTTAGGATATCGATAGTTGATTGTTTCCGATGCCGTATTCCCACATTATTATTACATTAACTACATACCCATCCAAATTCTAAGAATTTGGTAGGGAACAGTTATCGAGTAGTATGCAAAAAGCACTCTACTTAGGTCACACTAAAGCCCATGTAACACCCTCATTTCTTTAAGAGAGAGCTTTGAATACTATCCTTAAACATAAGTCTATAAATTTAGCAAATAAAAAGATTTCAAAGTACACATTATCCTAACAATATTTTGTCAATTTTTCAACTATTCCAGCCCCGTCAACAAGTAAACAAATTTCTGTCATTTCATTAGAAAGCCATAAGTTTACATATCTAATGGTGATGTAGAATGACCAAACTAAGAAGATGTACAAAAGCTACATTCTAAAAGCTGTTCTGCGCAGAATTATGCACATAAAAGTTATACATACAGTTTTTCTTTATTTTACTTTATTGTTTTTACAAAATTAAGGAAAACATGATGGAAACGCATTTTCTGCTAAACTCTAAGAGTTTATGTTTCCATCTCGTCTAAGAAATAAAAGTCGTTTCTAGCACTAATATTTGGTATAATAGCTCTTATTCTTATTGCTTATATCTTTTGGTCTAAATAATCACCAATTAAATGTTTGTCCAATGCATTTTCTAGGAAAAAGAAAAATGTTTCACTCTTTTGTGGTACCTACATCCATTTCAATAAAAGCTTAAAATAAATAAAATAATGGTAAAATACTTGAAATTTTGTGATAAACTGATTTTAAGAAGTATATAAATTAGGTAAATCGAGAAGAAACGCAAATGAAACCAAATTATATGATTACAACAATTTTCAACTTGTTTTGGAATTATGTTCTTGTTACTTGTGTTCATAGTTTTTTATTTCAGTGATTGTTTATTGTTAATTTATTACGTTATTTAATAACATGTCTTTTTGCCAAAAAAGTAGAAAATAAAAGTTCATAACTTTTTTATAGTACCCATACGTCTTTTGTTTCTATTTATGGTGTTTTTCATTTTAATAATATTATTGTAAATTTATTAAGTTATTTAAGGCCATGCTTTTACCTTATTTCTGTTGCAAGAAGCCGTTGTATATATAAATGTTAACAATTTGCACTAATGTTCCAATATATGTATATCTTTTCTAGTTAATAATAATTAATAATTGCTCAAATAAAGCGTAAATCTTCTTTAACACACACTATTAAGCAAATGCATTTTATTCTCTCAATGTATTATATATTTCCTCGACTACTTTTCTTCTTTCGTTCTATTATCTGAATGAGAGATTTTTCAGAACCTTTATGTAGAACACGACTACCCGATCAACTGTGACAAGTAGCTGCAGATTTTATGGGACCACTTCCATCAGGTGACTATATCCTAGTTGTTATTGACTATTATAGCAGATATTTCAAAATAGAAATCATGAGGAATATAAATACTTCTGAAACAATAAACAGACTTTTGAAGATGTATTGTCGATTTGGCATACCCCGATCTTTAACAACTGATAACGGTCCTCAGTTCAGGAGCGAGGAATTTTCTAAATTCTGCATGGACTATAATATACAGCATAAACGCAGTACACCATTTTGGCCGCAAGCTAACGGTGAAATGCAGAGACTGAATCGCACACTACTTAAACGCATTAAAATTACACAAACATTGGGAAAAGAATTGGAAAAAGGATATTTTGGATTTTCTTTTGATGTACCCCAACAGAACTTGTTGGGGAGAAATATAAGATGCAAATTACCAATTTTCAATGAAACCATAGACCAAGAGTATAAAGTTAAATATGATGAAGAGATTAGCTAGAGGGATTGGGAAAAGAAAATGTTGGGCAAGGAATATGCAGACAATAGAAGATATGCAATTGACAGTCCAGTACAGATAGGAGATAAAATACTTTTAAAACAACAGGTACGAGACAAATTGTCAACAACTTTTGAAAACAAGGACTACATAGTAACGGGAAAAAATAGAAACCAGGTTACAGTGCAATCTGAAGATGGAACCGAAAAACGTCGGAATTCAACATTTGTAAAACAAACGGAGAAAAAAAACCACCAACCAAATTTAAAGACTCGCAAACTAGTATTCATATATTTTGTTAAAAAAAAAAGAGTAGATGTAGTGTGTGCAATATATACATATATAAGTTAGTAACACTGGAGAGTTGACTTGTATGTATAATAAGACCAAAAGACTGAAATATATTATTGTTTAATAGTGTTGTGTTTATTATATTAAGAGGTCAATCAATTACACGAACCAGGCCCCCACTTTGTTATTTTAAATGGAACGCCCTGTGTATTGCTACCGTTTTGATTTCTTGATCTAGAAATAAACCAATATAATATGCATTTCATACGTCTACATCCAATAGATTTCAAGATGTTTATAATTTTGTCCTCAATCGCTTAAATGTAGATATATCTATTTCCTCCAAAATATCCGAAATACAAATACATTTTAGTATACATTTGTACAAGATTAAATTACACACTTGGCACTATCTAAGCATGGTACTAGAACACCTTCGAAATATACAGGCTGTTCAGTACCGAATGGAAAGCTTTGCCAAATTCAAATACCAGAAACGTAATTTTCTTAATGGCACCATACATATTTTATATATGTATATATGGTGATAGATAGTATAGATACTATACAGTGAGGACCTACTAACTTTTGAACAACTGAGGCTAGCGTTTTCGATTTTTACTTTTTCTAAGCCAACTTTTGGTATTATCGAAAGTTCAACTTCATTTCCGGTTTCACCGGAAGTGACGTCAACCTTTTTATTTTAAATAGAACAACCTGTATATTTTTACATTTTTGGTAAGGCAATAGAAAGACGAATTCAAGCATACCACATTTATTATACTTTAGCTTAAGAAATATTACGATATGGGGCAATAAAGTTGGTAGTAATCTATTTTTTCTTATTATGAATGCCTCCTGTGACATCAATTGTCGGTCTGTCAAATCTCAGTTCTATAAGCGCAAATTATTCTAATTGGTTAGTTAAGCAGTCAAAGACAAAACAATGAAGATACATTATTAAATTAAAAGAAGTGTTACTTTAACAAATGTTCAAAAAGTTGTCCCTCCACTAGCTGGCAATTATAAAGTCTATCAGAAATTTCTTTCCTTACTTTGGTAAGAGTGTCAGCGGTAATATTGCTACAAACATCTACTATCCTTTGACGCAATTGTTCTATTGTATCAAGCTTTTGCTGGTACACTTGGCTTTTTAAATATCCCCTACAAAAAAATCAGTGGATTTAGATCGGGAGATCTCGGTGGCCACTCAATTGTACCTCGTCGTCCTATCCATCTTCCTGGATAAGCAGTATTCAAATAATTTCGTACGTTTATTTCAAAGTGCGCAGGAGCACCATCTTGATGGAAGATAACGTCTCTACTAAATTCCGAAGGATTGTCTCTAATTATACTCAAAATAAGGGGCTGTATTTGATTCTGCAACATATTTAGGTAGAGCTCTCCAGAGAGATTTCCATTTATAAATAAAGGTCCTACAATATGGTTTCCCAAAATTCCAGCCCATACATTTAATTTCTGAAGTACTTGTGTGTTACAAGCAGGGTTTTCATTTGCTCAGTATCTCACATTCTGGTTGTTTACGTGCCCATTTAAAGAAAATGTGCACTCATCGCTGAAGCAAATATGATTCATATTAGTTTTCTGTCTCTCAATATTACCTGTCATAGTTTCGCAAAATTCAATTCGCCTATCTGAGTCAACTTCCGTTAATTCATGAAGCATTTTGATTTTATATGGGTGGAATTTCGACTTTTTTAAAATTCTTTTCACTGATGTTTTTGATACTTCGAACACTTCGGTGATATGAGAAGCTGTTTGTTGTGGTGCAACTACAAATTCTCCAATGATTTGAATCTTCTTATCTTCTGGCAAAGTAGGTCGTCCTGTGGATTTCGTCCTACCTCGGAAACATTTCTCGCAGTCAAGCCATTGACGCTCGTGCTGTATGCGCTGTGGCGCCATCTTGTTGGAACCATACAGTATTTAAATCGATGTTCCGTCGACGAAGCTCTGGTTCTAAAAATGTGTTTAACATTTCCACATAACGTTGCGAATTCACTGTGACATGATTTCCTGCATCGTCCTCAAAAAAATAGGGGCCAATTATACCGAATCGCCCCACTCCGCACCAAACAGTAACCTTGCGACTATGAAGCGGTCGTTGATGGAGTTCTCTGGGATTTTCTGAACACCAGTAGCGAAAATTCTGCTTATTTACGTAGCCTGATAACTCGAAATGCGCCTCATCAGACATAATTAAGCCACCTAAATCATTTTCACCAAAAAGTTCCAGAAGTTGATTGCAACAATTCAAACGGTTTAAAAAGTCTTCAGCTGTCAGTTCTTGAACAATTACTAATTTGTAAGGGTGATAATGTAAATCCTTATGCAAAATACGCCGTACTGTACTTTCGGAAAGTCCTAGAGTTATTGCTTGTCGCCTTGCTGAACGACGTGGACTTCGCTGAACCGCTGTTCGCACCCTCTCAATATTTGCTGGAGTCCGAACTGTTCGACGCATTCCTGGTAGCTTATCTTTCATTGCTGATGCAGATCGACGAAAATTTTCAACCCATAACTTAATTGTGTTACGGCATGGAACAGAACCGTGAATATTGAAGCGCGCACGAAATAAACGTTGTGTACTGACAACCGAGTCGTGATTTTTAAAATACGCCTCGAGAACGAATGCGCGATGTTCACTCGTCCACAGCTCCATGACTACTAAAATGGCATCTACTACCGATGTCATTCCCACTGTAACCGCTGTTCTGCGTACTATAACGGCTTTGTACTATTCATTATAAAAACGTCAGGTTCCTTTGCCGCACCCTGTATGTATATATATATATATATATACCCGCTGAGGTGTTTTTATTTTCATTATGATTTTTTATTTGATGGAAAACGGTATGCGTTGTAAATGGGATGTAATAAGGAAATAACTGAGAAACTGAACGCTTCTTTTATTCTGTTGTACTTAATAATGTAACTGTAAATAAAGATATAATAAATAAATTCTATCCTTCTTAATAATGCGGATAGGCTTGTTTAAAAAGTTGCACCATCAGATAAGTTTCCACATTTGCCTCGGTGAAGGATGTTCGCCGAGACGAAAAAATGTTCTTATATTTCGAAAACGACCGTTCCACGTCTACCGAAGTAAGACAGGCGTAATTAAAATAATCTTTAGACTTAGTCAAGGAATCTGCAGATGCCCCATCGCACATTTGTCTTAATCTCGTGTAGTCCGGATTCTTTTTTAAAACACTATCGAACTTAGCTAAAACTCGTCCACTTGTTGCATCGTTTATACTGTGTAACAATGTACTAACTTCGTCCACGACTTGCACTGATTCTACCAACGACAATCCAGAATTTTGCAAATTTTCTATCGCGTCTACTAACCCTTTGTAATTGTTGCTAATATTCTTTAGATGTGTTTCAACAGAAATATCGAGAAATCCCTTCTGGCTCATCCTAATAGCTCTAGCTTCGGCAGGGACGAATTGCAAAATAACGGATTTGACTTCTTGAAAATGTTCATTATAATAAAAAGCGGCTTTTAACCACGTTCCCCAACGCGTAAGAATGGGCTGTGGTGGTTCTCGAATACCAGGGCATAACCTGTGGAATGCCCTAGTCCTCTTAGGACTTTGAGAAACACTTTTTTTTGTGTTTGCTATTAATGCATCCACCTCCGGGTAACACTCTCGAATAGTTTGTGCCACAAGATGTAAAGCATGGACTTTACACGTAACATGTAAAAGTCCTTCACACTTTTCTTTAAGGGAACGGTCTACACTACACATTGTTGCTGCACCATCGCTCATGAACAACAACAGTTGACTGGTTGACACTTGAAATTTTTGTAACGTTTCGAGAACTACGGCCGTAATTGCTTTACTAGTACACTGTTTTAATCTTCTGCTGGCTAATAGAATTGCAAAATTTGGTTTAATAGGATCTAATACGCGCACTATTATATTCAAAATAGAATTTTTTTTGCAATCTGTCGTCTCATCAAGACATAGCCACAGCTGTTTATCTTTTAATTCGGCTTTAATTCGATTTTCAATGTCCTCACGTATTCGTGGAATATCTCTCCGTAACGCTGTCCGAGATGGTAGTATCCACTCGGTATTGTATGTACCCCAGAATTTTCGAAATGCTTTTTTATCAAGTATACGAAGTGGTAGACCACATACCATAAACGTTAAAAGCAATTCTAATTGAAATTGACGTTGTTGTGACACACCATTTCTTTTATTTCTGTGGTGTGCGCTATTTATATGTCTTTCACAATCACGTTTGCTCCAGCACAGTAGTTTCTTTTACAAACTTTACAGAAAATTGTACTCCCATTGTAGTGTAAATCCACAAATTCACTAAGAAATTTATTAACTTTCGTAGGTAATGGCCGTTTATTTTTTAAAAGTTACGTTAGACATAATCACTAAAGCGAGCACACCGACGCTGTTTCTAGTATGCCACGAAGTGGTGCAAACGTAACATCTGCAGACTCGTCATTTGTTGATGAATAGAGCGCGTCATCCGTAAATGAATAAGCGCGCTGTTAGTTCGTAGCCGTCGATGAATTAACTTTTTTTTGTAGTGGCCCACTGTGAACAACGCCCTATTTATCAACGAACACCCAAACTGCAGGTGTATATTTGCGCGTCTTCACGACGTAATAGACAGTGGTTTTGGTCCTCGTCCTAATAATTACATATTTAAATTACCTATGTTTACATACATATATGCGCCCGGCAGCCTGATTGCGAACCTGGCGCGTGGCGCTCTTGGCCCGCTCTATTTATGAATTAGGAAAAAAATAAAGGGAGTGGTGCGTTTTAGCTAACAGGATGTATAAGCTGCATTATCCTTGCCAACGTTGTCCAAAATCGAAAACATTTGTCAAATTAAAACTAGGATTTGATGCTACTGGAAATATTCACTTGCTGACACAAAAATAAAAGAAATAATTATAATTAAGGTAAGATAATCGTGTCGTCCCAGCATAGCCATAACAGCTGGAGCAGCCAACGGAACTCGGGACGCGCCTGTCTGATGCGATGCGTAAACATCTGCCGGGTGACAAAGCAATTCAAATTCGTACACATTCATCATCACTAGCGCGGCGTGTGCGTGTGAATTAAGTCAAACGAGCGGAATACTAATTATTCAAGAAAATTTTTAATGAAAAATGTCCAGTGTGCGCAAGGCTAAACAACGACCCTTTGCTGATAAAGTAAAAAGCTTTATCTGTGAGTTTCCAGATTTGTTGTACGACGGTGCTAAAATAGTTTGTAAACTGCAGTTAACATCCCTATGAGTACGAACCTAAAAATTCGCTGGGGTGAGTAAACTACAACTGGTATCCTTATAAGTATAGATGTAGAAATTTTACGGGAGTGGGTAAACTGCAGCCGGTACTCCTACGATTACACTTAGAAAATTTGCTGGAGTGGGTAAGTTGCAACTGGTATCCCTGTGATTATAGATCCAGAAAATTTGCTGGAGTGGATAAACTGTCGTTGGTATTCCTATGATTATAGATATAGAAAATTTGCTGGGGTGGTTAAACTGTAGCCGGTATCCTTAAGTGCGTACGCGAGAATTGTTTCTCACCCAAATTCTTGAGGTTTGGGTTTTTCAGCTAGTTATATATTAATAACAATTGATCGCTAACTTTACGTCCGCCCTTTTTGATCCTCGGTTATGGAGCGGTCGTCCGTAGACAGGAGACGGATGGGAGAGCGGGTCGGAATAGAGCAAACTATGAGCGAATTGAAAGAGTTAGCAAGCGAGATCGACGGGGATCGAAAGGGCGCTACTTCGACGAAGAAATAGGCTTATTTTCGTTCGAGCCGGGAAGAACTTAGTCCGGCGGCAACAGTTCTTCGAGACGGTGGTCGAAAATAACAACGAAAAACTCTGGTGCGTTGAAAAATGGCAAAGTAGTTAAGTACGTTTTTGGTCACTCTCGACCGATGAACGCTACTTGGTGCGGTAGTTTGCAGAAAGAAATTACAATTTACCAAGGAAGTATTAAATAAATGTTCAATATAAAGAAAAATAAGGATTCTATTAACCACCGAGGAGACATCAACACCTATTTGTAGGATTATATATGGTGTCGCAGTGTTGAAGAATGCATAACGGCTAGAGAGTTCGCCATTCACAAAATAAATTTTATACGCATGGTACCTTATCTTACGACAAGTGCAAAACACAGCATTAAAAGTGTATTTCGCGGGTTATTTCTATTGCGATTGATGTTGCCGAACAAAACCGAACATAGTTTAAAAAAACCTAAATCATAGTAACCGTTTGGAACCAAGCAGAATTGAACACAATCGAACGGAATCGTAGCCAAATGGAACCGAGTACAGCTGAATATAAACAATCGAAACCAAATAAAATCGACTGTAGCCGAACGTAGCCTAATGGAACGGGACAGAACCGAATGTAGTCAAACGTGGCCGAATGGAACCGAATGTAGCCGAATAAAAATGAACAGAATCAAATGTAGCCGAACGTAGCAGACTGGGACCGAACAGAACCGAATATAGCCGACCATAGTCGAACGTAGATGAATAAACCCGAGCAGAACTGAATATAACCGAACTGAGCCGAACAAAATCGTATATAGTCAAATGTAGCCGGACGGGACTGAACAAAATCGAATATAATCGACTGGATCCGAAAAGAACTGAATAGCCGAACAAAATCGTATATAGTCGAATGTAACCGAACGGCACCGATGATCGTGTTAATAAGAAGTAGATGGTTTTTCTGCTTATCCAGAGATAGTGATGGATAGCAACTGCTATACCTACATAATTGTGAGTTATGTATGTGAGCTACTATTACTGTATTATTATTACTAGATGATAATTTAAACTCAAAGAGTTTGGTAGGAAACAGTTATCGAGTTTTATACAAATACCAAATATTTAAATCTATTAAATACGTCTTCTAATGTGCCGCTAAAAAATCTATATGTCAAGTAACGGCGATGTTAGTGTCGTTTTTTAAAGTTTATGTTTTATATTAATTTAATATTTTTTATGGTGTTGCTGTTATGTACTTTCTTAATTTGGTCATTGCATATCAATATTTAGGCAGAAGATACCTTGCAAAAAGGTATTACGTCAATGGTATGTTTATGAAATCTTAGGAATTTATTTAAATGTTGGCGACAAATACTTTCTTTAATAATGTATCCCTTCAAGTAGTTTTATTTATTACATGTGCGGACTTATGCGAAGGCACAGTATTCATTATTCCCACTCAACGAAATGAGGGTATTGCAAGCGACGTATTTAGGTATGACTTAAACAGAGTGAGAATTAGAAGACGTTCAAGAGATATTCGATTGATAGATTTCATTATTTGGTACTTGCATACTGCTCGACAACCGTTCCCTACCACTACTATTTATTAGTTGTATACAGTTACGGCGATAGAACAACGCAGAAACTAGGAAGGTTATCGGATTCAGTTTCAATCACGTTGAGTTCAGTTTCAATTACTTTTTTAATAGCTCATTTTAGATAATCTAATAATATAACCGATAGTTTAATTTTTGAAAAAAGTAAATTAATTTTAAAAGATCCTAGCTTCCGGATTTTGTCTGGATTTTTAAAAGAAAATGTGCTGGGATGGGTAAGCTGCATCTGGTATCCCTATGTGTATAGAACTCGGTAACTGTTCTTTATCATCATTTCTTTATATATTGTCTGATCCTATAACTCACATTTCTACAATTTCTAAGGAAGATTAGTAAATTTTATGACAGAATAATGATTTAAATAACAAATCATGACTTGCGAGAGATTAAATTTTAAACACAAAGAATGAAATAAACTAAACAAAACGTGGACTATCAGAAGGGTCTAGACTAGACTCTAGACGTGCTAAGTAATTTGAATAGGAAATAATCATTTGAATCAAATGTTACACTAACAGTTTTCTAACTTGAGGTAGAAATGTGAGAACCTAGAGCCTCATTATGGACGCTCGGCTTTGTAGTCGCCCCAGCAAGAGTGTGTCTTACAAAAACCATAGATCAATTGTATTGGTTTGCAAGCCTTTTAGTCTATTCATTATACTGAAATATCTTTCTCAGGGTTTCTACTTTAAATTTTGTTAAATTTTCAAATTTAACTCTATTAAATGATTTTCGTAGGTTCGGGGGTATCCCTAGATACCCTTGTGGCAATTTTGAATGAATTTGTAACTTAGTGAAATCAGATTATCGAATTTTTAAGATTTCAAAATCAACTAACCTTTAAACTTTCGAACGACGCCAATGTAAATAAACACTCTGTTTAAATACACACCACAGGAACTGCCTGTTCAGGATATTTAACCCTATTTGCTTTTCTAATAATGACTTTGAATACACCACGAACACTTATCTTTGGATTGGATTCACGACAAACTTTGATTCAACCAAGGCCGAATAAAGATTGATGATAATTGAGGACGTCGTTACTCTTTCATTTATTTTAAATCGCGAAAGACCGGCGATTGTTTTCTTCCACAGCCAATTTTGATAATTTGCCTAAATAGAAACTAACTTTTCGATGACTTTCAATCAATATGATATTAGTACTCGAGAACGAATGCAGTGACTTAACCAGGAGGTTGTTTGTTGATGATTCTGTGGTACGAATTGTCACCAACAAGCTTTAAAAGAGAAAATCCACTACTAATTTATGGAAACCTTTCAGATAAAGATTTAATTGACGAAATATTATCTGTTGTGCTTTGAAATTTACGTTGTTGCTTATTCCAGACGATTTTCACTTTAATTTAGAAGAAGTAATTGAATAGGAAAATTGATAAATGAGTAGAATTGTCCATGATACCCCACACTCGTCGTTATCTGGACTTAATAATAATTAATTTCTACCGTCCTCGCCTCAAGGACGGTTGGCTTAGGGGGGGAATGGTAACGCAAAAATTACCAATTATCCCCGCAAGAGGGGTATTTGGTTGCCAACGAATGGCCAGCCTGACATTTACTTCAGTATCGAAATGACAACCGAGAGAAATTGTTGTCGTCGTAAACACGACGTTGAACATAACATAACAATACATATCTATGTATACTCGACAATTTTCCTTTCGAGACGGTGGAACACCATTGGGTATTAATATTTCAGTGTTTGATTTAAACCGATATCCATATTCGGCTCTCAAAAAAGCACTAACGCAGCACACTGTTCAAATGCACTTATTATTACGTATTATTTTTGAGTAATAGACAGTATAAGTGCACGTACTTGTATGTATGTACATATGTACATGCATATAACATCGAATTTAAGGGTCAAATTTATAAATGCAACTTAAAGTTTCGTCATCCTCGCTTTATCCTCATATCGTCAATTTCCCACCTTTTCGAATTTATAAACAGTTAGCAACTCGCTTATTCCTCATACGCAGTTCACAATTGAATCGAAAGTAAGTGAAACTTAAGGCATGCCAACCGCTTCCTTATCTATTCCTCAGAACAATGTTATTGTGATTTTTGTGTTTTTTAGATGTTTTAAAACGTATTAGCAATATGGATGATTTTCAAGAATTTGTTAATTATGCAGAAGATCAAGTATATATTCGCATACCAAAATAAACTGATAGAGGTTATCTCTCTCTGTTGGCCGTGTATATGGGCCATAGTTTCGAGTAGTCTAAGTAATTTGTTACAGAAATGTAATAAGAAATATGGAAAATCCACATGAAAAATATAGTAATACCGATTTATTGCAACGGTACCACTTTTCAAGACAAATCATTCAACACATTTTATTGAATTTGGTATATCCTACCCACTTCGCATTTTTTTAATTTCGCGTAGGTAATGAATTTGCAATAGGTCAACGTGCCAATACTTCCAATTATAAACTTATGTATACAGCATTACGCTTTTATTACTTATTGTATTTATTTATGTATAAAATCCATGATTCTTATTTTAAACAGTTGTTGGTGACACAAGATTAATAATATTTAAACTTAGAAAAGAAATTTAAACTGGCTTTAAATTAGTTTATTTTTGTCTCAAGTTGTTTCAGTTTATAATACCCTTATATTTATTGATGAGCTCTTTTTTGTCGTCGCTGTTGAATTATATTCTAGGACTCATTGATATATATCGCTAAAATTTACAATTTTACACTGCACACAACTCTTTCAAACAATCGAATGACAATTTCTGATCAAATTTAAAAATAGGGATAGTTGGAGCAACAAAATAACAGCCCTTATTTCAACACAACTGCATTCTAGATAATCTCCTACAATTGGTTCAACGAACGAAATGCCATACATTTAAAAGTTACATTGTAACTCAACGGCCTCTAATCTAATCCTAAACATAACAACACGCTTACTCAGTTATTAATTCCAAATTTGATATGAGAATAATTTTTCTTCTAGTGAGCAAAAGATGAGCATGAGATGAGGTGAGGATGAGTGCTACTTGAGTAGCATTTAAGAATTTTCCCCTAACTTCTTAGTGGTTAATTGAAACCAATTTATTGTTATGAATACACAATACAGTAATAATAACGTTAACACGAGGCAGGTGCTACCATAGTTATTTATCGAACAGTTGCTAGACAGCATGTGCAGGTGCTTACTTACCTCTCTACGGAATATTTTAAAATGTAACCGAGTAAATTTAGATTTTGTCTTGCTTTTCTTTCGGTATTTTTGTGGATGATTTACCGCGGAAGTAACGTTTTACAACCAACATTGTTCGCGCAGCAGTAATTTCATGTACGGTCACATAAAAAACCAATGTATCTTTCGATATCATTTTCTATAGGCGTTTCAGTCATTCTCAGATACGCAAGTTATCTACCAACGGTGACTCAGAAAATGGCCGAAAAGTTTCTGCAAAATGATACTAATATTGATATAAGGCGCGACTAGGGGAGGGAAGGCGAGGAGCATTAGCTTTTCGTGTAACAGTACCTGCTTACTACGTATTTGAAGATTTGTAGAATCTTTCATGTTAAATGATCGTTTTAAATAGTTATAACATATTTCAGTATATACTAAGTACAGTATATTCCGGCACTAGAACTCTTAATTAATTGATAGCTAGAGTTTAACGAAGATGATGTAGTGTACGCCGCACAAAAGGACGGAACACTTAAATAATTAAAGAAGTGACGCTGCTACTTTAATGGCACCATTCCATTATACTCATAAATATTTTCTGCTTTACATGTAATTACCTAAAATTTGGTATAATAGGGGTTCAGATTCATCATCGTTTAACAGAATTATGGTAATTTAGCAAACCGCAGTTGCTCAACATCGGAATTTTTGTACCATTTGTTTTAAATAAATTTCTAGAATTTTGCTTTAACGTGTCACAGCCAAAAGGTATAATCTATAAATGCGACTTATAAACATCATTCATCTCCATCTTTAAAATATATTATTTGTAGAGTGCTGCCCTCTATTTCTACTGACTAAACCTGAAAATCTATGCCTGCAACTCCAAGCTATTTGAAAACACATTTTATAGACGTCTGACATATAAAGTGCGTGCTAGTTTAATGTTTCGGCATCTGTTTTGTGTCTATGATAGACTTACAAGGGAAGACAGATAAGTGTGTCACCGATTTAAATAAATCTTTGTGGGTTTATAGACCGATGTAGTGTTAAAACAACAGTAACCTTCGTAGCTGTCCAATCTCAAAATAGCGATGTGTGAAGCGCCCTACAGGATACACAAATAAAATGCGGTATTTGTGGCAATCCTGTATTTATTCGTTGTGCATGCAACTCTCTTTTGATATCCCTTATAGTTTCTGAGTTATTGAGTCAAACAGCGGAGGGTAGTGTTGAGCCTCCGCTGTTTGACTCAATAACTCAGAAACTATAAGGGATATCAAAAGAGAGTTGCATGCACAACGAATACATACAGGATTGCCACAAATACCGCATTTTAAAGATTCTGTAAGATTCTGCTTCCCGAAGGATACACAAATAAAATGCGGTATTTGTGGCAATCCTGTATGTATTCGTTGTGCATGCAACTCTCTTTTGATATCCCTTATAGTTTCTGAGTTATTGAGTCAAACAGCGGAGGCTCAACACTGCCCTCCGCTGTTTGACTCAATAACTCAGAAACTATAAGGGATATCAAAAGAGAGTTGCATGCACAACGAATAAATACAGGATTGCTACAAATACCGCATTTTATTTGTGTATCCTTCGGGAAGCAGAATCTTACAGAATCTTTAAAATGCGGCAGCGGTTCGGCGATGTATCCACTTTTACTATATACTATGCATATTTAAATAGACTGAAAAACCTTAACGATGACAATTGATTATGAATTAAAGGTTGTAACTGAATTGTTTCTTTAATGCAGAATTATATCGTAATCTGTGAATGGTACTTCATCTGAAAATGTTCTCACAAAACCGTAGACATCTAAAGGTTGTACCACTGAAATTGCCTTTTTTGGAATTGTGAAAATATTTACTTTTTTGTTTGTTGGTAATAAATTTTGCACATCACTCGGATAATGTTCACTCCAGGAATCCAATAGCAAGATACTTTCAACTCTAGTATTTGGTAAGTACACATCTGTATAGTAAACCAATCTTTAAAATGCTTAGAAGTAAGCTTTCCGAACGTTGAAGCGGAGATGTATACATTAACAGGCCGCAAAAAGGTTTTCTGCGGCATCGGTCCAAACCGACCTGTTGTTTCTTTTGACACAAGGAAGAATAGAGATAAGAGGCGTCTATTTGCTGAAAGTGTTGGCATACAGGACATGAGTACATGACGGCTTCCACTGTTTTTATCCCCATGGCGAATGTATTTCCAAATTAAAGCCACTCTCATCCGCATAAACGTTGTCGTGTTCAACATTGCTAATTTTAAGTTTCACTTGATTAACAAATCTCTCGGCTGTGTACCGCAATTCGTCAACATCGGTATGAGTGAATCGTGTAATAAGCTGTTATTTTACGAGAAACAATTTTATGTAGGTACTTAGAAATTCCATACCCACCAATGACTTGCCTTAAAAAAGGAATAGTCAATTCCTTCTTTTGCCAACAGCGCTCACCTGCGAAGATCTATCTGGACAATACTTTTACTGTTCAGCGCATCTTTACGTTTTGCAAAATCATACTCTGTAATGTTTCTAGATTTATCCCTCTTACTATCACCCCTGTTACTATCACACATCTGAAGCTGCGTAGTCGATTTTACTTGTAAAAAAATTGGACGTCAAAGGTGCAAATGCTATTATTAGTTTTGATGACAAAAATATTGTAAAAGACATGTTTATGTAAAATCTTTTTCTTATATATTTATAAACCTACAATTGAATCGATGTTTCATTTAACGTACCAACTATTTATCATTATCTTTCTAAACCGGTATTGTACAGATTCCAACGAACGTCGCTTTGCTTTTCCATTTCTCCATAACACAAAGACTTGCGTTTTGTATTCGATATCAATCATAATGCATCCTTTCTGGGGAACAGAGTCTTCATGTTCGTAATCTTCGTTATATTCACTATTTGGTTCAACGAAATGCGGACCAGCCAAGTCTTAATCAAATACAAACGAAGGCTGCTCTTGAGGTCTAAACGGCGACTTTTGCAGCAAGGAATGTTGTATGTAACAAATTCAGAACAGAAACAATGTTGATTCTCATGACTTCAAAAACTACTGTTAAGCAACAAAATAGTGAAATGTAATCATCATCAATAAACTCAAGCTTAACTTCGCATCCTCTATATATATGCACTTGGAATTTTGGCTATTTGAGCAAGGATTTATGAAATATAAAGAATTATCAACAAGACAATAAAGTGATAACATCGAAATACTTAACCCGGATTAAATTTAAAAAATATAGGAATCATGCAATCTACACGTGAAGATCTATGCGGATAAGGTTTTATTACGAAACCTTTTAATTTCACGGATATCCATCATGGTAAAGAACAATGCTTAAGCATTTCAATAATGTCTCATAGCGATCACAGATTCGGGGCTTGAGTAATATCGTTCAAGCTGAATACGTTTAAAAACATATAGTTGAAAAGTTTTTATCGCAACTTGGATTACATGTTCTAAATGATATCAAGCACATCACTTATGAACTTTTTACAGAAATAAGAATATTTCGTGGCAGATGTAATATATATACATGTTGTCAAAACTGGAAGTATGTAATACGAGGTGTGTTAGAAAATTAATGAGACTGATTTTTTATTTACCAAAATTTTTATTTTTTTCAAATCACAATATTATCCCCTTCAAAGTAGGTCCCTTGGGCAGCTATACACCGGCGGAGTCGTTGTTCCCAGTCTTGGTAGCAGCGGTGGAAGGCTTCAGCCGGTATGGCCTTTAGCATGTCCGTCACATTCTTTTGGATATTCTCCGAAGTACCAAAATGACGTCCTTTTAAGACACTTTTTAGTTTGGAGAAAAGAAAAATGTCGCAAGGACTGAGATCAGGTGAATAGGGGGGCTGAGGAACCACAGGGATGTCTTTTTATGTCAAAAACTCCGTGATGGAGATGGTCGTGTGACATGTGGCGTTGCCATTATGGAGCATCCACTTGTCTGCAATGCCTGGTGTCACACGAATCACCCTTCTTCTGAGTCTTTCAAGGACACTCTTGGTTGACAGTTTGCCCTGGAGGTACAAATTCTTTGTGAACGGTACCCCTACTGTCAAAGAAGCAAATCAGCATTGATTTGATGTTTGATTTGCTCATTCGAGCTTTCTTCGGTCGGGGAGAATTCTTAGCGTGCCACTCCTGGTGTTACGTGAATGTTATTGTATTTGACTGCTTGCTTCGAAGGACCGTAATTTGAATATGATAGCACTGATTAAAGAAAACTAATACATAACAGCTAACAACGTTTATTCGTCCATGACCGTTAGATACATCCTCACACACCCCCCTCTCTCTCTTCTCTCGCCGATAATCCTAACACGCTTTGTGCGCATGCGTAATTTTACTTGAATACAAAATTACGATTATGCTTAACACCTGGCTTTGCCGCTTTGTCTCAGGGTCATATTCAAAAATTCAGGTTTCATCACCTGTGATCACACGAGTGAAGAAATCGGGGTCTTTGGTAATTCTTTCAAGATCAAGGCACACGTTTTTTCGAATGTCCTTCTGCTCAATTGTGAGGCTTTTAGGCACCATTCTGGCACAGACCTTTCGCATGTGCAATTCTTCAGTTAAAATTTGATGAACGGCGACACTGTTCAATTATAACTGGTTACTCATCATCTTTATTCTTAAACGACGGTCTGACCTCACAAGAGCCCTCACACTTTCGATGTTTTCATTGGTTTTTGAAGTTGAAGGCCTCCCTGAGCGATGTTCATCTTCCACCAATTCTCGCCCACCCAAAAATGATTTGTGCCAGCGAAAAACTTGTGCTCTTGATAAGCAATGTTCCCCATATGCCTGCTTCAACTTTTCAAAAGTTACAGTCGCGCATTCCCCAAGTTTGACACAAAACTTAATGGCATAACGTTGCTCCAAATACCGCTGTTCCATTCTGTGTGACACACAACGAAAACTCAACTTCACTGATAACGCTCTCAAAAATTACGTGATGACAGTAGAAAGTTCAAACTCGGACTGAGCGTCTGGAGCGGATTAATAAACATGCTTAGTGAGGGAGAACAACTACAGCGTTGCCAGATTGCTCGCAATGGTGCCAGTCTCATTATATTTCCAACACACCTCGTATATTGTAATGAAATACATATGTTTAAAATCAAAGAATTAAATGAATTAAATGAATCTGAGAGTAAACGTTCTTGAAAATGGCCACGTTTTGTAGGATCTACTTAATTATTTTTTGCTAATCGAAAAAAAAATAAGAAAATAAAATAATTTTTAACGATCGAAAGAGACGGTAAGTTTTTATTTAAAATTTAAATTAATTATATTTCTTTTGAACAGAGTATTAATTTTGAGACAACCTATCGTAATCCCTAACCGACAGCTATTTAAGTTTTAACTTATTTATTTGAAATTTTAAAGTTTTTAAAATAATTAATTAAATGGAATTTTCTCTTTGTATTTGATGATTTTGGCCAAGTATTAAATTTTGGTACCTGCACACTGACGTTCTTCGCAGAGTAGCAGTACTCTTCGGATCCTGCTCCGTGGACAATTTTGAAGTTAAAATGTCGAAATAGATTTATTTATTGAAGATCTTCAGCTTTTTAAATAAATAGTTTCATATTTACTTGAAATATGAATAAAATTATTGATGAATTTTGAAAATTATCTTCTTGTCGAAATTTGTTTACCTATCTCCATTTGTTTTGTTATTCAGAACCCCAGTTTACTATCTGAATAATATAAAACATTTTTGACTACTTAAATCCATTGAAAATTTCTTTCGCTTCCATGGTGACGCTGTCCAAAATTGCAGGTACGGTTAATTAAAGTGGTTACCATGAAAAATGAATCCCATAACTGCATATGAATAGCAGTATGCCTATCAAAATACAATACGATAACAGAATTTTGGTAGAAGGAAATATAATTAGAATTTCCGTTAGTAAATTTTGTTTCTAACATTAAAAGTTGTTTACTGGACTCTTTTTTTTAACAAAAATACCTCTTGTCTCCAAGTGTAAGACAAAGAAGAAAAATCAAACTGGAGGAAATTGAAGGGAAGAGGTCAATAACACTACTTCGCCTCGTTATGAAAAGGAACTAAATGAAGTTTAACTGTAACTTAAATACAACACTTCTTAACATAGGTAAATAAATAGCATCAATTGTTGCAATATATAAACATTTTGACATTTGCGGGAGATTTTTCCCTAAACAAATATTTCTTACAGGGAAATATATTAATAACATGTAAAACAGTCTAAATCTTGTCTTAACTTTTTTTGTATATCTTATAGTTTTTGAATCAAACAGCGAAGGGTAGTATTGAGCCTGTGGCGCTTTACACCCGCTAATGTAAGATTGGGCAGATAAGAAAGTTACCGTTGTTTTCACGCTACATCAGTCCATAAATCCAAAGTTTCATTTAAATCGGTGAGACACACTTACCAGTGTTCTCTTGTTAGTAAATATCTGAGTCTCAATATTTATAATGTACGTATATAATTTTGTATATAGGCTTTTCTAGTTACCGTGTTCACCATTGGGATTTCATAACTTTTAAGAAATATGGAGTTAGTTACACGAGACAAAATTGACATGACCCTAACGCCTACTTTTATAAAAAAACAAACACTTTGAACAATTGAGCGATCCTGCTCTATGGAAGAAAAACTCAAAATTAACAATTTAAATTTTATCATCTAAATCACTTCATACAAAATTACATTGAGGTTACAGTACTACGTAGAATTCAAATACGGCAGTTAATCTCGTGTAGGTGTTACGTGTTTCAAGATTTTTATGCAGACTTCCCTATTTTAAACAGAAGTTGTAAATAGCTTTGAAAGCTATCTACAACTTCTATTTAAAAGAGCCTAATTTCCTGATTTCATAATAATAATAAATTATAAGAATAGGTAGCATATTTTTGTTTTATTCCTGCATTTATTCTTAGAAATAATATATAAAAATGACTAAACATAATAATACAAATATGCTATTTTAGTTTAGTTATTCATTTAATCCAGGCAAAGGCCTGTCTGGAAAACTGCTCTCAGAAAAGCAGGTCTCACAACCCACGCCCTTTGGCTCAGAAAACGCTGCAACTAAGTAAGACACCGGCCGTGGAAGCACACAACGTAATAACTTCTTGTATTTTTCTCATATAGCACATGCTTGTAGTTTTTCTTCTTTTCACCTACGTATATATTTTAACAGTTGTAGGTATTCGTATACTTATCTTTATAAATTGTTTTTAAAATAATCATTTTCTGGAAAAGCTGGTTTAAATTTGTATTTATTGGGCAGTCCATTCTGGGTGGCAGTGTAGGCTGTCCAAACTGGGGAATATTAAGAATGTTAATCCCACCTTAACTGATAATACTAGGTTATGTGAAGCACGATGGACTTACACATGCCCGTAATGCATTGTAAAGATCTATTGAAAATATTAATGAATAATATGCTACTTGGGAAGGCCCTGGAGAATGTTCGACTTTCAGAGATATCAGGATTGTAAATCTCGTGCAATATTTAACGAGAATTTGGTTGCGGTGGAACTATATAGTAATGATATTATCTATGGTAAGCCCATCTGCGTAGGCATGCTGGCATACTTCCAAACGGTTTTGTACGAACTTCACTACAAGTATATGAAGGACCTGTATGGCGAGAACTGTAAGCTGTGGTGCAGCTGTTCAGAAGCCGTTCAGGAGCCGTTCAAGACCTGTTCAAAAGCCATTCAAGATCCGTTAAAAAGCCGTTCAAGACCCGTTGAAAAATCGTTCCTTATTGAACGGCCAGCCATTCCTTATGGACGGCTAATCGTTCAAGACCCGTTCAAAAGCCGTTCAGAAGCCGTTCAAGACCCGTTCAGAAGCCGTTCAAAAGCCGTTCAGAAGCCGTTCAAGACCCGTTTAAAAGTCGTTCAAGACCCGTTCAAAAGCCGTTCACAAGCTGATCAAGACCCGTTCAAAAGCCGTTCAGAAGCCGTTCAAAAGCCGTTCAGAAACCGTTCAGTAGTCGTAAAGAAGCCGTTCAAAACCTGTTCAGAAGCAGACCAAAGATAGAGGAAAAGTCGGACAAACGGAAGCGCGAGCTGAAATTGAAAATTTCAAAAGCCAGTAGAGCGATACGGAAGAAACATATGCAACTAAAACTAGATCCGACAGATACTGCTGAGTTGTTACAGTATGTCATTGAACTTGTGACGTCATAAGTCCTCTTTATTTGAAATGGACGGCATGACTATATATCTTGGCACTATGTGGCGCCAGGAATTTATTCCCGGGTGTGATACGTTCCGGGTGTGGTGCGCCGTATGGAAGCTATTGTTTGTGGAGGTGACTCATGTTTGAAATGGTTTTGGGGGTCGGAGAGGTAGTAGTAAGCAGGGGTTCACCTGAGCGTGGGATCGTAAATAGATAATGAAGATCACACGCTCAGGTGACCCCCTACCCACTACTACCTATCCGACCCCCAAAAACATTTAAAACATGAGTCACCCCCACAAACAATAACTTCCATACGGCGTATCACACCCGGAACGTATCACAGCAGGAAATAAATTCCTGGTGCCACCTACTGCCAAGAGAGTCATGCCGTCCATTTCAAATATCGAGGACTTATGACATCACAAGTTCCATGACATACTGTAACTACTCAGCAGTATCTGCCAGATCTAATTTTAGTTGCATATGTTTCTTCCGTATTGCTCTACTGGCTTTTAAAATTTTCAATTTCAGCTCGCGCTCCTGTTTGTCCCACTTTTCCTCTATCTTCAGTCTGCTTCTGAACAGGTTTTGAACGGCTTCTGTACGGCTACTGAGCGGCTTCTGAACGACTTTTGAACGGCTTTTGAATAGATCTTGAACGGCTTTTGAACGGACCTTAAACAGCTTCTGAACGGCATTTGAACGGGTCTTGAGCGGTTTCTGAACGGCTTTTGAACGGCTTCTGAATGGCTTTTGAACGGGTCTTGAACGACTTGTCGTCCATAAGGAATGGCTTGCCGTTCATTAAGGAACGGCTTTTCAACTGGTCTTGACGGTTCCTGAACGACTTCTGAACAGCTGCAGCACAGCTTACAATTCTCGCCATACAGGTCCTTCATATACTTGTAGTGAAGTTCGTATAAAACCGTTTGGAGATATGCTAACATGCCTACGTAGATGGGCTTACCAAAAATAATATCATTTCTATATAGTTCCACCGCAACTAAATTTTCATTAAATACTATACGAAATTTACAATCCTGATATATCTAAAAGTCGAACGTTCTCCATCGCCTTTCCAAGTAGCACATTATTCATTAATTTTTTCAATAGATTTTTACAATGCATTACGGGCATGCGTAAGTCCTTGTGCCTCACATAACCTATTATTATTTCCAGCTGATAGTTCAATTTTCTTGGTTCATCACAGAACATGATGGAGGCCGGTAAACAGGCCCCGAAATAATTGTCTTTTATTAATTCCTGCGATATTATACTGCTCAATATGAAGAGTGCTGTCTTGCCTGTATGTGATAACGACATGATTGTGAGTGTTCTTCCTTATGGTTTAGTATAAATTTGAATTCTATGGAACATGTTCGTAGACTGGAAGGAGCGAATAAAGAGGCGGGAGATAATGGATGGTACAAATTATTATTATACCATAGTATCAAATCAAGTATTAGAATTAACCAGTGAGCAGAGTTGCAGAAGAAACACGCTGTATATGAAACCCTAATAAATACTTGAAGCTGTACAACCTCAATATCCGCACAAAGATGCGGCTCTCTAGGCTGTGACCGTTTTAATGTTTATCAGCTGATGTAAAAGGTGTTATAGCAACATAAATTGAATGGAAGTAAATGAAAACAGGTCTAGCATTAGGTCTTTCATTATATATCTTATAATCACACAATTATTCGAACTGTTTTATAAAATTTCTTAAGCTATAATGACGAATAAACAATATCATTTATATCGATATATTAACAATCTAACATGTTTGACATTTATATCCAAAGGAGACAGAGTCGTAGGCTTCCACTCTTTGCCGTTTGCTGAAGATGGGCCTCAATATTTTTTGCTCTGTTTTCGTCACAACCTCATGGTCGGCCGTTCTACATATATTTTTCGAAGTTATATACACGGGTGGTTTATCCTCCAATATCATGTGCCTCAACGTGCCAAAATTTGCTTGCTTAGCCGTGTCATAATTGATGGTAATTAATACCTTTCATTTTACAAATAGGAGCTTGAATTTTATTCTCGGTCGTTGCGAATACGGTCTATGCGTACATTTTGGGATCTCCTGATACTAACTCTGTTATGTAGCTACCCGCACCATAATCCTCAAGTTCGTCTGTCATATCTCCAAGGTACGATCCTGTTGGTGGTTCGTACTCGTCTCCCCGTGAAATGTAAATAACGGAGTCTGTGTCATAGTACAGTACTTTGTCTTGTAATTTTTCTAAGTAACTGTAGAGTTTGAGTCGTGCTTGGGTGGTAACATAAGCGGCTGTTACACAGTTAGCGGTTGGTAGTAAGTCCATTGCGTCATCTTTATGTTGCTAATTTACGATCAGCGCTTCCTCGTTGATTTCCTTGATACAATTAATAATAATTTATGAGTCGCCTTGGTGTTTCTTATGTCACTGAAGATGAGATGCTAAAAAGTGCCTCAAGACTTAAGAATGATATGACACTTGGTGATGATAACATACCTAGTTTTCTAGTACGTGAGTGTGCCTGTGTATTTGCATATCCGCTGACGATACTATATAATTTAATTATTAAAAAATCGACATTTCCGTCAATTTGGAAAACTAGTAAAATAGTACCTGTATCTAAGGGTGGTGATCGGGCTAATATTGTGAACTATAGACCTATAAACATTTTAGCGAACTTTGCCAAAGTATTTGAACATATCTTATGTAATAATATCTACTTTAATGTTAAGCCATATTTGTCAATCCATCAACATGGGTTTATGTCGGGCAGATCCACTCTAACGAATTTGGCAAATATCACCCAGTATATATCTGGGGTACTAGATCAACGAGGACAGGTTGATGTAGTCTACACCGACTTTGCTAAGGCTTTCAATCGCATTAACCACAATTTACTTTGTACTAAACTAGAAGCTATTGGCTTTTGCCTTTCATTAGTATTAGTGAAGTTGATTTCTTCTTATCTCTTTAACAGGAATGGTTATGTTTTCTATAATGGGTACTCATCTACTCCCTTCACGATGTCATCTGGGGTACCGCAAGGTTCCAATCTCGGGCCATTGCTATTTAACATCTTTCTTAATGATTTGCTTCATAAATTGCAGTGTGAATACTTAGCATATGCAGACGACCTGAAAATTTACAGCGTTATTAATACGCGAATCGATTGCGTTGAGTTGCAGACTTACCTCACTCTTATCAATGACTGGTGTACTCTGAATGGCATATCTTTAAATATTGGAAAATGTTTAGTGGTCTCTTATACCAAACGTTCTAACCCAATCATTTTCAACTACACTATTCAGTCTACGTTCATTACAAGAACTGAAAAAATAAAGGATCTGGGGGTACTTTTTGACTCAAAACTAAGCTTCTCTGATTATATATCTGCCATATGTCTGTCTGCTTCTAGGTCTTTGTACTTTTTAATAAGAAGTTGTCGTGCTTTTCGTGACATCTCGGCGATAAGAACTCTGTACTATGCCCTTGTTCAATCCAAATTGGAGTATGCCAACTTAATTTGGTATCGTTACTATACGTGTCAGGTGATCTCTATAGAGCGTGTTCAAAAAAGATTCCTCAAATATCTTAGCTATAAAGTCACCGGTACTTACCCCGATCGTGGTTCATTGGAAGATCGTCGCAATAAAAATAGCGCGAGATTTCTATTTAACCTATTATCTAACAAAATAGACTCCCCGTCATTGTTGGCTTATGTGGATTTTCGAGTACCATCACGTTACACACGATCTGTTGATTTTCTCGTAAGGTATAAACACAATACGAATGTCTTAGCCAAATCACCTGTGTTCCATATGGTCAATAACTTTAATAAAATGTACTAGTAGAATTAACGTCTATTCTGACTGTATACAACTGTTTTAAAGTTATGTTCACTCATATTAAGTGTAATGTAGAAGTTTAAAATATTTCCTCATTGATATTGCATACATGTATCTAGCATTCAAGGTGCAATGATGTATTGTCTTGATGTATTTCTATATAACTTCAAAATTGTTTATGTATTGTCCTGTAAGTGATTAATCGTTAGACAAATATAGATTATTATTATTATTATTATTATTATTATTTGTCTCCTCCTCAGACTTACCAACCTGACGCCTGCTGCTTTATTTTCAGAAATTTGTTCATGAAGTGTACAAGCAAGCCGCCTGCATTGGATAGTTTATTGTATTGCGTAACGTCATACTGGCAAATTTCGTAGATGTTGAGTATTTGATACCCCTCCTCCACAGCCTTCTTGACATCATCTATGACCCAGGTACTGGTAATCGCTCTCTCCTCTACGCTATGGTGACATTCACCTTGATAAAGTTGCTCCGAACAAGTTCGACAAAGTGAGAGTTTATTTTTCTTTTATGGTTATCGCCTCAATGAATGGGCATACATTGCATTCTTTAAACATTGTGTCTCTAAATTTTAAACAGTCTCTCGTTAAAATATCCACGTCGCTAACACAGTATTCGACAATTTCTTTCTGCATGTCAAACACACAATTCTGACTAAGCATATCTTCATACCGCACTAAAAACTTGTTCCGCTCTACATCGTTCTTCATCGTGTAGGGAATATGGTATTTTACATCAGGTAGAGGCCCTACACAGGTACGATTTTCCAGGGTATTGAAAAGAAGAGGAAAATGCCCCTTCTTCGAAGATGGGGGTAGATCAAAGGCTTTCGGGAGAGCAGAAAGTTTGGGGAGTCTATGAAGCGCACATTTTCTATCTCTAACATTAGGATTTTGGTCCCCTGCATTATGAAATCAGGTGTCAGAGAGGTCTTTTTCAAAACGTACTTTAATAAGAATCGATTTTCAAACGCCACGTGCTATGCATACGACCCTCTTAATTTTTTTCCTTTGCATTAGCACATGCTGCATAAGCTACCCCGACAACATCTTCATCCTTCAGTTCCAGGTTCTCCTCCTCGATACATACATTGCACCTAGGCATCTTACTTCGGCTTCGTTCTCTTTCTTCGTAGTGAAATTTCGGAATATATTGGGTTATTTATATGTGTACCGATAGACACTTTTAAGTAATTTTGGCTTTCCTTGGTAAATCCTCTCTTGATTTAAATTCAAAATAATTAACAAAATTGATCGCCCAAATCTTCAAGCGCAGACATAAAATTAGTGTCAGGAGGAATTTAAAAAGGATACAGTAGTTTATTACCTCATTCTTCACGATAATATGTAAAATTCCGAGAACCGCGTCATCGCGAAATTAGCCGCGAACGAAACCGCTAATTAACGTAGCCGCGGACGCCATCTTTCCGCGGATGCCATCTTTCTCGCGGATTAGAAAGCGCGAACTTGAAATTAGCTACGAAATAAAGCGCGAAATTACCCGCGGATTAAAAAGCGCGAATCAAAAACCGTGGATGCCATTTTCGGCGGATCTTCGCTAATTAATCTCGCGAAATTAAAACCGCGATCAAAAAATGCCTTTGGTTTCGATTCCGGGAAATTACCCGCGGATTAAAAGCGCAAGCCGCTAATCAAAAAGTGTCTTTGGGCGGATGAGTGGCATCGCTAATTGATCTCGCGATATTCAAACCGCGAGTTGCTAATCGAAAAATGCCTTTGGCTTCGATTCCGGGAAATTACCCGCGGATTAAAAGCGTGAGCCGCTGATTAAAAGTGCCTTTGGCTTCGATCCCGCGAAATTATCCGCGGATTAAAAGCGCGAGCCGCTAATCAAACTTCGATTCCGCGAAATTACCCGCGGATTAAAAGCGCGAATCGCTAATCAAACTTCGATTCCGCGAAATTACCCGCGGCTTAAAAGCTCGATGAAAAGCACGACCTTGAAGTAGCCCCGTACCCGCATAGTTTACCTACTTCCGCTTAAAGCACATGCAATTCCGTCGGTCGAAAAGGTAATGCTGACTGTATTCTGGGATTGCGAGGGGATTATTTTCATGGATTATCTACCGAAAGGTACTCCAATTAACGCAGAATATTACTTAAGTCTCTTATCTGGCCCGTTACGGCAGGCACTTTCTAAAAAACGGCCTGGAAGGTTGCATAAACGTCCGTTATTGCAACAATACAATGCAAGACCTCATACCGCACGAAGATCGAAGAAAATTTTAAACGATCTGCGCTGGGAATTGCTTCCACATCCACGTTACTCACCAGATCTGGCTCCTAGTAATTTTCATCTGTTACCAAACATGAAAAAACCACTACGGGGTGTTCGATTCGAGATCTTAAATGATGTTAAACTTGTTATAAATAGGTGGATGCAGACACTCCGAAAAAATGTTTTGAAGATGTTTCAAAAAATTAGTTACGCGTTGGTTAAGTGTATTCAATTAAATGGAGATTATATTGAAAAACTATCTTGTAATTTAGGTGAAAATTGACAAAATAAAAAACTTACAGCCAAATTCCAAGAACTTTGGAAACACCTCTCGTACATCTCTACTTTTAGATCATCCTTTATTTGTATTTGTGCTCCTATTTGTATCTACATAATTTTAGCATCAAATATAACACATTAAGTAATAGTTTTGCCTGAACTCTTTCCCAAGCAGTGGAACAAATAAATGAGCGAATGTAGATATTGCCCTTTAATCTAAAAAAAAAAAACGTTTATGAAAACTGTACTTTATTACGTTCCAAAACATCGTCACGCGCACCCTATACAACATCTAATGTACACAGCTCTTTTTTTTTCATTCTCATAAATATCTGCTACGATGTCTTTTCTTATACATATAATATATCTTCTAACCATCTAATGTTTGCGATGCACTTTTCAATAACATTCAATTTTGTTGATTTCTTTTCCAGGAGTAATATTCCTAGATTGTTGTATAAATAGCAATGCTTGAATCACATTACACACTTTTAAAAATATATAAAAAAGTTTATAGTTGTATAAATAAATGGAAACAATATCACACCTAATACAAACTTATTCATAATACATAATATCATCATCATTTTTGTACCTCTTAAACAGTTAGTCGAACTATACTAACTGTTTAAGAAATCCAAAAATAAAAATAAACCCTTGATAGAAGTAACCGAAATAATAAAATAGAAACAGAAGGGGACATAAAAGAGGGTAAGACCCAAAAGGTCAACTTTTTATTTTTTGCTTAAGATGTGGAACGGCCTAATGTACAAACATTTTTATTCGCTACACATTTATTCTTAACTAAAGTCATCAATAATATTATGTCCAATATCTTTACTGTTTTGTTACCCGAAAACAAAAATTACAATTCGGTTGTCATGTTTAAAAACACCCACCGAAACTTTATTAAACATTATGTCATATCTGCTACTTCACCGAAAAACTTACACATTTAATGTGGCACCACGAATTTCTTGGTATCACGCGTACTACTCTGGTAGAAATATTTTCCAGATATCACAACTGTCATAAATACTCAAAGTGCGATTTTTTATAGATGATAAGTACTTACAGATAACGCTGAGTTTGGCATTAGCCCTTATGGCTTTATGCATTCGGGCAGGACCCACTTGGCACTGATACTCTGCATCATCCTCCAGTGAAGCATTGCTCACCCTAAGATTATAAACCCCATGTCTGCGGTCGCCAATGACTGAATATCTAGGAAATCCTGGTATGACCGCTGAGAAACCTGTTAAAAACAAACTAAATAAGCATCCGTACAAATACTGAATCTTTTACAATTAGACATATGGGAGTTCTAAATGCAAATCCTGCTAAATCAAGACAAAGTGTCGTGAATATGGCAAGTTTTATATTCTAATTCAACTTGCTTAAAAGGTTAAGGTAATGGACTTTGCATCTAGGTGTCCCATACTAAATATGCAGAGCTGATGTTAACTAAAATCAAAATAACAAACACTGATGTCCATGTTTAGTGTTGGAAATCTCACAGACCTCCGCAAATGAACATATTCAATGTTATTCAGTGTTCTACGGAAATTCTATCAACCTTGAACATTGCTGTACTTGTTGACTAGAGGTTTAAATACTGGACGTTTAAGGTAATAGAAATAGAGTAGCAATGATAAGAACTTACTGAGAATCACTAAAATTACCATTTACGCACCACTGCGTTCAGCAGCCAACATGCTAACATAAAAATGCGCATATTATTGAATAATTAGGTCAATGTCAGCTGGTTATCAGTTGCTGTCACAGGTGGATGCTTTAAATTTTGCCTTCGTTTCTTTGTGTTACCTTCACTTTTGTTTGTATTTTCTATCGTAAATTTTTGTTAAAAAAGTTTAGAACAACTGGTATGTTGCACACATACAGGTACTGTAACGTTTAAAATATTTCAGCGGCTCATATAACCGAACCCCCTCTTTCTGGTCTCCTCTCTCTCTTCCAGGAGTTTCATTCGATAGCTATCTCCCAGCCAACGAAAATCGCGGTGGAATGATAGTTTAACTCATCCGCTTAAAATATTCTGTTGGTCCGTAATTCCTAAATTTGCTGTAACTGAATACGCAAAACATGCGTAGAAAAATTCGTAAATGAAATATGGATATTTAATAAGTTGTCAAGTTTGCTAGGGAACGTGCATATTGATGCAAATACGTAGCAATGGCATATAGCGTTGATAATATCTATCAAACCTTAACGTATGCTAGTGAAAGAAATCTATAAATCAAGTAATTTATGTAAATTAGTTTATATATTTTTTATAACTAATTTCAATAGAAATTGTTACTGGTCCGAATTGTGTTACATGTAAATAAAAGGCATTTTGGCGACATAAACAAAGTTAGCTGCAGTAAACAACAAAGTGCTTTTGTCGTTAGAGATAACCACAATTATTCTAGTAGTGTTGTGGTATAACTACCAGTACTAAATAAAATAGAGGTGTGCGGGGTGAGTCCTCTTTGCTGCCTCGGAATATTGTGGCCTTGTGAATGGAGACTTTTCAAAACGGACTTTTTCTTGTTATGAAGTTCGATTGGGGGCATAATTGAAACCTATATATATTGAAAGCTACAAGGTATCATAGGTATAACTACACAAAATTTTATTTTTTAAAATAAAATGTATGTCTATACTGAAACACTGAAACAGTTCATTAAAACCCTTACCACAATACTTTACTCGTACTGGACGCATGTTTCGATAGCCAAGCTATCATCATCAGCAGTAAAACTTAACTAACAAATTAAGCACGTGATTAAGATTTGAATTTTAAGGATTTTCAAAAGCCCATTTTCTCTAAAAATAGTTAAATTTGAATAAACACTTCTTGAAAGTCGTTTATCTATTCTAAATAATGATTATCTAAAACTGCTATAGCAAAAAAACCATGCAACTTCCCCATTAAGAACATTTACGTAATCCACAAACAATCATAAAACCAAAACTTCTAATAAAGCATCTCTTATCTGTACGGAAAAACCAAAACGGGTTACTAAGGGCCCAAATACACGAGCAGCTTCAAGCTACCGCTGCCGGCAGCAATTTGCTGTCGGCGAGCTGCTCGTTGCGACAGCGTCAAGCTGCCAAGTCGAACAGCACTTTGCTGCCGGAACGAGCAGCATTTCCGCTTACCACTGACAGCTGTCAATAAAATATGTTAAAAAAATCTTAATGTCATTTTGTTGTGTTACCCAATGTATAATTAAAGAAAGTAACAAAAGCGACAAAAGTAATGTTGCGTACATAAATATCTACGTAGAAAAATTGAGAATATCTTTTCGCACTAAATAAAGTTGTTAGGTATACAGTGGGAAAAATTAACATACAATATAATTCATATGCCTCGATATGCAAAAATAGGATAAAATCAGCAACACCAGCAGCTATTAATAGCTTTCTATGGATAAATATATGAATGTAATTTATCAAAAGATATTTATAACGATAAGCACAACGAAAAAAACTCCACTTTATACATTACGCCGGAAAACGTAATCTTTTGGTCATTTTAGTTTTTACTTTACGCATTTCTAACTAACAAAAAACTGGTAAGATAAATTCATGCATACAATTAATGACATATATGTACTATTGTAAAAAGTGAGCTTATAGATGCTATTGGATGCTATATAGTTTGTGATGACGGGAGACGCATGCGTGGTTTTTTCCCCGACAGCTTAAAGCAGTTTGTGTGCGATGCACATTTGTCAACTGCACGGCGACAACAAGCAGCAAGTTGACAACTGCTGCTTAAATTAGCAACTCGTTGCAGTCCATATGCGCGGTTGCATTGGAAACAATGGTCCGTCGAACTGCAATAGCTTGAAGCTGCCAACTGCGGCAGCTCCTTGCTGCCCGTGTACTCCGACCCTAAGTTGTACCTACTTAAAACGGTTCACGATTCTTAACCGTTCCAATTAAAACTAAGACAAACCTACAGTGAAAACAAGTAAGCTCAATATTCTGTCATATCCACCTGTTAGAAGTCGAATAAATTACTGCATCAGTGAAGCATGACTTCAATGTCTCACACTTTCACTGGATCTCTTCCCGATAGTGCACATCTGGTATTAGATTGGGCATCGCATTTCTCAAGCATTATCGGCTCCCAGAAATCTTCAAGAATTCTATTTGATGATGGAGATTTGTTAATGGAGATGTGTGATGACATTCATTTCATATATTTGTATAGCCATTTATCAAGTTTGACACGTCAATCAGAGAATTGTAAATAAATACCACTAATAGTCAACAAATTAACAATTGAAATGATATATTATTTCTGAAAAAGTATTTATATATGTTTCTTTAAATATCATTCCCATGTTCTGATTAGTATAAGTTTATCTGGATTTAGTAACAAGATTTATTATGCAATCAAGTCATTTAATAGCTTTATTTAACAAATACCGTTAAAAAATTGATTAATATCGATAACTTTTATAATTAATATCTACAAGTATTCAATAACTAACATCAATTTATCTGCAAGATGTACTGAGCTAAAAGACGAAAATTGTAGAGTAGTTTTAAATTTCATTAATGGCGTAACTCTTAATACATATTTAGAATACTGCTACAATAGACTTTTTTGGTCGCAGTGATTATGAGCACTACTGCCTAGGCACACGGGCGCACTGAAAACAAAGTCTTAATAGCTTAATAATTCAAGCTAAGTCAGCTGTGAAACCTGTATTATTTAAGAGATTATCAGTAATTGGGGAATCCTGTTGACAAGGGACATGTAAATAGTTATTTATATCACAAGGGACATAAATGCAGTTTTGCCGTCGAGGATGTTGACAAAGCCGAGGCATGCAATACATCCAAAACCGCAACAGCACTCACGGCCCCAGTATCGTGTTATATTTTTCCTACTACTGGTCCAAAATTTCGAAAAAATTGGCATTTTACAAAAACATTTGACATTTGCTTATATAATTGTCAAAGTAGTCAGTTCTGTTAAGTATTGCTATATTTATGTCCCTAGGGACGTAAAATTTCATTACATCCCGCTGACAAGAGCAACCATGGTAAATAACCCGTAAGTCGCACTTACATCCTTCAAATCAGGGCAGTAATGTAATGGCCGGTGAATGAAGTTGTACGATTTTAAATCTTTGTCTACTTCATTGAAAAAAGTTGACGCCATCACTCAGGCAAAACGGATTTTTATTGAAAGAAGTACGGAAAACCAAAATAAAAATTAAATCTAAAGCATTTTATCGCAATGGTATGACTAACAATGAGTCACTTAAAAAAAAAAGGGAAATCTTTACAAAGATTGAAACAGTTCACTAAAACCCTTACCACAACACTTAATTCGTTCATCATGCTGCTGATGATGATAGCTTGGCTATCGAAACGTGCGTCCAGTGTTCCAGTGCCACAGTTTTAGAGTACCCATTTACAAAGATTGGCCATGTCTGAGCTGCAGCTAGGAAGGCAAATAAAACAGAAAAAATTGAGACATTGACAAGTTATTACGACTATGTTATACTGTTACTGTTAATGGCAACACGACACACTGGAGAGATTTGGAAGAGCTAATTTTTTACAAAGAATTGACAGATGCATCAGCACAAGACAGAAATGAAGAGTGTAATTGTCTAGAAGATGAAGAACGTCTTCGGCTGTAGTTTTAGAAAAATAATAACGTTTTTTTTTTTATTATATTGCTTGTCATAAGTATAATAATAACTTTCGACCAATATTTTGTCTTATTTTTGTATCAAAACTGAATTTTTAGTACATTATGATTCAAAATGCAGTTTTTGTGTTGGTTTTTCTCTTCTTACACATAAAGTATTTACAAAAAATGTTCGATATTCTAGCATTCTACTAGACATACTACTGATTAAAGCATATATCAAACTCGTTCGTCTAAGTTAACAAATAGACATGTAATTTAAAAACCTTAAATTGCACAAAATGACATGTAACACAAAAACTGCGTTTTGAAACAAAGCTCCTCTATTGTACTGTTAATGACGGTCGTTTTGCCTTTGTAAGAATTTCGCTAGTAGCAGGAAGAATGTAAGTTGTGATAGTGAAACGTGTGGGGAATAGATTTTAGTGTATGTGTCCTTTGTCCAGAGTGTCCATTGTGGGGAGATTTACTTATATAGAAACTGTCCGTTGTCCGGAGGTGTCCGTTAAGGGAGAATTTACTGTACTTCTAAAGTCATGGGAATATTGATTTAGAATTTACCTATTTTTTGTAATAAATTACTTTGTTGCTTTCTTACGTAAGGTTTGTTCGCTCGGGCTGCACTTTTTACTCGGTGTAGTGTAAAATGACGTCACTAGAGTGGGCAGTGCAAGTAGGTGTATGGTTGTGTGCGACTGCACGCACACCCAACGAACGCGCTGGTTACTCGGAGGAGCTAGTGTAGGCCGAGCGAACAAACCTATAGTTTAAATTTCAGGATTAAATTCTAGTTTGTAGGTACTTGATACAACTCAAAGTTTAAGTATAAACGCGTGTATTAATTCTGGTTTAATAAAGTGGGTATATCTTCTTGATATATCGATCCAGAAATGTCTTATTTCAAAGTTAAATGCTGTTCATTTTTTTCGTTTGAGACTCCTGAAAAAAGCATACATACTTTCAATTAAATGAACTATTTAATTTTATGAACACACCTGATAATTATTAGTTCGCATAGCCGAATATTTAATGTATTTTGTTTTTTTTTTTGTATGTAAAAGTTCGAACCCGAAACCGGTTTCTGTTATTAATTATTTATCTTTGGAGAGTTCTCAGCGTAAATACAAATAGTATTAAGTAAATAAAAACAAAAAATTCACTCTGTTGAAATTTATTATAGATGTTGTTAGAGAAACATCACACTTGTAAACGGGCTTTACCCTAATAAAACTCTTATATTCCGTGAACGTTTAATACTGGGTGCGTCTCCACTGTATGCACGACTAGCGACCAGTAGTAGCTACTCAATCACTTGGTTTTAGATATGCCGGTTCTGAACTCGTTATACCGTGAGACCTGTATTATGCAGGTATAAGAGCGTTTGCATTATATCCACATCCGCTGAGACTAAGCTATTCAGTAAATATATTGTCTCATCAACACTTCGTGGGAGTGGATTTAAAATACAATGAAACTGTGACCCTGCATGTACACACTGTAGGCAATTAAATAATTATTATAACAGACCCTAAATACAAATGCAATGAAAGTAAAGATAGAAAATTCTATGTAGCATATACACTTCTATCCTTTTTTCCATCTTAAATATAAAAATTTAATTCTTATTCGCCAAGTCCACACATAAATGAACACGTTCAAATTGATTATTATGTTAACATGTACTTGTCATATTTTTCCCGTCAAATGTGGAATTAATGTGTACTCTTGATGAAACATATGGATACTCACAACAATACAGTCCTTAAAAAGTTGAAACTTTAAGGGCCGGTATATTCATGTGTAAGTAAAGTGACAAGTAGCTACTGACCAAGTATATTTACAAGTGACAAGTAAACGATCTGAGTCTATTCACCATTTTTTATCTTCCAGTTTACTACTTCGAAGTTTCGATGTTTTCATGCAGTAATAGTTTGTGAAAAAGAGATGTAAAACCTACACAGTAACCTGTTGAACAAGGATGAAAGGTGTTTGTATTTTTGTATGGTGTTCGCTTGCAGATATGTTGTGACCACACGTAGTGTATCAGTAGAATTAATACATTAAATTATTACATTATTATTCGCATTTCGGTAATTTCAATTTGGTTGGATTTGGTTTAGTACTGAGTTGGTTAATTTACAATTAGGAATTGCAAAGAAGGAGTTAGAGCTTGGAGAAGAGGAGTTTCAATTAATCAGAGAAAGGAAGGCAAGGGATGAAGAAAAACACGCTTTGGAAATTGATATTTTAAAATTGAAGCAGCAACTATTACGAAAACAATTATATATTTAATAAAGTAGTATTTATAAACAATTAAATTACAAAAATATGTTTTCTAAAATATTTTTAATTCTATTATGTAACTGTATGGATCATAAGAAAGCTTAGGTTATCATTGATACAATTTAGATACCCGTTACTAGGTGATTGCAGTTCTCAATCAATTGTAGTAGAAGGGATGATCGTAAAATAAGGTTCCCATATTTTTTAAAAATAGACAGCATTCTTTATTTCCTTAACATTACACATCGTTTTAAAGGTAGAAACTTAAGCTATTTTTCAACATAATCGCCATTTCTATCCAAGCATTTTTGCAAACGGTGCTCCAACTTCGGTATCCCCATGTCGTAAAATTCTGCCGCCAGTTAAAATATTTTCAATTGTGGTGTTGGAAACTCAGGAATCCCAAAAAGCGAGTTGACGAATGGTCACCCTCCGATCTTCAAACAGTATGCTTCCCACCTTTTCAACGATTTCCTCTAAAAACTGATGGTCTTTTTCCGCTCCGTCTTTATCGTGAATTTCCGTCTAACCTTCAGTGAATTCCCTACACCATTTGCAGACGTGTTGAACAGCTATACATTTTTCTCCATAAACTTCGGTTAATTGACGATGAATGTCTATAGGTGAAACCCCTTTCGCGTATAAAAAAACATATCACAGTGCGAATTTCGCACCTGGCGGTAACGGCGATCGCGAATTCCATCTCGGACGGCCGCTTAGCAAACACTGAGCGGCGTAGCGAGACGGAAGTGGTATATAGAGTGGGGGAGCTACTGCACACACCAATGTTGTCGGATTTCGCCTAACACGTCTTATTGCTGCTGTAGGGCTTTGGGAACCTTATTTTACGTTCATCCCTCGTAGCTCCAGTACTCATGGTTTGGACAATCTAAAGCGTCTTAAAAAAACTAGATCATTCCATTTATCAAAATTATTTTTGTGTTGAAATCTGTTTTCTGGATTACAAGGTCGTCGTAACGGATCTATTACATTTACTGCTTGTATTTCATAAAAAATACGGATATCATCAATTTAATATCATCTTTTCAATTAACGATTATCAGAAGGTAATTTTATTCACAAACACCACACCAGCACCACACTCTCCTCGCGATAAAAACAATAAGGAGAAGTTATAAACTTGTCACTAATGAGTTATACGTGGGATTAACCTGCCCATAAATTAACTGGCCAATAAATGCAGCTACTTGTCACTTTTAATTTACCGGGAGGTGAATATACGGTTTTTTGTACTATTCTCTCAAGTAAGCTTACTTGGAACTTTAACAGAAGGTGAATAGACCGACCCTAAGATATCTAGTTTAACTTTTGCCTCTCGCTGACTTAGGTCTTTCTGCACCAAAAACTTTGTTCTGCGTGCGTAAGTGCGTAGAAATGATAAATCGCTGTACACTTCAATTTTGTTGCCACATTGTATTCACATTCATTTCAACGTAGGGAGAAACAACGTCCTTCCTTAACGTATCCCTCTTTTAAAATGGGTGGTACATACACCGAACAAAATATGGATTATGATTCGTTATTGAGAAAACATGGTGTGCAACCACTGACGCTGAGGTGCTGTCGATATACCACCACAACAAAATTTTTATGGAAGCCTATTCATGATCATATTGATTATTCTGATTGTTAGTTGCTGTCTTCCATTGGTTTCCATATAACGCGTACATTCTCTAGCCACTCACATACATTTTCTTTATTTTCCGCTATGACCAACAAATCCACATAATGCAGATGTGATGTGAAGATATATTCAATTCATTCTAATTATAAATAATTCTTGTTACGTTTATACTACTTTTACATTCAACTTTTTTGTATTTTTTATTTATCGTTTTATATTTATTGTATACAAATGTATATACATTGCTAAATTATGTACAACAGGTTAATAAAACTAAACGCTTTTTATCTAATTAAATATTTAATAAATTGCAGTTTTCTTTTAATTCTGTAATTACACCTCCCTTCTTGAAACTGCGTCTTAACGAAGAATGACTGCGTTATTACCTTAATGTTTTATAAAAAAAACAATGATAAATTCAATTTCAATTTAAAGAAAAACGCAACAATTATAAGAAACAAAAATTTTCTGTTTTTACAAAAATGATACAATGTTGTGCAAACCAAATATAACATTTTTACTGATTCTTTTTTAAAAGCAAACCGCAACATTTTAATATGGATCGTATAATGAAGAAAATATGTAAGTACTAGCGTTTAAAGCGCCCATAACATGGTCGTCGTGAAGTCCAAACTAAACACTATCTTATTTGTCTCTAGGGAATTTGGTAGAGGATCAAGCATACAGCGAGTAATACGGTGATGTTAATTGGTTTTGTTTGGTACCATCAACTAATGTACACTCTTTTGTAATAAGATGTCACATTGCTTAGTGTAATACACCTAGTTTCTTTGGTATATAAAACAAGTACAGAAAATGTTACATTGGTGTTGCACTACCTATACCGTGTAAAAGTACCGTCATTCTAAGAAAGCTCCAGGAGGATTCAGACCCTATGTTTAGAGCAGTTAATGAGTAATGTTGCGATTATTGTCGTTTTCAATATTTCATCATCATATAAGCGTGTGCATTTACATATACAGGGTGTTTCAGGAGGAAAGGTAAATATTTTGGTGGGTGATAGTAAATTAATTCGAATAAAAAATTCCATATAACATGTGTCCAATTTTTATTAGTTACTGAGATAAAATTAATTAAAAATACTCACTACGGGGAAAAAATTTAAGGCCATTTTGGTTAATTTTTTTTTCATTCCATCCGCTTCGCATTTGAAATTTGGGCCAATTTCGGGCCTTTTAAGGGTCGGGGCTTTAATGGGGGATATTTTAATGCGAAGTTTGTTTGGGTTTTTCCTTTTTTTTAATTCGCCTTTCCTGGAAAAACAAAAGGGGTTAAAGGTCCCGCTTTTAAGCGGGAATTCTGCCCGGAATCCGAAGTTTAGATTTAAGCGGTCACGTTTAATCCGGGCCCCCAATCTGGAAGAAATCTATTTTAGCCGGCTCCGCCTAATGCGGGCATTTTCCGGAAATCGAAATTGTTAGCGAAGAGTTTAATAACGCCCGGGGAAATGATGTTTTTAACCCACGCTTTTAACCCGGGGAAAAACGGGAAACAAGAAATTTTGGTCGGAAAACCTTTTTTTGTAGTCGGTTTAAAGGGGACTTTTTGCCCGCAAATTGGAAATAAGGAACCGGAGCATTTTAAATGTTTAAAAATTCCCCAGCCTGTAGTATTCTACACTGAGATACAGCAGTTTGAATGTAACCCAAACTACTACACTCACAGAAAAAGCCAAAGGCAAAAACAAAAGGTATTAAACAAAGACAAATCATTAAGTTAAAGTTTATTTTAAAAAATTCCACCTCCGACTTCAATGCACTTTCGAATTCTGTTGACAACACTACGTGTAGCCTTTCTGAGGTTGTCTTGGCGTTCTTTTATGAGGGCAGCACTATTTATAATGCGAACGATCAATTCGTCTCTTGTGTTTACCTTTTCTTTGTAGACTTCGCCTTTCAACCATCCCCACAGGCAAAAATCTAAAGGGGTAAGGTCCGGGGACCTTGGTGGCCAAGAAACGAGACCATTTCTGCCGATGCATCTTCCGGGAAATGTTAGATTTAGATGCTGTGTCAGCAGATGACTAAAATGGGCAGGGGCCCCGTCATGCTGGAAGAACATACTCATCCTTGTAGCCAAAAGAACATCTTCCAATAATGCTGGTAGCTCGTTTTCAAGAAAGTCTAGATAACGGAGCCCTGTAAGAGTATGCGGTAAGATAACAAGCCCAAGCAACTGATTGTCTATCATACCACACCACACATTTACAGAGAAACGTTCTTGAAAATGTGTCTCCACAAAGGCAGGTGGGTTTTCGTCGAATCACCGATGTGAGTTACGAGTGTTATTGATGCCGTCACGAGTGAAAGTGGCTTCATCAGTAAACAGTATTAATGGGATTACTCGGCGATTTGCAATTAGCCAACGACAAAATTCCAATCGTCTACCTTCATCTCCTTCTCGAAGGTGTTGAATCCGCTGTAAATCATAAGGATGAAAGCCGTACACATTTAATGTCCGCCAAACTCTTGTATGTGGAACACCGATACGTGTACAAATTCTTCGTGTGCTTGTTGGAGGGCTACGTTCTACCGACTGAATAATGTCTTCTACTTCATTCACATTCTGTGCATTTGCACGTTCAGATGAGATATGACTGCTAGGCACTGCACCAGTCTCACGCAGTTTACTGAAAACACGACTAAACACTTGAATCGGATACTCTGCGGTTAGGAAATCGTCTACCGTATTCTCTACAAGTAGCAACAGCGTTGCCATTACAAAACCCGTACACAAATACCACATCGGCGTAGTCAGCATTTGTAAATACGTGCGGCATGCTTAAACAGTACCGTAGTTTGTTGCTTAAACGATACACGTTTATCACAGTTAAAAAATTCAATGTAAACTCAAGCACAACCTCACAACTTGAACTTCAAAACAAAACTGACAATCGATACCCATAGCAATTAGGAGAACACCAACACGCGAAATGAAAACTTTTCTCTGTAAACACCTGTATCTCAGTAACCAATTTTTTATTCGAATTAATTTACATAATCACCCACTAAAATATTTACCTTTCCTCCTGAAACACCCTGTACAACTAACCCTGTATAACTAACTTCACACACTCAATCGTCTTCGCACACAATTCATATTATGACCGTTTGTTAAATCAATTAAAACTTAAATTAAGTAAGACAAATGTCCACTAAGGTGTGCACAAGTAAGTGTACAATAAGGCACTTACTTGCACCAGTTCATATCAATCAAGGCTAACAGGAACACTGATATTTTGTAAATAAGTTTCAAATTATCTCGATCATCTAACTAAGCAAGGTGCCTATAAGAAATGATGAAGAAAGTTGACATGAATTGGAGAGAGGTGTATATCTGAGTATAATCTTATATTGTGTAGCACTTGTCTCCAAATAACTTTTACATGAAAACTTTTTCTTAGTTAACAAAATACATACATACATATGAGACATTCTATTACAAACCGTACTTAATTTGAGTCTCCATCTTAAATTTCCGTGGAAATTTTTTTACGGATTCTATACATGAAATAATTCGACACGTATATAGGGACTTTCCTTCAAAACGTATATTTTGCAAGATATTGATGTTATATAAATAATCGTAGTTCGTGAATCGGCGGCATATTCGAAAAGTCATATCTCCGATTCTATTTGTTGTAGAAAATCGATCTATACGTCATTTGGTGAGTTTCTCTGCGTGAATATGTGAAAGAAGAAAAAATATTACAGGCAAGATTCAAATTGGCTCAAACTGTGAAAGGGACGTTAACATACCATTGTATCATACCAATTACGGAAAGGAAAGCAAGCCTAAATGACTAACAAGGGAACACCGGCAACTCGCACTTCTCGATTTCGATGAAACTGCACAGACTGAAAGAGTACCTTGGTATAAGAACACAATTTTTTTCTTACCTAGCGTATCTCGCCGATTTGGGGGTACAGTCCCCTCCAAAGATTTTTGTTTTTTCTATTTGTGTAAATATATCGGAAATTATAACCGATATCTTTTTCATTTTAGAATATAATTTGAAGTAAACTACATAGTCCCAAGGATGACGCGAATTATTTTCCGGAAAAAATTTATAACGTATGTCAGGGGACCCTCCCCCCCATTTTTAACCTTTTTTTTCTTTATATTTCATAAATAAAGTATATTACATAGTCTAAAGGATGGCGTGAATTATTTTCGGGAAAAATTAATAACGGGAGACCGGGTACCCCATACACCCATTTTTTGTACATTTTTATATTTTATTTTTTCACAAATAGAGTCGGTTTTATGTAAAAATATGTTGTGGTTTAATTGGACAGTAATAATAAGGATATTAAAAGACGATAATAAACTTTACTTGTCATTGATTATCGCCTTTAAAATAAAATATTTTATTTGTTTAGAAATTATTTATTATTTCGATACGTGCTTTAAGAAATACTATAATATAATGTGATTGAAATGACCACAGGTGGCCGTTTAAGATAATGTATAAGAAGCGTTCTTTCGTGCAGTGTAAATTTACAGCTCGGCATATTCTATAGAGCAATATTCATATAACTAACTGTTTGTAACTAACACATTTTCGGAAAACAGTGGAGCAGAATAAAAAAGAAAGTGTAATGCTTATGAAACATTCAATACACTACACACTGTAATGTGATTATAGAAATTATAATTGTGACTGGTAGTATTATACAGTAATGGTAGTCAGTATAAAAGTGTTCAAAACACAGGTATTGCTTGCACCACGAACAACGCATAATAGCAGGTTTTTCACAAACACTATACAAGGGCATAGACTCCGGGTCTTTAGCAAAACAAAACTGTACTGGATTTTTAAAGGATCCCAGTCTTTCATCCACGTATCCACTCTTATACCACCAGTATTTGAAGACATCGAAAAATCTCGGTGAAGAGAACAGATTGTGGGTCAACGATTGCAGCTTAATAATACTATTTCTCTGATGTAAATCTATGTCGTAGTTCATAAGAATCACTGTATCAGAAAAAGTTCTAATAAAATTTTTCCATAATCTAAAACCAAACACATCTAGAAGTTGTACGATTGCTGTTGTTTTCTTAGAGATATTTAAAATGTTAACAGTTTTATCTTTTGGCACCAATTTATGAAGTTCGGCAACACAATGTCCACTCCAAGAATCAATCAAGAGAACACCTTTTGGTCCGATATTTAGTAAGAAAACATCTGTTAGCCAGGTTTTGAAATGATTTGAAGTGAGCTTTCCAGACGTCGAAGAAATATACACATTTACCGGTCTAAACAATGATTGCGCAACTCGAGATCCAAACGTATTCGTAGATTCCTTTAATACCAAAAATAATCGCAAAAGTAACCGTCCATTTGCAGAAATGGCCGGTAAAATTGTATAACTATGTGTTGTTGAGTGCAAAGATTGCACAACAGCTTCAACGGTTTTCTCACCCTTTACTGCCAAAGTACGGCCGGAATGCATTTCTAGATTAAATCCACTTTCATCGGCGTTGTATACGTTGCTTCTGCCAATACTAGCGATATGGGGTTTGACTTCCTTAATAAAATTATTGCTTAACAATCGTAGGTCTTCCATACCTGCACGAGACGAAGGTCCATGTCATGAATTATTTTTCCATCGTCTATGCTATTTTCAAATTTTGTATGAACGTATTCTGTAATAAACCGTAGTTTATCCGTATGCGCGCCGCCTCTGTTAACACTTCCTTCCCATCTATATAATTGGCGTAGCGATTTGACCCTTTTGAATTTTTGTTTCACGCCTTCGACAGAACGTCGCTTGCTTTTACCACTTCTCTAGTATTCAACTGCTTTAATTTTGTAATCTAGGTCTACAACACTGCCTCCTTCTTCAGGAACACATGCAATATTTTCACAATTGTCTTCTTCATCTTCTGCTACATCTTCCACAAATTGCGCTTCATGTGGTTCTTCTAATGGTTCAAACTCCAATCCTGTGACATATTCAAAAGAGAACTTGTTGGACACTTACAATCATCTCCTTCAACGCATCATGCAACTCAAGTTCTTCAGACGTCAAAGAAATTATTGCGATGTTGGCTACTTGAAACGTTGCAAGTAACATGTTCAACACATTAACTACATTAATCGCTGCCATAATGCCAAACTACAAATTTACTCTGCACGAAAGAATACTTCTGACATATTATTTGGAACGGCCACCTTATATATGCTTCAGATAACTGTGTACGTGACACGAACAATCTAGTTTTAGTATATCGGTGTCTTATAATTAATCCATCTCAATCGGATTATTTTATGACATTTTTTAGAAACGTTTTCCAACTAATTCATTAATATATGTCTATTTAGAACGACAATTATCTATGTACGTTAATCAATGACAAGTAAAAGTTTTATTATCGTCCCCCGTTATTAATTTTTCTCGAAAATAATTCGCGCCATACTTTAGGCTATGTAATATACATTATTTGTGAAAAAAAATAAAAAAAAATAAGAAAAAGGGGGGTACGGTGTCCCCGGTCCCGCGTTATAATTTTTTTCCGAAAATAATTCGCGCCATCCTTTAGACTATGTAATATACTTTATTTGTGAAAAATAAAGAAAAAAAAATTAAAAAAAAAGGGGGGGTACGGGGTACCCGGTCCCCCGTTATTAATTTTTCCCGAAAATAATTCGCGCTATCCTTTAGACTATGTAATATTTTTTTCGTACGATCTCAGCAAGGCAACAGAGAAACTCATCAAATGACGTATAAATCGATTTTCTACAAGAAATAGAATCGGAGATATGGCTTTTCGAATATGCGGTCGACTCGTGAACTACGATTATTTATAACAATATCTTGCAAAATACACGTTTTGAAGGAAAATCCCTATATACGTGTCGAATAATTTCATAAATACAAGACGTAAAAAAAATTTGAAGCAAATCGTAAATATGAAGTCCTTTTTTCCTTTTATTTCCTTTTATTATATATATATATATATATATATATATATATATATATATATATATAATAAAGCAATGGATGATTTTCATTTAAAATATTTTACTTTTAAATTCATTTTTCTCCAAAACATTAAATAACGGAAACAGCTGTAGTTAATTATAAAAAATCTTATGCGAACTTGACCTAACTTACTCCAATTTATTTCGAGAGACCTAATTGCAGTAGAAGCAGTGGTGCCAATGGCGAGGAGAACGCAAGAGGTAATTGTTGCCTCAGCCTACAGCTCCGCTCAGTTGATCGAACTTCTTTCAACAGTGGACAGATATCAACAAAAGAGGTGAGTACCTATATGAATTTTTGTCTTTTCAAAGTTAGACATAATTAATAGAGGTAAAGATCCAACCTTCACTAAAAACAGAAAGAAGATATTGCTTTGCCTACTATTCCTCTTAGTTCACATATTGGCATGTTCCGAAAGAAGCCAGACATATAAGCTTTGATACAGAGACAGAGACACAGCAGTCATCAGAATTCTTAGAAAAAATTATTGGTGTTTTTACAAAAGATACATTAGAAAGAAGGTAGACAAAATCTACACGGACGTAGGAAATATAGAAATAGCTTCAACTCAACTGCATGTTCTAAGATATAAAATATACGAGACAAGTTGCACCCAGTACACATAAAGTGCTTTGGTGGAACACGGATTAGATTAGATAAGAGACAGTTCCCAGTCTGTCCCACTGCGACTTTTTCAGATCTATTGTACAGTTGGTTGACTGGTTAGATCATTTACGTAAGCTTTGTCTTTTTCACCAAACCTAACAGCCTTGTGAGTGGTTCTCCTGCGAAGGTCTGGGTTCTTTGATATTCCGAGCCCATTTCTAAGAGCCGTATTCCCATCAATCTTGTACCATCGCACAGTATTGTAGAGATTTTACTGTACTCAAATATTTGTTTTTAGAATGTGTTTTGTTATTGAATTCATTATTGCACTTTTATTTTGTTGCATACAGTTGCAAGTTTGCAAGCCGTAGCATTTTTGGTGGTCCTTCCCTTCCAATTTGCCTAATTTATTTTTCGACTCTGTCTTACACAATATTGTAGCAATTCTTTTAATAATATAAGTTGCACCTATCACGATTCTTATTAATTAATTGGCGCTGTAACAGACTCTAGTTGGCCCCACTACGTTGCTATATCAGGAAAACTGTTAAGTGTTAACAGAAATGTCCTACTGGTGAAACGTAACACTTTGAAATGAAATTAGATCCTTCTCCTTAGAGTGCGTTTATAGTGGAGCTGCGATACTGGATAACAGAGGCGAGTTAGCAAAATGGGTTAATCGACGCGCATTATGGAAAGGTGCTACGCTCACCGAATGGCCTGTTTTGCTACCTCGTCGCTCTTATCGAATATAAGAACTCCACTATAAACACACCCTTATACTTATCTCTTAAGTTATTCAGAGATTCAATTTCAAGCGGAAACAGACTTTCACACTATATGACGTTCGGAATTTTCATGAACGGAGCAATAATTCTATCTTGCCTTAGGATGCTGCCGTGTTAAGTATACAGCCAAGCTACTTGATAACAACTCCCTTCATTTTGCTTAACATTTTCATCATCGCCTGTTCTATCTAGATTCTGATTACTTTTGCTACATGGTGTCTTTAACGATTAAAATTGCTGTGAATGATTGATAATCTCCAGGTAATAGTTGGCACAGAATTGCAAGGCTTCTAGTATTGATTTTACATTCAATAAACAAAGCCATGAAGTTACCGAGCGTACTAGCTATGCAATGGGCAGTATTTGTTATATATTTAGAGAATTAGATATACTACCTTTTAGAACTTTTAGATTAAATGCGCAGGAGCGGGGAATCGCCAGAAATGGTTGTATCGAGTATTGTATTATGTTTGTAAATTATTAACAGTTTATAATAAAACACAGTAAACAGGTTACTGGAGTTCTTTATTTAAATAATAGCGATCCACACGAAACATAGCGCTGCGAACATATAAAATTTTGAGGATGGGCCGAGATTAAATTTATGCAAGAAAAAAAAAATATGTAAAAGTGTGGGCAAGTAAAATCGAGGCAAAATTACCAATATCATTAAGTCTGGTTATATTAAATTAAATTGGAAAAAATTCAATCGGAATTTCGATATATATATATGATTGCTAGTGGCAAGAATGACAAGAATGACAAGAAAGATGAGGTGAAAGTGGCAACACTTCTAAATATTATTGGTGAGGAAGGTATGGAAATTTTCAACAATTTTACATTGACCGAAGTAGAGAGGAAAAGAATGAGATATATGAGAGATTTGTGTTTTACAAAAGACAACAAGAAGAAAGAGAAAACGTATCACATTTTATGGAAGAGGTAAGAACTTGTGAATTTGGAGAACAAAACGATAAACTAATAAGAGACAGGATCGTGTTAGGAATCAGAGACCATACTTTAGAAGAGAACCTGCTAAACGTAACAGATTTGACATTGGAAAAGGTGATGCAAATGCATAAATCCAGTGAAATAACAAAAAAAAAACAAATAAAAGAGCTACAAAATAAGCTGAGTGATCTGGACTCTATAAACAAAAGGATGGACAAAAGAAGTAACGAAAGAAAAGACAAAGGTAAAAAGTGTTATAAGTGCAACAGAAAACACAAACCAAGGGAGTGCCCGGCGTTTGATCAAGTATGTCGGTAAGTGTAATGGAAGAAATCATTGGGCTGTGGCATGCAAAACAAAGACAATAAAAGAAGTGGAAGAAATAACAGAAGAAGAAATGGAAGAATTGTTAATAAATAGCGTTGTAGTTGACAGTTGTGGAAAAAATGAATCAAATGAAAATGCTGCATGGTATGAAAAAATAAAAATAGAAAATAAAATTATTAGATTTAAGTTAGATTCTGGAGCCGAGATAAATATTACATTAGAATTATTAAGAAAATTAGAATGTGAAGGTAGAATAAGTAAAAGTAGAATAACTTTAGAATGTTACGGAGGGTTTAAAATAAAGTCACTAGGTACAATCTTAGATGTAAATTTAACGGCAAAGAATCCCTTTTGAATTTCGTCGTAGTAAATTTAAATGTGAAGCCTATATTAGGTTGGATGTACGAGAGTGCTTTGAAATGTTCGCAAAATGAAAGGGAAAATGAGAAATTTTTTTTGAAATACGTTTTATTTTTCCTCATAATCTCCTGTAAGTTGAATACCCTTCATCCAACGATGCTCCAATGCCATTATGCCATCACGAAAGTGCGATTCTTCAAGTCCTCCAAAATAGTCGTCAATAGCTGCTTTTACTTCTTCTTCTGTGGAAAATCTTTTTCCCCCGAGGAAAATTTTTAATCGTGGGAATAAATGGAAAATCAGGTGAATAAGGTGGATGTTGCAACAAACCATACTTCAGTTCATTCAATTTTCCCATTGCTATCGCACTTGTATGGGGACGTGCATTGTCCTGATGGAAAATGATCTTCTTCTTACGCAAGCCAGGATTTTCTTCATGGATTTTTTTATTGACTTGTTCTAGAAGTTTAGCGTAATATACACAAGGCTATACATTCCTGTCGGAATTGCAGCCACTCCTTTTAAAAGAAGTTCTGGAAACTCATTTATGATGGTGAGTCATTCTATTTCCTTCAGTATCATTCCTATAGGTTATTGTGTGACTCGGTCGCTTTTACTATTTTCTTCCATTCCTTTCTGTTCTTTATTTTATTCTTCCATCCTTCCACTCCCAACCTCCCAAGGTCCTTCCTCACTTGGTCCTCCCACCTATTCTTGGGTGGCCTCTCTGTCTACCTCCTGTGGGTTTCCATTCTATGATAGTTTTGATTGTTGCGCCATCTTGCCTTCTGTTTACGTGCCCGAACCATCTTATTCTTGCTGCTTTCATCATTCTGATTATTGTTTGTCCCTTCAACATTTCTTCAATTTATTATTATATGATCTTATTATTATATAATCTTCTGTGTTCCTCTTCGTTCATTTTTACGGGGCCAGATATTTTTTAATGATTTTTCTTTCCCAGATTTTGAATCTTTCCTCTTCATTCATTGTTAGACACATCGTCTCTGCTGCATATGTAACCACGGGTAGTATTGCAGATTTGTATATCGTCAGTTTTAAGTTCTGACTTATATTTTTATTTTTCATAAATATTTTGTATCTGTTAAACGCTTGATGTCCAGCTTGTACTTTTTGCTCTACTTTTGCTTTTTTGTGGTTTGTTCATGCTTCCTGAATACATAAAGTTCTCCACCTCCTCCAATTTAAATTCTCCTATTCTTATTTTTCTGTCCTGTGTTCGTTGTTGCTGTCTATTAACTTTCATATATTTTATCTTATTTTGTTTTATATGTAATCCTCTTTTTGCATTGCTTGTAAAAGTACTCTCTTACTACTTAAATGTGCAATGGATAAGTCAAGATGTTATAGAAAGCAGGAATAATCTTCAGTTATTAAAGAATCTCAGTGATCGGTATTCCAACTTTATACCTTTATACAAGAATTATAAATGTCATCACGATCAACTTCTTAAAACAATACAACGGCAAATGAATGACGAATATATAATGAACTCGGGTAACAAAAGCAAAGCTATGTGGTTAATTATTAAGAACAACTCCAACCAATATGCCTCCAAGGAAAAGCTCCCTGACAACTATCCTGATAGTGCAGAGATGTGTAGTTCTTTCAATTTACACTTCTCTTCAATAGCTCACAATTTGGTAGACACTTTTTCCAATGAAATTAACTTTAACGGGATTCGCAAGAACATCCAAGTGGCAGAGAGATCATGTTTTTTTGATCCTGTGACTCCAAGTGAAATCTACACTACTGTAGCGAAGCTAAATAACAACTCATGTGCAGGTGAAGATGCGATCAATACTAAAATTGTTAAAATTTCGTTAAACTATTACATCTCAGTGTTTGAATATTTAATCAATCTCTCCATCAAAACCGGCGTACGCCCCAACAAATTGAAAAGTGCGTTAGTCAAACCTCTTTATAAAAAGAAAGGTAGCCCATCAGACCTCAATAGCTATCGCCCAATAAGTATATTAACAGTATTCCCCAAAATCTATGAAACAGTCATATACAACAGACTACTTAGATTGTTGCTGGCTAGTGATTGTTTAACTTCGTATCAACATGGCTTTCTGCCAAACAAAAACACAGACACCGCCTTGAATTCTCTTTCTAAAGAAATTCACATTTGTGTGGATAACGGCCGTTTGTTTCTTAGCGTATCAGTGGATCTGACTAAAGCCTTTGATTGTGTGAACCATGAAATTCTCCTATATAAAATGGAATTGTATGGGATACGTGGGTTAGCGCATAAATGGTTCGAAAGTTATCTTTGCAATAGAACACAAAGAGTTTGTGAGAGCGTAAGATCCCCACCTTTGCCTGTTACTATCAGCATACCACAAGGTTCAATACTGGGTGCAATTTCATTTTTATTATATATTAACGATCTACCTAACTGTGTTGATTGTAAAGATATAATACTGTACGCTGATGATATAAATGTTATTATTAACTTATAAGCAGAGTTAAATCCATACTTCAATCCATCAATAATTGGACTAACCTTAATCGTCTTTGTATTAATCAAAAAAAAACAAAAATTATCTCCTCCTACAACCGCGTGCAGCCCAATATCCCTCCTGTAATTTTTAATAACGCAAGTGTTGACTCTGTTAAAACTATAAAAACCTTAGGTATCACATTTGATGAAAATCTTAAGTGGTATGGTCATATCGAACATCTATGTAGTCAACTAAGCAGTGCATATTTTGCATTGCGAAATTTAAAACGCTCCTGTCGTAGGGAAACTCTAAAAGCTATGTATTATGCCAACTTCTATTCTAGAATGAAGTACGGAATTCTTTTCTGGGGATCATCTTCTGTAGTCCAGAGGATTTTTATTTTACAAAAGCGTGTTTTACGTCTTATGTTTGACATAAAATTTAATGAATCTTGTAAAAATACCTTTAGGTCACAAATATACTAACTTTCTACGATGTCTATATTTTAGAAATCTTGAGTTTTGTCCACAAACATTTCAACTTCTTTAGTGACAATAAAATAGAGCATGAACATTATACCAGAATACCTAGTAATTATTTAATACCTCCGTCTCATAAACAAAGTCTCTTCCAAAAGAGCATTTTTCATATTGGATGCAAACTTTATAACAGTCTTCCTGCCGCAATAAAACAAATAAATAAACACCATATGTTTAAATATGCCCTAAAATAACTATTATTTTCCAAGAATTGTTATACAATAGATGATTTTTATACATGATCTCAGTACATTGTTTTATTTATTTATTGTATTTATTTATGCGTATATATATGTATGTGTCTGTGAAATAAAGAGTTATTATTATTATTATTATTATTACTCTTTGCTATTGTGGCTACGTCGTCTGCGTATGCCACTAATTGGCTCGCTCTTTCTCTTAACGTTCCCTTTATCCCGCTGGCTTTCACCACTTCTATGGCTGTATTAAATAATACTGCTGACAATCCATCGCCCTTACTCTTACTCCATTTTCAATTTGAAACTCTTGCGTTGTTCCTTCTGTTGTTAGCACTGCAGTTGTTGAGTCCCTCAGGATCATTTTCGTTAGCTCTATCAATTTATTTGGTATCCCTATCTCTTTCATGTCTTGTATTAATTTATCTCCTTTCAGCGAGTCAAATGCCTGTTTAAAGTCAACAAAGACTGTGTGAGCTTCAATATTGCTTTCGTAACGCTTCTCTATTATTTGTTTCACCGAATAGATTGCATCAATTGTAGATGGTCCACTTCTAAATCTGTTCTGATATTCTCCAATTGATTTATCAGTAAAGATTTTCATTCTTCCATGAATCATCGTTGTTAGCACCTTATAACAAGTGTAGAGTAATGTAATTCCCCTGTAGTTGGTGCAATCTTTTGGGTCTCCCTTTTTATATATTGGGATAATCAGCCCGGATTTCCACTCTGCTGGCATCCTCTCCCCTTCCCATATCTGTGATACAAGCTTGTATATCCTTTCCTTGACTAGGCTTCCTCCATTTTTTATTGATTCGCTGTTTATGGTATCTGGTCCTGCCGCTTTGTTCTGCTTTAAGTTTTCTATAGCCTCATAGCATTCTCTCCCTGTTGGCATTCTCAGGGGTTCTATCTCTTCTATGATTTCTTCCTCCTGGCTTTCCTCTTCTCCTTCCTCATCATTTCTCGACATTCTTCCTTCTCAATGTTTGCGGTTGTTTTTTTTGTTTTGCTTCTTAATAAACTGACAGTTTTGTATTGTTTCTGTTGTCGTTTTCAATCTCCACCATTATGTTATCTAACCATCTTGTTCTCTTTTGCCTTATCATTTTTGTACTTTCCTTCCTCTTTTGCTGATAAGTTGCTAGATCTCCCTCTTGTCCTGTTCTTATCCATGTCAGCCTGACGTTGTTTTTCTCCTTTATTGCTTTTTTGTATTCATAATCTATCCACTCCTTTCTTCTTTCTTTATCTGATCTTCCAACTATCTTTCCTGCTGAGTCTATCAAACTTCGTTTAATCTTATTCCACTTTATTTCAATATTGTTATTCTCTTTTTCATTTGCTAGTTGCCGGTTTTCTTCTTCTTCGCACCTTTTTCGAATTTCTTCTACGTTCAGTTCTTCCGTTCTCCATTTCATTCTCTTTGTTTCCTTTACATTCGTGTCTATTCTTCTTATATTAGACTTTGCTATTACTAGTATGTGGTCTGAGTCTACGTTCGCTCCTCTAAATGACCGAACATTTTTATCGTATTCACTCTTTTCTTGTTGATTAACACATGGTCAATTTGGTTGCCTGTTGTTTTCCCTGGTAACAACCACGTTATTTTATGTTCCACCCTGTGTTCCTTCATTACTGTTTGTTACATCATGTATCGTGTGTTTTTCAGCAACGCTGTTCAAGTACTGTGTCATGTTTGTTTATATTTTCACATACTCTTTCCAATTTTTCGTAAAATGAGTCTTTCTCTTCTTCTTCTGCATCCTCAGTTGGCGCATATACGATTACGAAAGTCATATTTGCTATTTTGTTCTTCAGTCTAAGCGTCGAGATTCTGCCAATTATTCTGTTATATTCGATTATACGGTGTCTATATTTCTTGCTAATTAAAAACCCTGTTCCATTTCTTCCTTGTTTTATCTCTCCTCCATACATCAAAGTATAATTTTCCTTGTCTATTCTACTTTCGCCTTCCCATCGTATGGCCAGTACCTCAATTTTATACTTCAGCATTTCTCGCGCAACTTCGTCCATTTTTCCAGCTTTTAGCATTGTTTTAACATTCCAGGTTCCAATTATAGCTTCGTGCTTTCTTTTATTTCCTTTCTCTTTTTTTTCTGTTTTCATTATTCATTGTCCTTTTCTTTGCCGTTGTCGTGCCGTTTATCTTTCCGTCTTCACTTTCCATTATCAGTTTTTTTGGATGTGTAGTTTCTTTGTAACTTATTCTTTTTTCCTTCCTCAAATCCCATCTTAACCATTCTCCTTCTGTTTTGATCTTATTGTAGCCTATAATGATCCTTTGCCCTTTACTCTTCTCAATTTTACCAATTCCTCTTAGTTTCTTCTGTATTTTTTGTTCTGCATCCGTTAAGTCGTCATCAATGTAATATTCAGACCCCCTTAGCTTCTTTTTGTTCTCCACTATCAATTTGTTGCTTTCCATATTCTCCACAGCTGCTCTCACTATTTTCCTTCCTTCCTTCCCTGCTCCTACGCTCTTTATTTCTTTTAACTTTGCGTTTCTGCCTCTGTGTTTTCGGGAAAAGCTTTACCTTTGATGATTATATTCACCTTACGCTTTTCTCTCTCTGACTTATTTTCTAAATGCTCCATTCTTAGCTTCAGTTTTTTGTTTTCAGTTGTTAATCTGCCGATTTCTTTGAGACATTCAGCCTGCTTCTTCCTTATCTCCCTTACTTCCTTGAGATATTCTGCTTGGTCATTTCTAATTTCTTTTATTTCTATCATCAACTGCTTCATCGTATCTATTATCTCTTCCATTTCTACGTTACAGATTATTAATTTATATATTTACACACTGCTACTCACCCCACTGTTGTTACGCCTATGTTGTTTTATCGCGCAGTACCTCCCGAAAACCCGGTCGACCCGTCGAAGTCTTCGGGCGACTTAACCTCTATTAATTTGTTTACCTTCACACTGTTTATTAGTTTTTCGGTTTTTCACTATTATTTATGTAACTGGGTAAGGCCTCCCACTTTTCCTTCAGTATTACTTTGATTGTAGCACTATAATCTCCGTTCTAACCTTGAACTTCAGTATAATTTGAAAAACACCTTCCCGCACACCTGTCACCGCAACAACCGCTTAGCGTAATATTCACCGATTATTGTTTGGCCCTTGGGAAGATAGTCAATTAGTAATATTCCCTTAGCATCCCAAAAGACTGACGCCATAACTTTTCCAGCTGATTTCACGGATATTGCTTTCTTTGGTGGTGGAGAACCCCTATGTCTCCATTGCTTTGACTGTTGCTTGGTATCAGGGGTATAATAATGAACCCAAGCTTCGTCTGTTGCAACAAATCGTCGGATGAAATCGGTTTTATTTGAGTTAAAACGGTCTAGACTCTCTTGACAAATTCTCATTCTCTGAAGGTTTTGATCCATTGTCAATATGCGCGGCACCCATCTTGCCGAAAGCTTTTTCATCTCTAATTCCACAGTTAGGATATGAAATGTTCTTTCATCTGGGATGCGAATACCCTTAGCAATTTCAGATACCTTTAATCGACGATCCTGCATAACCATATCGTGGACTTTTTCGACGATTTCAGGCGTCGTGGCAGTTTTTGATCGTCCACTGCGCGGGTCATCTTCTAAGCTCTCACGACCGTGTTTAAGTTCCGTTACTCACTTATGCACAATCGCAGATGGAGCAGAATCTTTATGAATTTCTGTTGCTTTCCAACCTTTTTCACAAAATATTTGATAACAGTGCGCGTTTCAGTTTTTTCAATGTCCAAAACTCACACAACTAGCTTTATTCACAAGGGCACAAAATTAGTACTACTTGACAGAACAATATCATATTTGGCATTTGTACACAAAACCATTGGCGCCATCCATTGTGTATGTTTTAATCGAACTGATGCTGCCATCTGTGCTTCATTTCGTAAACATTTCAAAGCACCCTCGTATTTACTGGGTTAGGAGAATTTCAAGATGAGTTAGAGTTAAAGCTAATTGAGGGTGCTAAACCAGTTGTAAATCCACCAAGAAGGATACCTTTAGCAATAAGGAATAAAGTAGAGGCGAAATTAGATAAGCTGCAAGAATTAAGTTATAGAAAAGGTAAATGGTGCTATCGACGGGGCACACAATTCAGTAATTATAGAAAAGTCCGATAAATCCTTAGGGTTATGTCTAGATCCAAGAAAATTAAATAAATATATCAAAAAAGAACCATTTGTAATTCCCACAAGAGAGGAAATTTTGCAAAACTCTCAGGAAAGGTTTTTTAGGGTCCTAAATATCAAAAATGGCGTTTATTGTGTTAGACTAAGTAAGAAGCCAACAGACTTATATACTTTTACAACCCCTTTTGGGTGTTACAAGTTCTTAAGGCTTCCTTTTGGAATAAATGTAGCACCTGAATATTTCCAAAAAGTAAATTGTAAAAATTTTGGTGAGAGGGTGTCACGATCTATATCGATAACATATTAACAGGGGCAAATGAACAGTAGCATGATAAAATTCTACAAAAAGTTATAGAAAGAGCCAGAACATTAAATGTAAAATTCAATGTAGAAAAACTACAATACAGAGTTAAACAGGTAAAATATTTAGGCCAATTGTATAGTAAAAGAGTCACACCAGATGCAGGTAGAGTAAAGGGATTACTGGATATGAAAAATCCGCATAATGTTAAAGAGTTACAAAGAATGCTGGGGCTTATCAATTATTTTCGAGCTTATATGCCGAGTTTATCAAACCTTACACGCCAATTGAAGGAATTGTTAAAACAAATTGAGGGAATTGTTAAAACAAAACTAATAGTAATAGATTTCTCCAAATAGTTGAAGATGATACCATTAAAACTAAAGACTTCTAGCGCTATTATAGCAGCCTTTAAATCTGTATTTGCAGTGCGTGGTATTCTAAGGCAGGATAGCTGATAACATGCCATTTGGTTCACACGAATGCAGCTTGCATCTAAATGGAATTTTGAATTTATAACAAGTCCGAGATACTACAAAACGAACGGCATGGCAGAGATTGCTGTCAATATAGCTAAAAATGTTCTTAAAAAAATGATATGCACGCGGCACTATTAAATTATAGAACAACACTCATAGAGAAACCAGGTTTATCACCATCTGATTTTCTTGTGAGCAGACAACTGACAGACAACTGAAAACGAAATCACCTACGCTCAGAAAGACCCTGATACCAAGGGAGGTGAATACGGAAGAAGCGCACAATAAGTTAGTAAATAAGCAAGAACTGATGAAAGCATACCATGATAGAACAGCTAAGGAAAAGGTAGAATTCAAAGAAAAGGAAAATATCACAGTAAGAGACGGCAAGAATTGGACACCCGGTAGAATTGGAGAGAAAGCAAATGCACCAAGAACATATGTAGTACAAACGGAGAACGGCGGAATAGTGAGAAGAAACAGTTACCATCTCAGACCTTCAAAGAACAATATGGAAATAAAAATTCCAACATCAGAAACTGAATCGGAAAGCACGGAATCTGAAAGGCAAACAAAATTACAAGAACCAGAGAAGCGGCCACAATGAACCAGAGCAATTCCGTTAAAACTTAGGGTCTACAAACTGTATTAAGATTGTTATATATTTAGAGAATTAGATATATTGCCTTTTAGGACTTTTAGATTAAATACACAGGAGCGGGGAATCCCCAGAAATGGTTGTATCGAGTATTGCATTAGGTTTGTAAATGATTAACAGTTTATAATAAAACACAGTAAACAGGTTGTTGGAGTTCTCTATTTAAATAATAGTGACTCATACGAAATAGATTTATTTCGCATTCGTATGTATTGTATCATGCGTAATACATTGAAAACGAAGGTGGATATTTGAGTGGTCTACCCGTCGTAAAATTCGTTATCGACCAATTATGTAGTTCATTGAATATGTTAATATTAAATTAAGTTCAGTGTTAAAGTACATCAGTAGGCACCGTCATCGTAATAATAATCCAATCAACGATGATATCACCACCAATCGCTCTAATATGTTCAAATAACTGTCAAAAAAATACGTATGATTAGTCTCCCATCCATCCACTAAGATTGCATATAGTCTCCCATCATCTCTTACATCATCTTTTTCCTAATATCTCTGCTGACTACCTCCTAACTAAGAACTTGCGTGTTTATAAATGTGTTAAAATCCAATAATCCACTTTATTTACGGCCCTTGCTTTTTTCCGATTATATGTTATCCTTCTACCACAAAACACCTTACTTACTAAATTTTCTATATGACCAAACGCATGCTGACTTAAGAAAGTCTAAGTTCTTCTCTGTTACACTCTGTTCTTTATAGTCGTAGAATCGTTTCCTTCTAGTCATTATGACTAACTTCTATTATTATAAAAGTTCTACACTAAACTTAACATTATTATATGACCCATACTATCATATTCTAAAAATCGTTGGTACTCCAAACTTTTTCCCTTGTATTCTTTACATTTTTCTTATCTCTGCATATACCATTTCTTTTATTCCTTATCCCGTTCCCCTTTTCATCATTCCCATAGATTTATTCATTTTTCATACGTTCATTTGTCGTGTTAAGGTTTCTTTATTTTATTGTGTACATATTGATGAAAATTTCATTCTATTCCCCGCTTCTTTTTATTTTCGATTAATAGCGTGTATTTCTACTATGTGCTATAATTCTGTGTCTATAATTTTTCACTTTCCTGTTTTATTACTTTCATTTGGTTATATGATTTACGATTATATATATTTATATATATTAATATATATGCATATATCTCATCCCTTTTACCATTTTATGGTGTCGGGTAATTTATGATTATATTAATATGTAATCAATAGTTGTTAATACAACTAATAGTAGTAACAAATAGGTACTTTTATTTGTTGCACTGTACGCAGAGAAATGGCTTCTTGCATCAAGAAAATAGATTTTCTTTCAAAAATCAGTCTATTCAAGAAAATATTTTTATTTCAAGACTATAAAAATGTATAATATAAGAAAATAATTTTCTTGAAATTTTATTTGGATTAAGTAAATATTTTCTTATGGCCAGAAAATCAAGAAAATCCAAGACAGAGAAATGTTTCTTCCAAGTAAATCATTTAGTTTTAAGTTAAGAAGATATTCATATTAAAGGTAGGAATGAAAAGACGGTCCAGATCTCACAAAGTTCTATTGAGAAATTAGGCGACAAGTTTCGTGTTCAAAAAACATATCATCAAGCCAGCTACAAGGATATCCAATAAAAGAACAATTACAATAATGGAAAAAAAACCTAAAGTTAAAATTAGAAGCAAGTGAATGAGCTCATGACAGGTTTTTTTTATAGGTTACAGTTTAATTAAATTATGTCTTTAATAATGTAATTAAATAGGGATTATTGGTATGTAGTTTAATAATTAATGAATTAATATTTAAGTTTATTTATCCCTTTATTATTATTATTACATATTAAGAAAAAATCTATAGTTAAATTAGTACACGTGGTAAATAGCAATAAAAAGAAAAAAATATTACATTAACCAGTATCTTTTGAAAATGTTTATGAAACGTTGTACGTTAAAGGTTATATCATTGTATTGGTAAGTATGGTGTCTGTATTCTGGTTCCCGTGGCTACTATCTAGGACGGCATGACTATATCTACTGGCAGTAGGTAGCGCTAGGAAATATTTCAGTTGCTGTTTTTTGAAGATTAGTCGCATAAACTGAGAGATGTGAGAGCAGCCAGGGACAAGAAGCTTTAACGCTTTTCCCTTCTTATATTGTTTTTGCCGGTAGTGATTCCATCAATTCCAGGAGCTATTTATTAGCATCATCTTGGTTATTGTTTCAATGCACTTTTTTCATGTGTAGTTAATACATTAAGTTCACTTACTTGAAAAATATTCTGTTGATAACCACCTCTACTTTAGCCTTTTTAAAATTACAAGCAATATGAATAATTTACTGCGTTGTGGACGTATATGTCGTACTGCATTAAACAAGGTAAGCGCAATTAATAATGTGCATATAAATAATATGCATTTCAAGAGTTCCAAGTAAAGAATGCATTATTTTAAGAATATGAAACTATTGATTTATGAGCAATACCTAAACGCTTTCTGAAATTAAGAAAACTACTTACTATCCTTAAGAATTTTTTTTTGTAATAATATTTTCTTGAATCATGTTCACAAATGTCTTAAACAAAGAAATACAATTATTTCATTACAAGTATATACTTTTCTTAAACGGAGAAAGAAACGCTAAGAAAATATTTCTTTTGATTTAAAACAATTATTGTACTGCGGATAATTGAAACAGTAATTGTCTTAAATCAAGGCGGACAGTTTTGATACAAGTAAACGTTTCTCTGCGTATGCTTTCTCATTCCCTGCGCCATGTCTGTCTTTTGTGCTTCACCTTTTTAAAGAGTTTGTTTTGTTTTTTCTTGTAAAGGTTAACATTTTTGTTTGTTGAGTTTGTTAATAAAAAGATCTGGTCATATAAAACGACGACCTAACGAAATTATAACAATTAACAAAACAGGAAGAAATAAAGGAAATAACGAGAACGAAGGAAAATACGAATCTCGCAGCCTTAATAACAAGAATAATTTGCCCTTTTAGAATTTAGATTTGATACATTGACAATTGTTGTGATTAAGTTGTCCAGCAACGAGCCCTTGGGATGAAGCTGGTATCACAGGAGACAATTTAGTGTTTTTCATGACCACAAAAACAACAGTTTTTCCAAAACCCTTGTTGCTGCATGTCGCAACATTTTTTAAGCTAAAGCATAACGTATACTGGCCGATCGGAAGCGACCTGAACACTGTAGTTGAATGTTGCACTGCGAGACTGCCACACGCAACATTTTTTTATCTAGACGTGGGAGAGTCATCAAGAAAAGGATTATTCGATTAATGAATGATTGAATTACAGTTTTTACTGATTTCTAAAAAACATTGTTCTTTTTTGTCTTTATAAATGCTTTATGTTGAATGAATAGGGTTACCTGTTTATTGAACCGGGGAATCATAGTTTATTTAGTGCTAACATTTTTTTATTTTATCGGATACGACGAATTAAATTAAATTAAAAAGCATATGCCCATATAAATATTGTATGTACCCGATCGAGTTGTCTATTCCCACATGGTATGCTGTCGTTGCATTCGTCTTTGTATTACCTTTCCAAAGATTCTGATTATTCTGGTGTTAAGGTAAGAGTCGCTATCACTTTCAGTTACACCAGAAATTGAATTATACTGTCGATTACACCAGAAGTTAGCCCACAAACTATAAAATCCCGTTTTTTTTGCATTCAAAAGTTGGTCCCAATAAATGGACCTCACTATATTTTAGGACTGACTTCCATTATGTGGTTGTACTTCGGTTATGTCACAATTTAAATACGATAGTTTAGTAGTAGAGCGACATATACACTGTTTTTTTTTATAAAATATGACTTATTAATTGTATTAGATTTCAGTAAGAGCAGAATTATAATAGGATATATAAAATTGTTCAACATTGGTCAAGCAGTGTTCATGTAATATGTGCGTATACTTTTCTGTACATTTCCATATCTGTAAATGGAAACCATGTAATACTGTGAACTGCCACACGTGGCTTTGGTAAAAAATTAACTACACGTAATTTTAAAGCATTTTTCTGTTATCCTATAAAACAGTATTAAAATAATGTGTGTATTTATCTTACTTAACAGTAACTTCCTTAGGAGGAAGCAGTATGCTAGAAAATCTGTCGAAAAACGTAAATTATATAAATTTACCAATAATTTACTATACTTCATTCCATTTAAGAAAACAGTGGTTGTTGTCTCAACTAAGAGCAATTTCAACTGTAAAATATATTAGATTTGATGTATGTTTGGTTACATACATAACCACCCAGTAATTTATTACATATGCATTATGCGATTTTGTAATTTTTATTTCACTTAAAGTTGAAATATAGCACAATATTAATTGTTAACAATTTACTACAATATAAAAAATAATACAAAGAATATTTTATTAGGTGTTTGTGAAATAGAAAATTTAAATCTAAAATATTGAACAACAGTTTTGCCAATACCAAAAAATATATATAAAGAAATAACAATTTCCTTATTAATGTTTCGTTCAAAAGCTAAATTTTAAAAATTCAATATACTAAAATACATTTCAAAATAAAATCAAAGATATCTTCATCGGTAGAACCTGTATTCATTGTAAAGGACAGCTCCATATTTTCCATCATATCATCTAACCGAAACATCGCATTTTCTTCTTTTATTGTGTGATCAATGCAATTTCTCCAATCATTATGAATTACTTTGCTGACAGCTTCATGAAATAACTCTCTCACATCATTTAGCTTAAATGTTACGTTATTTGTAGCAACATAGCCTTAACTCTATGGGATTTAATTTACAATGATAAGGGGGTAGTCTTAAAACTTCCTTACCATCAGCTTCAACTATATTATCCACGTTGTAAGTAATAAGATTTCTAGTAATGTACGTTTTAACTTCATCTAAGAGTTCTAATTTTAGTGAAGATTCATTAACTTCAATTCCTTTATTTTTTATGAGTTTGGTGGTTTCTCAACTTTTTTAGAATGATAAGGTGCATTATCCATTACAATTACACAGTTTGGTTTTAAATTTGGTAAAACGTTTATCAACCAATCTTCAAAAACTTCCGCATTCATTTCTTCGTGATAATCCCCAGTTTTTTTTGACTCAAATATTAAGAGACCATTTGCCACAAATCCTGAATCACTTCCAATATGACTAATAATTAACCGTTTCCCTTTACCAGATGGATTTTTCAAGCCGACTAATAAATTTTCAACAAAAGCTTGCCGTGCAGTGAGTACATTTTCGTCTTTCCAAATCTTACTTTGGACACGACCTGCATTTAGCCATGAGCCGAGATAATAAATTTTTCTTCCACATTCACGAATACGTCTTATTTTATTTAAATAACGTCTTCTCCACAAAACAATATCATGTTTTTCCATTAACAAATGATTTCTATCTCTTCGCTCCCAAACAAAACCCGTCTTCTTTAATAACCTCCATAGGTTTGTTCGGCTAATAGGTGGCAATGTTTCATTTTCGGTTACACTATACAATAAAATTATCTTAGTTAATATTCATATATTTTATTTATTTTATTTACCTGAAGAATTCGGTTGCTCATTTCTTGTTGTCAAACTGTGAACAATACGACAAACTGTTTTCTTTTCATCTTCAACCAGTTTCTCAACTACAGATTTTCGACTTCGTTTTTTAGGCGGTGATTTTACAGTCCCCCTGCTTTCCATTGCAGAAATGATTTTCCAGACTGTCGATTCTGATATGCCCACATCTGTTACTATCAATTTGACACTTTGTGTTTTCGATGTGCCTTCATTGCGGTGTTTCAAGTATATATTATAAATTATTAGTTTTTGGCCACTGTGAACTATTTTTCCTTGAACATTTTTCCTAACTCCTGAGGGACCTGGCATTTCGGAAGTTTCTATATCTTCGACGGAATGTCGGAGTGTAGAATCTCGTACTTCTGACATAATATAATATTGTGTCGATTCAAATTTAAAATACAAACAATACAAAGAACTGACTTTTAAGAACAATTTGACAAATGTATTAATCACAAAATGCAAAGCTTCAAATTACTCGAATCTACTACGCCGCTAATAACTCAATACATAAACCAAAACAATTTTATATGCAACCAATCTTACATTAAAATTTTTATTGTGTTATTAAACCTTTCGTAATAGCCAATCAGAAATGAGAAAAATGTTACCCTATCTAAATGAACACTGTTTTCTTAAATGGAATGAACTATAAGGTAGTTTTGCTCATAATACTACTTTTACCAGTTACTGTTTAGAGGAGTGGCAATTAGGAATCTCATTACATTTTTAGTCCTCTTGCATTACAAAATAATGTGCGGCGTTACCATGAACATTGCCAAATTACACATATATATAGATTCAAATCATACAATCTATTACTTAATGATTAAAAAATTTGATAACACAGTTAGACAAATGATGTGTATTGTGTATAAAAATTGTTGAGTCAGATATTGAATAATATTTCTATTTTAAACATAGCCAGATTTTAAAACTTTAGCAAAAGAAATCGCAGTACTTAGATATTTTACAATTACAAATTTTTGTTTCTACACTCACAGACAAAAACATTGCATATGTTATTTTAGGTCTTTATTATTTTTTTTCTTTAAAACTTTTGTGATTTCTATTGCTAAATATTTTACGCTGGAGTGTTCTACGTATTATGCAATTTATTACAGAAAAAAAGAATATTTGAATATAGCCTTTTATATGTGACATAAGAGGTAATGATAAAACGTTATAAATTAGCGTAATGTGCCTTGGAGAGCAAAACACCGATTGATCTCCAGTCGATGTTGTCAGAATCATTGAAGTGTCATGAATTGCGTTAAAATTGTTTGTTTAGCCAATGAAGCGTATAGACAAGAAGATATTGCACGGAGATTAAATATCCATCAATTGACTGTCTCTCGTATAGTAAGGTGACACAATGAGACTGGAGAATACAAAAGGCGTCGTGGTCAAGGACGTAAAGGATGTACAACGCGAAAAGATGGCCAATATTTGAGACTTCAATCTTTACGAAATCGCGCACTTACAGCACCGCATCCTAGAAATGAATTATTGAATACGAGACAAGTCAATATATCTGCCAAAACAGTAATGATGAGACTTAAGGAGGTCGGCTTAAATCCAAAACGTCCTGCCAGAGTTCCTTGGCTTCTCCCATGACACAAAATTTGACGTCTAGAATTTGCAAGAGCTCATGCTAACTGGAATGAACATCAATGGGGAAAGATTCTTTTTACAGACAATTATGGAAGCCTGATGAACGTAGTCGTGTAAACAGAAGGTCAGGAGAACATTTAGCAGTACGTAATCTTGCACAAAATCTTAGCTTTGGTGGCGGTTCCATTATGTTATGGAGCGACATTAGTTGGGAGAGTCGCACGGAACTCATTGATGTAAATTTGAGCATGAATGCTGACTGGTACATACACAACATCCTTGTAGAACATGCTTACCTTATGCGGGCTTTATTGGTTACGATAATTTTGTACTAATGCATGATAATGTCCGAGCCCGTGCCGCAAGGACAGTGGTCCAGTACCTTGAGGATGTCGTGATTGCGGCGCTTGAGTGGCCAGCTAATAGTCCTAATGCAAATCCTATAGAACATCTATAGGACATTCTAAAAAGAAATATACGAGCACGAAATCCAGCTCCTAACTCAATTATAGAATTAAGAATTGCTGCACAGGAAGAATGGAACCGAATTCCTCAAATCATCAAAGATCTTTTGCGCAGCATGTCGAGGAGGATGCAGGATATCGTTAGAGCAAGAGGAGGAAGTACTAAGTATTAAAGTGTTATTATATTGCGTTGTTATTATGCTTATGTATAATTAATGTTGCTTTTTCCAATTAAACGTTTTTGGCCGAAAACAAGTTGTGTTAATAATTCCTCCACGAATTTGCTATAAATCCTCCATATGTAATTCATTTCATTATCAATAACGTAAATCACTCCAGTGTACAAGATTTAGCAACAAAAATCACAAAAAAGAGAAAAGAGAAAAACAATAACGGCCGAAAATAAAATATGCAATATTTTTGAGTGTATAAAAACATTTTACAAGTGCATATATGTATATTTATTGGAATTAGATATCAGTAAGAAATGAAAAATTTTGAGAAGCAGTAGTTGCTGCGAAGTCTTTTAAAATTATTATATTTAGTTTAATATCCCTCTAAAAATATTTCATTTATCAAGGCAATGTGCTTAAAATTATATGGAATAAATAGTACCTGCGGGCTATGAAAGAGAAAGATGAACATATATCTGCAAGAGAAGTTTTCGTTTATTGTTCTTTTTATCGTGCCCATCCATATTTTTATTTAATAAAAATCTCATGTTGTATAACTCACGCAACTGCATGCACAAACTACGTACTCGACGGTTAACGCAATTTATTATTTTCGAACAGAACAAATATGGAACTACAAAGTTCGCAATGAGAGACACCTATCGTTCGTTAGATAAACTAATCCTGAATGTTGTGTTGGGAGTTCAAGCTATCATACAGTAGGTATATACGTACAGAAGGGCAACTTTACACTCAATGCTAAAGTATTGACGGTAATCAATATATGATTAATTAAGGAATGAAAAATATCCTAAAATATATTTTAAGTATGGTTTAACTTCTTAGTATTTAAATTCCTTATGTGTACCTGATTACATTTTATTGCTTTACATTGCTTTCAATAGGTATAACTTTCTTTTTCAATGGCTAGTACGTTGCTTTCATTGTATTTGTTCTTGATAATATTATGCAGATGCATTTATAAAAATCGACAAGGGTTGACAGGTAAGTGCCCGACAATGCAAATTGAATGGTAATTTGAAAAAATGTCTTAAACGAATTTTATCTGCATAATTGATATTATTAGAAATAAATTTAATATACTAACGGAAAATTATTGAAAGGCAAGAAATGCTCTTAAAGCTACAACGAGTAATGTGTTTTATAAGCTGCACGTTTGTGAGTGGAGTAATTGCGAAGTAACAGGATCTGTTTGATTACTCATAGTCATTACATTGAGCAATAATTGCAAACATGCATAAAATCCTGCACTTCTATATTGCCATTTTTAAAGCCAAGCTATTACTTTCTACGGTACAATTTTCAAAATAAATAATTAATACGCTAGCTTTGCTTTCAAATAACAAACGATATTAATAGAAAAAGACATCATTAATGTCAAAGAAATGGCAGGTAGGGGTAAACCGATACGTTATCAATTTCATTGGGATATATACATGTGTTTAAAAACCAATAGTTTCTAATAAATGTTTACCCGCTTTTTTTAATAAATCACTCAATCTGCAGTTCCAAGTGATTAGAATGCAATTATTTCATCAAAAACTGTGTATTTTATTTTTATAACACTAATTATTTATTGTAATATTGTAGAAATAACGGTGTGGGTAAAGGCATGTTTTACATCATGCTGAATAAAGGAGGCCAGTATAATAAAGAAGAACAAGCCATTTCCTGAGGAACAGCAGATGTTGTGCAGGTGACTTGAAATACAAGTTCAAACCTAGATCAGTGGCGTAACAATCACCAACTTTACTGTTATATTGATGAATCATAATACATTTGTCGATTATAACGTTGACAGAATTAGTTATCTAAATTTACTTGAGGCATAGAATTACAACCATCCTGCTAAAAAATGAATCGAGTGCATCTGCAGAAAATTTAAATTGCGACAAAGCCGTTTGCTACTATTTGAATTTTATTCCCGTCAACTCCTTTCTCATTATTTGATTTCGATTCACATTAAAAAGCAAATAATACTCACAAATTGTCGATGTAACACCAAAGCTATTACAGACCCAAATAATAATCACAAATCACAAATTTCAATTTGCAGAAATTTAAAGCAAACTATAGCACATTTGAAATAAAAACACTATAAATAACTAACACATTAAATAAAACATCGATGCACAACACACCTAGAGCAAATCCATCTTTAGTCCACTGCACTTGACCGGCGAGATTAGCAACCTCACATTCCAGTATAATTTCACCCCCTTCATGAACCTTGACATCCCTGGGTTGCACCCTGAAGTATTGCTGCTGGGCCATAGCGGCTCCCAATAGAAGCATCAACATCAACACTGTAAGAAAAAAATCATAATTCAAATAAGACTGCAAAACATTATTCCTGGGCATACTACATACTTTGTAAAGGGCCAAAGACTATATTCCATCAATTAACAATAAACTCTTTTAACCCCTTTTGCACGGATAACAATAACGTAGCTCCATTACATGCATATTGCGTTTTATAGTAAAAACAAACGAACTGCTGTTTAAATATTATAGATCGTTGCACTAGTTATAGCCCGAAATTTTATTGTATATTATTTTTCGCAATGATCGAATTTCCACCTCTAAATAGCTTCACCTGTACAATAGGTGCGCGCGTTTCTCTGACGGCTATTTGGATAACCCAAGCCAACGCTTCGACGATCGCCCGCACTACTAAATCATCAATGAAGAAAACGCCAAGAGAGAACATGGTGGGGATGCAGTACAAGAAAACACGTTCTTCTAGTGCCCTGCGTGTAGATTCGATTTAATATAAAGCGTGTACATTGTAGGGCGTTTGTACCACAATTTTACTTGTGCAAAATGTGAAAATGTATAATAAACCCTAACATTCACATTTACCAGTTATTTTTGCAATTATTTCAAATGTTACGGTACTCTACCGAATGTCTTTTTATTATAAGCAGTCAATCCATATTAATCAAAGTAAAATTAAGTGTTCTTTCATTGAAATTTCTGATAAAAATTAAGCTGTTGAACGTATTACATATATTCATGAAAAATACCGAAAGGTTATAACAATAATTCAGGTTACAGCAAAAATACTGAAATGAGTAATTCAACGCACACACACATTGCGAAAACGCCTACCTCTAATAACTGTAATTAAGACAAACCATGCTGACGTTAAGAAAATATATAAGAAAATTAGTAAATAGCACATAGGGTTGTAACTTATGTATATATTTCAAACACAAAATTATTAACAAATGCAAATACATAGTTCTATTTTATATGAATCATATGTAGGAGTACCGGCTCGTAATAATGAAAAGATACATTTTAAACTTCTGTAGTTTTATATCATTTTAACTTTTGCTGAAGAGCCATCTATGCAAGCATTGCTGATTTAAAGGGAAAACGAGACTGAAGATAGCAGGAAACACAGATATCCTGCATCTCTATTTCCTGTCATGTTCGTACAACGCAAGGAGTGGCAATTTCATATATGGTCTATACTCGTTTTAGGATCGTTTATAATGGCAATTTTTGAAAATTTGTTATTTTGTAACCAAGACGTCTTCCGTTTTAAACATTTAGGTCGTTATCTTAGAATTTTCTTAAAGATATATCTACATATTATGTAATTAGTGAACATACTGTTTCAGTACTTTCCATTATAAATTGCGTGAAAAAAAGTAGATGACTGACAGTATAACAAAATCAAATAAAAAACATATCGCTTAATACGAAATACCTATTTTTTATTCATTAATTTTTAAACTATTTATATCGTTCAATATTTTAAAAAGTTACCACAACCTTATTTTGGAGTGAGGTTTTAATCTACTAATATGAATAGACAATGAATATTTTATTCAACCGGGGGCATATGTATCCGTAGATTTAGTTTATACGTCTATACATTAATGGAATCTAACGTAAATTTAATAGCGTTCTATTTCAAAAAAAAATAGAGGTATCATATTCCGTACTGTAATTAGTAGTAATGATTAGCAAAGTTCTTTCGCGTTTACTAACGTAGAGATAAGTGAAAGTGTTTATTAAAGAAAACATCTAATTTATGCTATATGCATAAAGTGCAATAGTTTTTAAAATCCGTGAACTCAAAGTAATATTGAATCTCCAAGTTTGCATTGCATACGTGTTGCACAAATCTAGTGATTATTGCAGCTATATTGTTTGATAATAACTCGATCTATTGCAAGTTTTCACAATTTGCTATGAAACTTACTATTTGCTCGAAGAAGCTATCGGATAATGGATTCAAATCCTACTTATCGGACAATGGATGCGAATCCGAATTGTCGGATAATGGTTTTGAATCCGAATTATCGAATGGCGGATCCAGATTCGAGATATCGGATAACGAGTCCAGATCCGAAGTTTCAGATAACAGATCCGAATTCAAATAACAGCTCTAGTAACAAGCTACGATACAAAGCCGGTAAATGTGTCAAATCTTTATAGTGTTTTGTACTACTAGGGTGTAATCGAAAAAACAATTATTGTAAGTCACATTTCAAAGGGTTAATGAAAAAATTTGTAATGGAACACCAAGATAACTGCTTACGTATCAAGACGAAAAAGTAATTTTACACAAAAAGTATTTTTTACATTTTCAAAAATCCGCAAAGATACATATGTATCTACAAAATATCCTTATGGTCACAAAAGTAGAATTATTGAACCATATTTCTATGAAAGTTCACTCGCTGATCTGGAGAACTGTGTATTTACTGTGAACTGTGTATTTGCTGATATTTTACAATTTCTTGTGGATGAGTTTTGGATAATTTGATTTCTTCGCAGGATCTAAGAAATGAACCGCTGTCTTATTTAGCTTAAGTGTTCTGGTATAAAAGTAATATTTTTTATCAGATCTTTGTGAAGCTTCAGTTCCACGCCAATGGCGTTGATCAAATGGAATATCTCCGTTTACATTTGAATTTATAAAGTATAATGTAGTTCTTGTTGGTAAGCAAATATGATTTACCTTAGTAAAAACCAAACTTGTAAACTTGCATTTGCAACTTGTAATTCTTTTCTCCATGATGTCATTATATTATAAACGAGAAAAGCTGCACACACATGTTTAATTCTATAACTTGTATTTTTTGTTGAATTTTACTTTTACTTATTTCTAATGGTCTGTATTAGCTGGACAATAAAACTAAATATACAGTGTATCCCTGGATGGACTGAACAAGAGGGAAAAAATTTTTATTTGTAACTTAACGCAAAAATGTAATTGTTTTTAAAATTTTTGCTTGTCTCAAAACCACCAATTCTTAAACAAAAATCAGAATATTCTTTTTAGCAGCTGAGAAAATTACAAAAACACACAACAATTTAAGCAAAAAAGTTTCACGTTTTTGATTAAATCAGATTATCCTGTTATCTTCCATGATAACCTAATAAGTAAATCAAGTTACATGTTATTTGTCAATGTCATTACGTATTTGTGTTGGTAAAAAATTATCTGCAAGAACATTTTGGAAACAGATGGATAGGTTGTTACGCACCTGTCAATTGACCGGCTGGTTCCCCTGATTTAAGCCCATTGGATTTCTTTTTATGGGGATATGTTAAACAGCATGTTTATAATACTAATTTGGATAACAATATCGAAATTTTAAAACGAAAAATTACGGAAGCGGTACATTCTGTCACTGAAGATATGATCCACAATGTTTATAAAGAATTTGTACGTAGAGCTGAAAAGTGTGTAGAGGTTGGAGGATATCAAGTTGAATAAAATAAAATGTTTTTCTTTAGTTCAAGTGTGTTTTTGTAATTTTCTCAGCTGCTAAAAAGAATATTCTAATTTTTGTTTCAGAATTGGTGGTTTTGAGACAAACAAAAAATGGTATAAAGAATGACATTTTTGCGTTAAGTTACAAATAAAAATTTTTTCCCTCTTGTTCGGCCCATCCAGGGACATACTGTATGTACTACATATTACTATATTGCAAAGAATTGACATTTTCTCCCCCGCGCTTTTCCTCATCCCTCCCTTCTACTCCTGAGTACAATTTTATAAAAATAATCCGGTCTAAAGCTACGGTATCCATATTGGTTAATGTTATTACCCGAATAAATTACAACTTGTTTCATAACAGAGCCACCGTAACTGTAAGTACCCTATGCAAAATTTATTATAGTCCTTTTGTTTTACATTTTAGGAGCATACGACAATAATAATATTTTGTTCAGAAATTATTTTTTTTTCCGATTGATAAAAATTGAACATACTCAGCCACCTCGGAAATGCGGCGCGCAATTGTTTTTTCTTTTTAGAATTTTAAACAGCGGAAAATACTATAACATTGATAATCTAACCGACGTCATAGCATCAATAATAACGCAGTTAGCAATAGTGCGCCAATAACTTTAATGATCTTTATATATCACAAATTTGATATTGTATAAGTTGAATTTAATGAGTGCTAAATAATAAAATATATATTTAAAACATTATACTTAGAAAGGTATTAAATAATTGAATCCTCTGTTAAAATATACCAAAATATTTCACTTCATCCTATATTTATTATGAACTGAAATGAAAGAGTGGATTAGGATTAATAGTTTCAAATATTATCGGAAATTACATATATGTACTACAATATTGTATAGTATAAGTTCTAACAGTTTTAATGTTTTGTATTGTAGTGTACGTATTTTGTACTTTACCAGATTTTCTGGCCCAACTGATGCAAAGTTTACCTGGCGCAAAAGTTGTAATGGAAAAACGTTTTAAGATATTCTTAATTTAATATGCAGCTCTAATTATGAAATTGGAAGGTTCTTTACGACTTTGTCCTAAGATAACTGTTTTAAACAAACTTCTCCTAGAATATATAAACCCTAGACCTTAAAAGTTAAGGATTCTTATTGGATTTTTACTTTCATTATTTCTATGATAATACAAAAATTTTGCTGAATACCTAGCTACTGCTTTACAACTATATAATTCGTATGTGCGTACAATGACTAACATATTACCATAACACACATGCGTGACGAAACTTAATACAGACATTGACAGACCTCCTACTTAGTGTGTTAATAATACTTTTCTGCCCCCTATTAATGGTATTTTAAAAATAGACGCAGTGTTTGCATCCGCGGCTGATTTAACCTATTTAAAAACATATTCCTCGCGCCCCCAAATTAGCAGCTACTTTCTATGGTACAATTACTATTGTAACATTAGTATAAACTTAATATTTCATCCACTTTGATTTCTCGGAACAGATTAAGAACTAACCAACTCGAATCTATTCCCGCAAATATTATGTTATAACGCTTATTTAACTCTTGTCACTTTCTCGTCAATTAATGTACGAAGGACCAAGTAAACAAATATGTATTGTAATATAGTTCAACAAACGCGTGTGGGCAACAACCAGCCATCCTATTTCGTTCGGACAAGTACAACAATATCTCTTGACATTAATTCTTCCGTTCGTTGAGATCTATAAATAATAGAAATGTGTTTGTCTTTTTACCGACATTCCCAAATCTTGTATATGCAAAGTATTCTGTTTCATTAAAAGTAATGAGCGTTTGGTTTGAGTTTATGAGCACCGCTAGACTAAAACTATTGTGCGCCAAAACGTGACTACCCAAGTTTTTTCAAGCATCTCTGGAAAATCCATTCAATCGTTGTTAGGTAACTAGGATAAATTCTTTCTTTTCGTATGCATACGTTTATATTTTCAGAATTTATTTACTCATGCACTTTTATCCCTATTTTTTCAATAGCTTCCTGCAAATATATTGTACAAGAACCTTCGATGGATTCTTTGGTCAGCACTTGGTGAAACATAGTAAATAGAAAAATAAAACACAAGAAAACACTTAATAACTGAAAAATCGAAATTTCCTTGATTTTACCGATGTCATTAAATTTAATTAATGAATATTTCTCATTAGACGTCGGTAGGATTCGAATCTCCGACTCCCGCTTGCCGGACGGGCGCGCTAACCACTACACCACAGAATCTGTTGCAGATTCGAATCCTTTTTGTTAAATACCTAGATATTTAGATGGCTGCAGATGTATTGCAACATCTCGACAAACATATATTTTATTTACGCGGCAAGTATACATTAACTATTAATATACAGGGTGTTTGGAAGAGCGATGTGAAGTTTTGAACCGCCGATAGGTGAGGTCATTAGAAACTCTCTTAACCATATTTACCTTAGTCCAAAGTCTAGAGGATTTTAAGATATTTAAACTTTTAATAAAATTTGATTTTCCAGCAAAAATTCACCATTAAACATTAATAACTCTTCATATTTTTCTGAGATCAGGCTAAAAATTGTTTTTTATGGAAGTTTAATGCATTTTCCTTTGAAAAGAGGCCATTAATTGAAATCCGAAGTTATTTAGAAAAAAAATATAGGCCTACATATCTCACTTAACAAAATAGAAAATTTATAATTCTCAAGTTTGTTGTGATGCTTCCCTTTTTAAATAAAACAATTCCAATGTTAAAATTACTTCAAAAACTTCCTTACTTTATGCCCTTTCGAATAGTACCTCACTTGTAATACAAACTTTTAATAATACCAAGAAATTCAACATAAACTATGACAAAGCAATAAATCAGTATTGGACGATAAGGGAACAGGGACCACTACCTTTTTTTACATTTGTCGAGTATTTTGTCCGCTGTGATCGCGACTCTAAGAAGTTCTTTTTCTGTTATTATTGTTGTTTTTATTACGACGTTACCTCGTTATTATTTGCTACTTGTTCGTTCTTTTTTATTATACTCGTCATGGCTGCTTATAGTATGGTCGTGCAAATTGCGCTATAGCCGCTAACCTTAGCGTCAATGTGGAAGGTCTGGTCTGAAAAAAAGCACCGCTTCAACTATACACCATTGCAAGGTTTAGAAGGGGGTCACGTCCGACGAATAAAATTTTCACGATTCCTATCACAGAGGACACAGAATAGATTTTTTTGCGTAGCATCCTGTGGTCTGATGAAAGCAGATTTACCAGAGATGGATCGATTAATTTACATTATATGGAAGAGATGGTTCCATTCCGTGGCCGCCACGCCCACCAGACTTAACTCTCGATTTCCTTGTTTGGGGGCGTACTAAGGGCCTTATCTACAATGAGGAAATTCAAAACCGGGACCATCTGATTTGGAAAATCAGTAGTGCACTCGATAGAATAAGGGAAGAAATGGGACTGAAAATTACCACGGTGGAGACGAGGAAGAGATTACGATTTTGCATAAGGCATGAAGGAGGACACTTCGAGCAAGATATTTAAATAAATTAGTTATTAATTATTGTGGTTTTATTAGGTTTACACCTAACACTAATAAAAACGTTTTAGGTTTTTTAGCGTTCTTTACTAACACAATATATGATTACACTTATAATATTAATGACCATATAACTAATCGAAAGAGCATAGTGTACGGAAGTTTTTAAAGTAATTTTAACATTGTTTTATTTAAAAAGGAAGAAAACACTATAAACTTGAGAATTATAAATGTTCTATCTCCTTAAGTGAGATATGTAGCCCTATATTTTTTTCTAAATAACTTCGGACCTTAATTTATTGCCTCTCTTCAAATGAAGATGCATTAAACTTCCATAAAAAAACACCGTCTATTTCTAAACATTCTTTAATTACTATATTATAATAAGTAGAATGAAACATTTATTTTGTTTGTTTTTGTATACTATATTGTATGAAACCAAAAAAGAAAACGTAACATAACACTGCATACATTAAAATTGTTAATGCAAATAGTAGCGTAAGAACTAAACAGCATTTACTGCATACGTTATATCCATTCGATGTATTTAATAAGACATTCTCGGCCCGTCAGGCAATAATTTATTGTTCGGTTTCTGATCCAGCAAACCATATTTTTCCCCATTGCTTCACCACTTCAACCAACCACTTCGTTAGTAACAAATGGAACGATGTCAAAGGATCCACTACACGAATTAACAGTGTACTTCTTTAAACGAATAGGGTATTCTCACAATTTTTTTTATAATTTTATAAAATGTGTGGTTTCGTTATTCCGAAAACAGTCTCATGTTTATCCGACTAGTTTTGAGATTTTATTGCATTTATAAAGAAACCGGAGGCACATCTGATTTTGCAATTGTTTATAGGCATGTTTATGAGATGAGCTTTTACTTAATATTCCGTTTGTTCATTTTAAAGTAAATGCATCTTTCTAAATATTCCTTCAAGTACAGCTCTTCAGTAGCGGTGATTATATCAACACAATTAGAAAAAAAAGCCAGCAAACAAAAAAAATTAGGTATAATAAACGTGTTCAAAAATGCATTGGATAATGCCCCGGCATATCAACATTAGAACCGAAAAACAAATACAATGTGAAATTTAATTTCGAATTCTGCTAACTTTATAATAAATGTAAAACAAATTGAATGAGAATAAAAAGGTAACCCCATCGGATCGTGCAGCTCGGTACTGTACTATAGCGTGCTCGGGCGATTTTTTTGCCATAGCGTTTAACGCAAAGACGTACTATTTTTAATTTAGGATTTCAGTTTTTTGATAATGAAATTTTTCATTCTATTGCCACTTTTACATACTGTTCTGATCGTAAAACATTGAAATTGGAATAACAATAAGTAACAAGTAGGCAATTTGTACACACTTATATCCAATAGCGGTTATGCTAGTCTTAGTAGAAAATGCATATTTGCTTGTGAATTTTACCACATATGGATATATGTACACGTCAGCCCAGTTGCGAACGGATATTGCCTTTGTGAATGGCAACAGAGTATTCGAGTCTCACTGATAGATCGCATCCAATTGCAGTTTGTCATAAAGCGAGCAACGGTACGCATGCTTGCTCGCTCAATCACGTAATATTATAATTCAACGCCTTCTGACAAAATGTGTTAATACAGAATTACTGCGTAATTTTTCTGTATTCTCAGATTATGTTAGGAATGCATGTAACATTATTCGCTATATGTATGGGACCAGCGCTTATAAATAAATCCATACGAACCTTAGTATCTCGCATCCCGGCATGAGCTGAGCCTACGTGTATACTTGAGACTACAACAAATATGAAGCTTTAGTTGGTATTGGGTGGGTATTTATCCAATTGTTTTTTCAACTAATTGTTCAAAAACAATAACAATGGATTATCATTAAAGTAATATAAATATGTGTAGGTGTATATTTTATAGGAATTAATGTAAGTAGTTAACAGTATTCTAAGTGAAATAAAATTAAAGTAAGGCAGGTATAGAACCGCAGTATTTTAAATTATTACAGGGTTTCCGTAATACATGTAAATTAAGATTTCTAGAGTAGAGGTCAATCAAAGAAAATAAAATTCATTTGGGTTTATTATAACATATTGTAATGTTATAAATATACACGTTGGCTCAGATCTCACCAAAGTGCGAGATATATAGTACGTAACGCGATCTGTCATCCTTGCATTTATCCCCGTCGGCCAGCCTCGCCGCGTACAACTGTCGTAGCTCTGAGAAGCACTCTTTGTTTGTCTGTGCGCTCGTAAGGTTCTAACAAGTGGTCGTGGATTTCGAATACACTATGTTAGTTTTACAATCGCAGAGAAGATACAAATCATTAAATGGTACTTTACCGATAGTTCCTACCAAAATACGGCCGATCTATTTGCCGTAAAGTACGTGGATCGTCGTATTCCTTCGCATTCGACGATTGAAAGGATCGTTAAAGCCATTGGGAAACTTGACCGCGTGGTCGGGAATTACCGTAAATGCCAACAAATAGATGAACAGCCTCAAATCCCTCTCATACATCCCGAGCGGGAAGAGAGAGAAGTGAGGGTTTGTTCGTTAGTTGAAATGGGCGAACCTTGCTCTAACCAGCAAATTGTACACGAAATCGGTGTTAGTAGAAGTAGTGTGAAGCGGATTTTGAAACGCAATAAATACAAAAGTTACAAAGTTCAAAATTGCCAGGAGATTCTTCCCCTTAATAAAACATTGTGAGAATTTCAATTTATTTTGTATAATTATCGAATTTATTTTTCTTTAGTTTATTTTATAATAATCGTTGTTTATTTTCCTACTTAGAATCATTTTTTGGTTCTCCTACATCTCAGGGCAGCAAGAAAGTGAATATAAGAAACTGTACTTTCTACACATAATCTGAGAATACAGAAAAATTACGCAGTAATTCTGTATTAACACATTTTGTCAGAAGGCGTTGAATTATAATATTACGTGATTGAGCGGACTTGCGTGTTTATAATATACGTGCGTACCGCTACTCGCTTTATGATATGCTACGACTGGATCGGATCTCTCAGTGAGACTCGCATGCGCTGTTGCCATTCTCAAAGTCAATCCCCCGTTCGCATCTGGACCAACGTGTATAGAGAAATTGTTTTAAGTAAAATAATTAATTTTCGCTGTCGGTGGATCCGCAAGTGTCGCCTAAACACTCTTTCGGCAGTTATAAAATGATGTAAATTGTAAATAATAACATTTCACAATAATTAAATTGATAGAATAAAAAAAAACTGTTTACCATGCACTCTCTGGTAGCGCGTCCACGCTCCACGTAAGAAAAACCCTGCAGACTTTTGAATAATCAAACCTGGATTAAACTTGTACACTATAGCACTTGGAAAATTAATTACTTAACCAAATACGTCTTCTCTCAAAGGCGGCTTGAACTAGAGAGCCAGATTGTCGATTCCTCCCTATGCTCTTTTGTTACCACTAGCATTTGTCAAAAATCATAATTACGGTACACGTTTCATAATAAACAATATAGACATTTTCAGTCCACTAAAATTTCCTTTCTTTAAAAATACCATATTACAGATTGTAATATTCCGCGATCTGTCTTTTGACGATATGACACTAGCGAGTATCGGCAACTGTACAATGTGGACATTTCCCATCGGACTTGACCAACCATATTTTCTGCTTAGTTCTGGGAAGAACTCACATTAAAGACGAACTTTAAGGACGTGATAAAAATGGAGTGAAGACGAGTTATTTAGCCATCCTCCCAGGATTATCGTTGGCTGAAGATAACTTCATCTAATAAAATGCCAGGTACAGGAAGGGGGGGACCCGAAGTTATATAAGTCACAGGAGAAACCGAAAAAGAAGCCAGAACGTATTTATCCTACAAAATGTTGGTTGAGCGGAAATTTAGGCGAACGACACTGCACATGGCGCTAATGACAGCGACCTTCGACGTTTTATAGTTATAATATTGTAATACAAAACGTTTATTAATAAAGCTGGCCACGAGCGGTACCGCGCAGTAGCGTAGAGTCGACCAGGCCTCGCGTTCCATAGAGATGTTTGCTGCCGCAAATAATTTCGCTCATCTTTTAAGTAAAAATTAAATAACACGTGCTCAAACACTTACCATTTTAAGAGTCCTCCGTGAAATCACAAAGTGAATAATGTCTGTTAAATATCTGCAACATTAGATATGTTTCAACTGTTGTTTCGGCAAAACTAGTACGGCATGAGAAAAAAATGCGTTTATATGCAGAGAACGAACGTTCTACATCTAGTGACGTAATATTTGCGTAAGTAAAATAATCTTTCAAATAAATTAACGATTCTGTTGGCGCACCTTCACTAATGTGTCTTAATATGCCAAAATCAGAATTTTTCTCAAAAACACTTTCAAATTTTTCTAGAACAGAAACATTTTTTGCGTCTTCAATCGCGCATAGCTGTGCGTGAACATGTTGCACTATTTGTAGAGATTCTTCTAACGGCACCGCAGGATTTTGTAATTTTTGTATTGCATCTGCTAGCCCGAAGTAATTGTCGTGAATGATTTTTAAATCCATTTTAACCTGACTATCTTGAAATTTCGACTGGCTTTTCTGGATAGCGGCAGCTTCCTTTGTATCGAATTGTAAAGCCACTTTCTTAATATTGTCAAAATATTTATGATAATAAAACGCGGCCTGCAACCATGTTCCCCAACGAGTTAGAATAGGTTCTGGTGGCTCTGGTATACGGGGGCACAGTCTGTGAAATTCGCGAATACGTTTCGGTGATTTGACAAATACTGCTTTGGTATGCGCTATTAAAGCGTCTACCTCAGGATAACATTTTCTGATACTATCCGCCATAAGATTGAGAGCATGAATTTTACACGTAATGTGTAACAAATTAGCAGAATGCTTTTTAAGAGACCGGCCTACAGAAAGCATGTTTGCAGCACCATCACTCACTAACATCAAGAGTTGGTTTGTTGAAAGTTTAAACTTGTCCAATGTATTTAACACTAACTTTGAAATTACTTCGGCAGTACACTGTTGTATTCGTTTGGAGACTAATAGAATTGAAGGTCCCGATTGATGAGGTTCCAATTTGCGTGCCATTTCATTAAGAACAGAATGTTTCTTCCGATCTGTTGTTTCGTCGACACATAATCACAATTTTTGATCTTTCAACTCCGATTTTATTTTTTGTTCAATATGTTCGCGCGCAGATGGCACAATTCTTCGTAACGATGTTCGACTTGGTAATTTGCACTCCGAATAGTTATTTCAAAAGCAGATAAATGGTTCCTTGTCTAGTAAATTAAACGGTATATTACATGCGATAAACGTAACGCATAAATTAAATATAAATTTTTCATTGTCTCGTGCGCAATTTCTTTTTGAGACATGCTTTTCACTATTTATGTGTCGTAGACAATGTTGTCTGGACCAACACATTAACGGGATTTTACAGATTACACATTTAATTTTAGCACCTTGATATATTAAGTCTGGAATTTCTGCAATAAATTTTCGAAGTTTGTCCGACCGCGGTCGTTTTGCTGACGAAATCATAATTTTTCTAGGACAGATAAACAATTGCGCAAATGACCGGCAGCGAAAATGTCCGTACTGCTCCGCAGACGAAGTAATACTACCGTTCCTCTCGGTCCGAACTGATTCTACGCCGATGCGCGGTACCGCTCGTAACCAGCGTTATTTATTAATCCTCACAATTCCAGCTTTTTCCAGATTTTTTACCAATTTATTTAAATTGCGAAAAAGGTATTGATATGCAGTGAAGTTGAACTGCTTGTTGCATTTCCTAATACAATCTATGGGCACAAACGTTGCCGCGTCTGACGAAGGAAGAATAGATATTAAAACTACCTACAACACAACTTCGTTAGAATTTCATGTACACGTGAGATGTGTGTGTGTGTGTTTTATGGCACAAGAAATGGCAGAGTTTGTCGCTAACCATGCGTCTTGTAAAATATTTGTGTATACCCCTAATCGTACGCAATATTATAAAGTAAAATTCTGGGTGTCTGTTCTTCAAATCCCACAAACACGCAAACATAAACCGCTCTTATAAGATATGCTTCACAAGGGTCGTAATAGTCCTTAGTGTTTGAGGAGAAAATAAAAGTTTTCTTACATGTATTTTACAAACGTTTGTAAATGTTTTACATATTTGGTGAATAGGCACCTTTATACGTATATTGTATATATACAGGCACATTCGCGTTGGTTTACATACGAAAAGCGGCAAAATATTTTCATTAGTGTGATCCAAAAAAAAGTTACACACCAAAGTTGTGAACATTTAAATGGAATACCCTGTATATTATTGCATATTTTGGTAGTGCGGGCTAAATAAAGGCAAGTTACTGTTACGTTTCCTAAACCTAACTCAAGCCGTTTTTGAGACATTTAACTATTCTTAAGCATGTAGAGCAAAATTTAAGAGGCGCACCTGTCTTACGTATCTAAGCTACATATTTCTAATTGTATTTATTTTTAGTCGAAGCGCGACTTGATGAGAAAATCAAAATTATCCCTAAAAATTATACAGGCTGGACGAAAATACACTTTTAATTTGGACTATCATAAAAGTACACTTTTAATTTGGACTATCATAAAAGTCAAATAATATTCTTATATTAAATGGAACATCCTGTATCCATTATCCTATTTAGCTTTTAATTTTAACCATTTATAAAATTCTATTAAGGTTTCCTATACTTTATCTTATATTTTCTTAGTAATATGGCATTTTCAATTTTGAATATTCATTTATTGCCATTTATTTTACGAAAGTAGGCTTTGACTGCTCCAAGTTTTCCGCCAAACAGGTCTTATAAAAAGAATGGAGCGACAAAAGCCAATTACTGGAAAAGAAGAAAATGAATTTTTAGTTATGGAATCTCTAATTGAAATTCCGCATACAAGATTGCGACCGACGATTTGAATTTTATTCTAGAAAAGTTAAAAGATGATAAACATTTCTTAGATTTTGTACTCTTTTCAGATGAGTCAACTTTCCATAATAAAGGATTGGTTAACAGACATAATGTTGGTTCTTGCAGTGATGGAAATCCCAATTTGCTTTAGAACCCTCGATTGTCAGCACAGATAGTCTGCTAATGTTTGAGGTGGAGTAATGGAACGCGTATGATAGGTCCATACTTTTTTGATGGTCACTTAAATAGCGCCATGTTTCTTGGATTTATAAAAGGCAATTTACATGTACTTTTGGAAAATATACCACTTAATATCCGAAAGAGAATTAGGTAGCCAATATTCCAATAGATGAATAGGACGCGGAGGTCCACAAAATTGGCCAGCAAGGTCCTCAGACCTAACGAGTCTCTATTTTTTCTTATGGGGATATATCAGAAATATATGATATACCGCCAACCACATCCGACAATATGAACGACCAAATAAGAGCAGCGTTTCGTTCTATAACGCCAGATAATTTGTTTAAAGTTGAACAGTTTTTTTAAGAAAAAGTTCGCTTATGCATTGAAAATGATGGACATCAGTTTGAACACAAAACATTAGTTTTTTTTTACATTTAAGTTTATTTGTTCAACAAAGTATGTATTTGCTATTTATAGTTATGTCTCTTTTTAATTAGTATGAAAGAAAAACCAGTTGAAAGGTTAGATTGATAAATGTCATCTATTTGTGGGCAGTAATAGTAACGTCAGTTCCGTCAAAGCCTACTTTTGTAAAATAAATGGCAAGAAATGAATATTCGAAGTTGAAAATACTAAATTACTAAGAAAATATAAGATATAAATATAGGAAACCATAATACAATTTTATAAATGGTTAAAATTAGAATCTAAATACGATAATGAATACATGGTGTTCCATTTAATATAAGAAAGTTATTTGACTTTAATGATAGTCCAAATCAAAAGTACATATATTTTCATCCATCCTGTATAGTTTTTAGGGATCCTTTTTATTTTATCATCAAGTCTAATGCTTCGACTAAAAATAAATGCAATTAAAAAATTCTAGCTTAAATACGGAAGACAGACGCGCCTCTTAAATTTTGGTCTACATTTTCAAGAATAGTTAAATGTTTCAAAAATGGCTTGAGTTAGGTATAGAAAACATAACAATAACTTACCTTTATTTAGCTCGCACGATCAAAATATGATTTTTTTTTAATTTTCATAACTTTAGTGTGTAACTTCTTTTTGAGTCAGCCTGTATATATCAAAACAATTTTAAAATTTGCTCCCAGTGAACCTACATAGCCCTTAACAAAAATATTTTAAAAATATTTTGCCATCTTTCTAATGTGGGGTTTCGACGGGAATATGGTGCGCCACCCTGTATACGAGGATGTTATGAAAAATACCTGCATTAAGAAAGACAACACATTTCTTTTGCATTTAGTGAATCTATTTCTTGCCATAATCTCCTTGTAGCTCTATACGCTTAGTCCAGCGATGTTCCAACTTTCTTAAGACATCCAAATAATAAGATTTGCCGAACTCTGCAAAATAGGCCTCTGTTTCGGCAATGACCTCTGCATTTGATGTGAATCGCTTTCCGCCAAGCCATTTTTTCAAGTTTGGAAAAAGAAAGAAGTCACAGGGGGTATATGGTAATATAGTAATATGGTAGATGGGGCACCAATTCGTACTGTAACTGGACTAGTTCTACTGTTGCAATTGCCGATGAGTAGGTCGAATCGGTCCAATAAATCAGCATAATACTGTCCCGTGGTTGTTGTTCCCTTCTCCAAATAATCAAGCAAGATGCCTTGCGAATCCCAAAAAATCGTCGCCATAATTTTTCCAGCTGATGGAATCATTTTCACCTTCTTTGGTGCACGTTCGCCGAGGAAAAGCCATTTTGTCAACTTACCTTTGGTTTCTGGCATGTAGTGATGTATCCATGTCTCATCTGCAGTCACATGACGCCGCAAAACTTCATTCGCATTGCGTTTAAACATGTCCAAACATTACTTTGAAGTTATCACGTGATTCGGTTTTTAGTCAATCGTCAGCAGACGCGGCACCCATCCCATCAGTAGCTTTGTCACACTCGCTACATTTTTCGTGAAGGATGTTTTGCATAAACTTTATTGATCATATCGTCCGTAGCCACCTCAATTGGATGACTTGGACGCTCATCATCAAAGACGGATGTTCGGCAACGCTTAAATTCATTAAACCAGTATCTGGTAGTCCTTATAAACTGCATCCAATTTCTCTTTGGTTTATGTACACATTTTCCCATCCAAAAACAGAAATCGAATCATTAACCGGTATTGTTCTTTTCTATGATTCCACAAATACTCAAACTTGCTCACGTTCAACAGAAGAATAGTACTCACAGTCGGCAATATAGATTTTGACACAAAGCGCCATCTGTCCGGGGACTTCCCATACCATTCTCGTACACCGTAGTACTCACGTCTCTACGTAAACATTGAAAAGGTCGGATATAAGCGCGGTCTGCGTCAGATATGCTCCCACCTGTATTGCTTGCTCGATATTGTGTATATGGTATCTTCCAAAGCTTGGAATCAAAGTCATTACCTTTTACAACTAATTATTTTTAAAAAAGCTTGAACCGGTCGATTTATATTTTTAACGAGACATCTATACAAGGTATCTTTCATCGCCCATCTGAAACTCCCTGAGTACTAATAACCGCCACTTTAACATTTTAAGTTGCAAGTTATCCCTTGTGTTACCTCACTTCAAAGCATTTTTAGGAAGTAAGGGTACTCAAAAATCATAATTAAAAAGTTTTATAAAGTTGACATCAAAAAGACAAAAATAAAATATACCTTCATCACTTAAAATTCTTTATTCTTATTTTCTATCTAAAAAACCAGAATTAAGAAAAGCTAAAATTGGAATTTTTGTTTAAAAATTTGACTTTTTGTAGTTCAAACATAAAAAACATTAAACATTAAAATTCAACGCGGCATCTCATTGAGCCATGAGCTACACGGTATCTAACTGTATTATCCAAGTGGTTAGTATCCTTAGAAAGTCTGTTCTCATAAACTTTATTCTTTTGGATTTTCCATAAGAAAAACTACAAACTGTTACGGGCGTGGGGCAATCCATTTGATATTTGCCAAAACTTACAATAAAAAAGTTTTTGGACATCGGATTCGCTCAACTCATTAAAAGTTTGTTTACTTTCAGAAAAATAGCACATTTTCCATTTGAACAATCGCGAAAAACATAATTTTCTAAGGAAAAATCACTGTGTATTTGATAGGGGCGTTTCAGGATTTCCTATAATCAAAACTTTTTTCAAAAGTAAATCTAAAAAAAAATGTATCTCATTTGATGCCAACCTCTTGGTGGTCATCATATTTTGGCCTACACATGATTTTGAAAAAAATGTATGTAGCGCTTGTATGCGAAATGTGGCATAAAATAACGTTTTTTATTATCTTTAGTGGCAAATTTTAATTGTGGAAACGTCTTATCAAAATATCTCATTTTTAACACTACAAGAGGAGATTGACTAATACAGCACTGTATATTCATCTACATCTTGTTGTAATAGATCTCACTCTAATAAACGTGTCGTTGACAGCACAGCGCTGCGAAAGCAGGTTTTGAAATTATATGTTAATCATTTTTATCAAACCCGTTGTATTTATTAGGTATTTGTAGCACTCTCTGATACGTTCATTCATATCGTTGTTACATAGACTGCGCAAACTTCATACCGGTTTTGCTGGATGTTGCAAGTACACATGCACAGATGCGCGTGTATATAGAGTGGTAATAAAGAAACATTTTACATCACAGTTTCGTCACTTCCTACGATTTTGGAAGGTGGGATAAGAGTCATTTTCAGTAATTAAAAAATTTAAAATCAAATCATTTTTGTTACTGGAAAGATGAGCAGCAAAAAACATACTAAAAATTCTACAGAATATATTTTGTATACTCATCAATAGAAATTTATCATTTTTAATAAAAATTTCTTTCAGAAAGAATTTTCCAAGTAAGTTTTTAGTTTACCGCTTGCCCACGCATATACGTTTCGGTAAGACAAGATATGTTGTGACAGTATTGTTCCATGTAAAATTTGGCCAAGCGATTCATTCATATAACATGTATAATATTTAACCTTAGGAAAGTGTATAATATTAATTATTACAATATTAATGCCAAAAAATTATACCTGTACCATACGTACACCCAGCCAAATATACAGTGCGGACCTAAAGTGTCCCCCCTCCCCATGCTATCTTTTGAACAACAGAAGCTAGCGCTTTTAGAAAAAATAGGTCGATTTCTATTTTTTTGTAAATTAATTTTTGTTGTTATCAGCATTTCAATTGTATTTCCGATGTCACCGGAAGTGACGTCAACTTTCTTTTTTTAAATAGAATACCTATATATTTTTACATTTCTGGAAAGGTAATCGAAAGGTGAATCCAACGATACTACATATCTTATACTTTAACTTAAGAAATATGACGATATGCAGCAATATAGGTTTTGGTAATGTTTTCGTTGTTACGCAAAGTTGGCTAGAAAGGAGCACCAAATTGTTTTTTGTGACACTATACTGATCTAAAGAGCTCGTTGCTAAGCAAAGTAATCATAACAATTGCCAAAAGTTAGCATGGGGAGGGGGGGCACTTTAGGTGGTCACTGTAGATACAATAGAAGTATCATGGTATTACCCAATTGTCAGTCATGTATTAGAAAACTTGCAAAATTTAATTACGTAAAAATATTTGAAGAAGTAATTCATAACGCAGTATTTATTTCTTTATGTGCCCCTGGTAAATTAGAGAAATTATTATTATTATTATTATTATTAAAAACATACAACTCGAAAACTGCGTTTTGCAATGTACCTCCTCATGTGTTTTCTCCTATTACATGATTTTAAGAAAAAAAATGAACGCTTGCACGAAATAAGTCTTTACAGATAGACGCTTTCACCACAAAAAGTCCAGACAAGATTTATAAAAGATTAGTAGTTTGAATAATAATGCTACCTTCTTCAGAAATTCTTGATTGGGTTAGAAATTTGAATGATGTCTTTCAATATATCTGCTGATTTCCTGTCTTTTGAAATTATTCCAATTAATCTTAATTTCCTAATCTAGTATATGTCATAATTTGAAGGAAATCTACACATAAACATAAACCCTAGTCAGAACCCCTATGAGATTAAAGTGGTATACCTTTAAAATCAACATTTTACACTTATTAGAAATAAATAGAATTAATTTTGTTAGTTAATACCTCATCAATTTTAAATTTCCCCCAGAATGCGTATAAATATGTAATTTTAGCCGACCTTTATAAAAAACTTAGTGCATTACTTAAACGAAGCATATTTTTTAAATACAAATATCGGATCCTGTAACTTGTACCACTAGCAAGTTGTAGTACTTTCATTCACAGATTAAAGTGTACTAGAGAACAAGAAATCGACGTGATCTTAGTTTAAGATCATTAAACTAACCTGCGCTAGGATGTCGTAATGTGACCGGATGTTATACATTCATTCATTCTAGAAAACAGGTTTTCAAATACATTGAGGTCTTATGGTTAATGACTTTTCACATTTATACATGATCGGATAACTCTCTTAATATACATTGCAGACAGTTCAGTAAATTGTATATAGTAGTTTTATATATTGCTATTGTTTTAAATGCCTGTAATGTTAAATTCAAAATATACATATCTAAATATTATATAAGGTTACGTTAAATATCAACAGGTACAATAAGATACAATAAGTACTACTTTGTATTTAAGATATTAAATTATATATAACTTTTATACAACTTACGGGGATAGACTGTTTAAGTGTACGCTAGTAACGTGCTTGTAATTTACCTATACCTAATAGAAAATAAGGTTATTAGAAAGAGCGGACTATGCAGCTATTGCATGCTCCATATAAACCCAACTATGACAATTGAGGATATTGATTTAATGATTTCACGGACGTATTTAAACTGTAATACGGAAAAATACCAATAAGTAACTATAATAATTCTGCTGAAACTATATTTACAGTATAGTAGTTATGATTATTTAATAGGAAAAAAGAATTTTTTTTTTGTTACTGTCACCTAGATGCCTGCATAGAACGTGTCCATTCATAACAAATATTTGATTGTCTTGTTAAATGTAACTGAAATTCTATGGATCTTTTTGGAAACAAATGCATAAATTTGAAATCAGAAATTGAATCCATTGTATGCTTTAATTGTGAAACGCCACTATTATATTTTTCTGTATTATTTCTAATATACCCTGTTTGATTAGTCGGACCCATATCTGAGGACACCTAATTAGACTTGTCCCTGGTTTACAAAACACTTTAATTCTGAATTAAGTTAACCTCAAATTAAAATTTAATTCGTGAATAAATCAATTAGTGTTTACATGTCCACTTTGAAGCTGATTTCATTCGTGATTAACTAATTGAAATGAAAAAGTCATTTGAGGCAATCGGCAGCTCAAAAATAGTTTAGTATGTGTTAACGACTATATTCAAATTGATGACCTGTTCTACTTTAAAGAAATTTTGGTTAGATTTATGCAAATAACAGCTATTTCCTTGATATTTCACTTTTCTTCACGTTAATATTGACAGATGTCCAAGTGACTTTGCTTTTAATCATGAACTAATTTAATTGTTAATTAAAGTGTCTAACTCTGATTAGTAACGTCACAAAATAAGGTAATCAGAGATTAACGTGCTAATTCGTGATTAAATATTCTCTTTCTATAAATCGGGAGGTATTTTATTTATATTAATTTGTAGCAAATGGTTTTTTGGTGTTTTCCGTTTGTTACTATATCTTTGTTTCAGTATAGCGCTGACTTACAGGGGAAGCTTCCAACTCGAAATAGCCGATTTTAACCGAACTTGGTAAATTTGTTTATTAAATAAGACTTAGAAACTACTTCTTGATTCGGCTGCCATTTACTTTAAGGAGTTGTATCGACCATTGAAAGTTTTAAAGCTTTTAGCTTTTCTAAATTACTTCAAAGCTATGTAAACTAAGAAATTGTTTCAATGCTAATATTGCTAATATGTTTAGGATAGGCATAAGTAGAAATGGTTTCGACTGCGAATATGCTTGTTGGCAATCAATATTTATTGGGCAATGATTGAATAACTTATATCCAGAAATTCAAGAATTTCTGAATTACCAGGATAATAAAAAATTGCGTTATTTGATATATTCTTTAATGAGCAATATTTATTAAATGCTATTGTATCAGATGTTAAAGATGCATAAATACAATGAATTAATCGTAAAGTTGGTGTTGTGAAAGCTGTGTAGACGCCTAGGCAAACGGGTGCATGTTTCCAGCCACCCCCGGGTTTTGAAATTCCCTATACACTATCATTTTGTGCCGTTTTGTGCTGCAAAAAGAAAATTTTGTGTTTTAATATTAACCAAGTTATAACAGTTACTTTTAGTTGTTTTTACTTATGACAAATAGAACATTGTTTGAACAGATAATCATGGAAGATTTACAATGAAAGCATCGTTTAGTTAATTTTTGTCAATCTCCTTCATGCTCGTCATTGCAAAATTTACATAATTGCTTCCCTCTTCATTGTTGACTTATATTAACGGAGTTATAACGGTTTCTTTTTTACGAGGCTGGAGACATGCTAGCCCTGCCACTCCCAGATTTTAAAATTTCGTATACGCTATCATTTTGTGCTGGTTTTGTACCGCAAAAAGAAAACTGCCTCAATATTAAGCAAGTTATAACGTGTTGAATTTCGTGGCATGGAACGTTCCCAGACCCGCCGGCGCCGGATTTTGAAATTTTGTATGCTATCATTTTGTGCTCGTTTTGTGCCGTTTTGTGCCGCGAAAAGAAAACTTTGTGCTTCAATATTAAGCGAGTTATAACGGTTTCTTTTTGGCGTAACTGCAATTATGCTTCTCGTTATACATACCGCATTTCAGAGTTTTATAAAGTACAAACTATTGCTTGAGTGACTCCTCGTTGTCTTCGTATGCAATACGAAGATCGGTTTTCTAAATCATATTTTTGCCAATCAATTGCTCGCACTACCATGATATAAAATTACACCACGAAGATGGAAGCAGACTTAATTCTATTTCCACCATCGTATGATTCGTATGCATTTCATAGATGACATACGGTACGTCTTCGTCACATAATGCAAGCGAATCTTTGAATATACGAAAAAGGTTTTAATTTTGGCAAATAAATCGGAAATGGAGCACGTTACACCACATACCTGAACGTTTTGGTTGCTCATATCGCAGTTAAAGATATTGATAGAATTTTTGCGCGCATTGTGTACACCTACTTGTCTTTACACTCCATTCCTTACTACTGCAATTATGATTTGCGTTAAGTGATTGCTATTGATATTGTTTATATAACTCCTAAAGGTGGTGCTGTCAGAATGCGCGCAGCAGAATAATTGTGCTAGGCTATTAAAATCACAAGTATTGCTAAAAATGATTTGCATATTATTGATTTGTACTGACATGACAATTTTTTGAAGAAACTCTTCTTTTACATTATTAACGGGTTGCGAATTGTGAATTCTTTAGGTATAGGGTATAACAAGTACAATCTAAGAGCCTAACCACAAAATTTTCTTTTTGCGACACAAAATGATAGCGTATACGAAATTTTAAAATTCATGATGGTGAGGCTGGGGACATGCGATGCCTAAAATTCAAAACATTATAACTCGCTTAAAACTGAAGCACAAAATGTTCTTTTCGTGGCCCAAAATGGCACTAAACGAGCACAAAATGATAGCGTATACGAAATTTCAAAATCCAGTGGTGGCGAAGCTGTGGACATGTCATGCTCGAAATTCAAAACGTTATAACTCGCTTAATATTGAAGCACAAAATTTTCTTTTTGTGGCACAAAATGAGCACAAAATGATAGCGTATACGAAGTTTTAAAATGTGGGAGTGGCGGGGCTAGCATGTCCCTAGCCCGGTAAAGAAGAAACCGTTATAACTCCGTTAATATAAGTCAACAATGAAGAGGGAAGCAATTCTGTAAATTTTGCAGTGACAAGCATGAAGGAGATTGACAAAAATTAACTAAAGAATGCTTTCATTGTAGATCCTCAATGATTCTCTGTTCAAACAATGTTCTACCTAACATAAGCAAAAACAAGTAAAAGTAACTATGTCTACACCAAGTTTGCCATTTAAAAAAGCAGAAAAAGTCATCGATGCTCTTCTCTTGCGAATATAACTAATAATATATTTGCACCTTTAATCACTGCTAATGATCTTCCACCTTCTGTTTTTAGTTTCAATCCGCTAAACCAAAACGCATTACTTTTGTGGCAACTCCAAATAAATGTAACGATATTTCCAATAAACGGAAAACCGCCCGTTTGTCTCACAAAGTTCCCTGAAAGTTCAATTAAGATGCACGCAGTTATCCTAGTTGGAGCAAATCGTAGAACAACTAAAAAGTACTATAAAACAGGGTATAATATAAATTATGAAATCAAATAAAGTTATAAATGTTGCAGATTAAAATTTTAAGTATTCTATTAATAAAATTTTTCGAAATCTTAATAAAAATACATAATGGTAAATTTCGAAACTGTTCAGTGAAGTTGTAGATCCATAACGATAAATAAACAATATCGCGAATCATTTACTTCATTATATAAACCTCATGTAATAGCCTTGTTGGAAACGTGGTCAAAGTCTAATAAAAATTTCTCTATTAGAGGGTATGGATGTATTCGTAAAGATAGGGCAGATGGATATTGCTATATATATATATTGCTATATATTGCTATATATATTGCTATTCTAGTAACACGTTCATGCGAATTTAGCTATATGTATGTCATAATGTCCCCAGTAATGTAGAAGGGGGCAGTGCTGTTATAAATATTTCTAATTTCAAATTAAATATACAATTCTTGTACGATATAAACCCTCCAACGTTAAAATCAGAAAACAGCAATGGAGTTTTACCGGTCAATAATATAATTGTCACCATGTTGGTTGGAGTAGTTATGTGTCTGTTGCTCTTGAGGATACAACATCATTGTCCTTAACGATGTCTCTGCCACTAAATTTTCCTATCCTTTTAAGTCTGTTTCAGCTGTTGACTTGAGCTTATGTAGTAATAACCTATACTTGAAATGTAATTCGACAGTACTAGACGAAGCGTTAGGTTCAAATCATTATGTCATTTCGACCAAATTGGTTATTGACAGCGGTTGTAAGTAATGTAACTTAACCAAGCATGAAATTGAAAGAAGAATGTGCTGATTGACAAAGTTTTCAACCAAGTGTACAAAAACATGTCAGTGATTCCGGCATTCAAGCGAACATTGACGATAAAGTTGAATTTCTGTGTGATGTCATTTCGACAGCTGCCAATGTCTGTAATATTTGGTGGGACAATGTGTGTATGGAAATGATTCTCAATCGATGAGAAGTGCACGCCATATACAGGAAAACCACCGGCGTTTGATAATTTCATATTCCAAAGCTGAAGACGATAGAATATGCGTACTATATTCCTAATTTAGATATTCGGGAATTATATACATTGAATCTTCTTGCTGCCACGTTCTTTGCTGCAGCATTTGCAATTTGGAAAGCATTAGAATTCATTGAATCTTCTAACATGGTACCTGTAATTAACGTGTAGTGAGGTCCAACAAGGTGTATAAACTTTTTAAAGCTTGTCATAACCCCAGGAGCCTTTAGTGTGTAAAGTGTTCCATGGTGGTGGTTCCCACTATGAAAATTTGATCCTAGTGGGACTCGAACGCACAGCGTCTAACTTTACCCAGTCTTACCACTGAACCCCCGAGCCGTTAAGTTCTGAAACTATTTTGTTTGCTATTAAGAATGTTAAATATTCTAGTAGTAAACATGCAATTTTATTACATATAATCTCTTGAATATTCCGTTTATACCACTACTAAAAGATATGAAATTAATTTCATATGGGTCAAGAGTAATTATGGTATCGAAGTAAATGAGGTGAAGGACCAATATGTAAAACAACCGTATAATGATATGACCAAAATACTATTTCCAGTTTCAGATATAGTAACTTTTTATACGAAGATGGTTATGCATGTATAATTACTAGAGTTGCTCACTAGCGCCAACGGGCAGTGGCGGAGGTTCGATACAACCCTCAGTATAACTGCGAGTCTCAACCAGATCTGTTGTGTATACATGTACGCTGCCGTAAATACTATTTCGTAGTTCTACGTTTGTTTTAAAAATGTTGCCCACGTCGCGAAAACGACCAATGTTGGACAAAGTTACAGAATCTATAGCAGAAGTGCCTGACCTAAATTATGATGGCGTTAAAATTCAATGTGTAGTTTGTAATATCCCTTTAATGTGTTGGTCCAAGAGGGATTGTCTACGTCACGTAAATAGTAAACAATATTCTTCAAAAAAAATTGCACACGACACTATGACAAATTTAAGTTTAATTTATGTGTTACCTTTATTGCATGTAATCTACCGTTTAATTTACTAGACAAGGAAGCATATGTTTTCTTTTGGAATAAATATTCGGACTGCAAATTACCAAGTCGGGCATCGTTACAAAGAATTGTGCCATCTGCTCGTGAACATGTTGAAAAAAAAATTAAATCGGAGTTGAAAGATAAAAAACTGTGGTTATGTGTGGACGAAACAACAGATCGTAAAAAACATTCTGTGGTTAATGTAATAGTACGTACAATGGAACCACATCAATCGTCACCTTCAATCCTGTTAGCTTCCAGACCAGTACAACAATGTACTGCCGAAGTAATTTCAAAGTTAGTGTTAAACACATTGGAAAAGTTTGAACTTTCAACAAACCAACTATTGATGTTTATGAGTAATGCTGCCGCAAACATGCTTTCTATAGGCCGGTCTCTTAAAAAACATTGTGCTAAGTTGTTACATATTACGTGTAAAATTCATGCTATCAGTCATGTGGCAGATAGTATTAGAAAATGTTATCCTGAGGTAGACGCTTTAATAGCGCATACAAATGCAGTGTTTGTCATATCCCCAAAACGTATTCGCAAATTTCACAGACTGTGCCCTCGTATGCCTGAGCCACCAGAACCTATTCTTACACGTTGGGGAACATGGTTACAGGCCGCGTTTTATTATTATAAATATTTTGAGAATATTAAGAACGTGGTTTTACAATTCGATCCAAAGGAAGCTGCGGCTATCAAGGAAAGCCAATCGAAATTTCAAGATAGGTTAAAACGGATTTAAAAACTATTCAGAATAATTACTTCGGACTAGTGGAGGCAATAGAAAAATTACAAAATCCTTCGGTGTCGTTAGTGGAATCTCTGCAAATAGTGCAACATGTTCACGCACAGCTATGCCCGGTAGAAGACGCAAAAAATATTTGTGTTCTGGAAAGGTTTGAAAGTGTTTTAGAGAAAGATTCTGATTTTAGCACATTAAGACAAATTTGTGAAGGTGCGTCAACAGAACCGCTAAGTTGTTTCAAAGATTATTTTAATTACGCAAATATAACGTCACTAGATGTAGAACGTTCGTTTTCTCCATATAAACACACTTTTTCCTCACGCCGCACTCGGTTTGCCGAAACAACTGTGGAAACATGTCTACTTTGTGATGCTTTGTGATTTCACGGAATACTCTTATGACGATAAGTATTTGAGCACGTATTATATTTTATTTCTGACCATTTATTTTGTGTAAACTTTTATGCGTCCGCCACTGGCTGTTGGCGCAAATTGAGCAACTCTAAATTAATTACTATATGTATCATATACGGTGCATTCTTTATCATTGAACATATACATTTACCTTCCATGCCCTGACCGTTACCACCAATATATAAGGCCTCATAGCTCTTCGATGACGTCACGCTGTTTAGGCGATGTATAGCCATGCACGATATTAGCCTAAGCGGTAGAAGAATGTTTTTTTTTTAAGTTTTGAAGGGCTTCCGGTTTAAAGAGGATGCCAGTCGTCAATTGAGCCCTTCTTCGCATCCCATTCGATTTTATTTTTGAAAAAACGAACATTCAAAGCAAAAAACCAAACACGTAAGCGAGCACCGTTTTCGTGAAAGATGTATTTGTGGTGGATATTTAATCGACTAATTATTATTATTTGTAATTGTACATGTATTTGGACGAAACTAAGGTTGAAATTCTACAGTAATTGCAATTTTATTCGAAAGGTTGTTCAATTTCACGAGAACATTTATAAACATGTTATTTAACCAGGGGCTTAAATTTCCTATTAGGTGGTGTTTTACCTAATAATAAAAAAAATAATAAAACGTTCGATGATATAATTTAAAGTACATTGTATTAAAACAGAACGTTTATTACATACATTTAAAAACATCTCTTCGTGTCCAAAAATGGTTTTGTTAAATATAACGTAAGAATATAAAACTATTTGAACAATAACATCTTCACGTTTTTTGTCAAATGTGTGAGTTGGAATGGCATCTTTTTTAAGCATAGGTTATTTTAAACTTCCACTTATAGTTTCACCGGTCCTTGAATCCGTAGCTGTTGAAGAATAAATAATATCTTCTTTTATTTACAAAGTGAAACTCACAAACAAAACAACCGACACCATCTTAGGTTAGGTTGTCTCGTTTTTATAACACCAGAAAATCACTGCAGGTATCACCAATAAAGTATGGAAATATCACTACACAGCATTTTTTAAATAAAACCAATATAATGTGGATAAACTAATTCAAAACCCAATAATCGATCCTAACGTATGAAAACAACCGACCCCATTTTAGGTTGGGTACCTCGTTTTTATCGCTTCAGAAAAAGTTTTATCGCTTATACAACACAAAAACATTGCAGGTATCACCAACAAAGTACGGAAATATCACTACAGTATTTTTTTAAATAAAACCAATATAATTTGGATAAATCAATTTAAAACGCAAAGATGGTCTCAGAGTGTAAACACGTTTGCATGTCCTAAATATAAAGACGTCCACAGCCTGTTGATGTTAAAGCTGTTGAGCCTTGTTTTGGCGGTAGTAACGCCCTGACGCGTTTTTTTTATAATTGTGGTGGCGAGTAGCTACTAGGATTATTACAAAAAATAAAACACATATATGTAAAATTTGACATTTAATTTATTTGTCAAATGTGACACTTAATTTTTGATCTAATCCTGTCTGCGGGTCACAAAAAGACGGTGATTGATTGTGTATTAATGAAGAAAATATTGCAAAGAGAACCGTAATGGAAGTACAAAATAGAATAAGTAGGGTTTAATATCTCAGCAAGTGTTCGAAGTGTCCACCTTCACATTGCAAGCCAATTGTGAAATTGCCGAACGGAAACAATTAAACGTAAAATTTGACATATTTGCGTTTTATTTTCTATAATAACCCCAAAAGCTACTCGCCATGCTAAACGCCCCTATGTTCATTTGTAAAAAAACACGTCAACGCATGGAAGGTAAATGCGCATATATACGTTATATATGTGGTAGCAATACTTTCGATGTAAATATCAGTAAAATTGTAATTGAGTAAGTTAAATTAATTAAATTGATCTAAATAATCTCAGGGTTTAAGTTTAGAGTAAATCATGGGGAAACTCACTTATTAACTTTTTGCAAATTACCTAAGTGAATAGAAAAATGAAAACGATTTAAAAATTTTGAAGAGCGACAATGATTTATTAGTGTAAGTTTGATATCAATTTAAAATAAGATGGATTATATTTCTTTTGAACAGGAGATATACAAAATACCTATATCAAATCCTAACCGATAGCTAAATAATAATTAAATTGTTGAAATTAAATTTTAAATTTTAAAATCTGGATTTTAGAATAAATATTTGTATTTTTTTTATTTCAATTTTGCTTATTTGGCCAAATAGTTTAAATTCTTGGTACCTGTGCACTCTTGCATCACTTCGGTATCCTTTTCTTTGAATCGTAACCGGTCTTCAATAGGAGGACTGGAAGCTTGGTCCGTGTCTTGAAATTTGCGAGGGACAACCTATTACATAAACTGGCGTCTTTCGAATAGGAGTGAACGTATTGCAATCTCTCTGATCACTTTTTGTTTTCTGAAGCCCCAGTTGACTACTTTTTGATAAATAAACTTAACTCTTGAATGTCCATTTGAAATTCCATTCGCTTCGTGGTTACAGTGGTTTAATGTTGTAGGTACGGTAGTGCAATAAAATGTCATTTCCATGTAAACGATGTAATAATTTACCTATCCAAATTAAATACATTTTGAATTATTTGTTTTTAAAGAAATATAATGTAATTTTTAATTAGTAAATTTAGTGTATCACTGAGTACGTAGTTCACGGGTTTCTTTTTTTAACAATAATCTCTTTAGTCCCTTTTGTATATCTGAATTACTTTTCAGATATACAAAACCTATCAAGGTGACACCCTCCCGTGTTGCCACTTCGATAGATGCCATAATACAATTGCTTGGTATTTTATTATATTTTCAATTAAGATCTAGTAAGTACGTGGCCCCCTTATAAACGAAATTATTCTTGAATAATTTTAGTGGAAGTTCAAAGGTTGGTAATTTTTGAAATAAAGAAATAACTTGATTACTTTTTTTTTTACTTTATTTAAAACTATCAAAATGAATAATCTAATTTCAAAGTATAAATAAATATAAAAGTACAAAAACCAGATTCAAACATTATTAAACTAGACATTAGCTCATTCGATATTCGTTGAAAATAAAGGTTTTCGCTCTAATCCATGTAACATTAATAAAATCTGAAAATTTTTGTTTCAATATTATTTTTAAAATACTGGCGCATAATATTCTTTTGCTTTGTGGTCCATCTCTGCCTTGATCCTAAAAATGAAAATTTTGCACATTTAGATAATATAGAAGTTACATTAACAATCTAAATTATTTACCTTTCTTTATACGCTTATCAACAGTACTCCTAGCTTCATTAATATCAGTATCAGAATCATTACACTTGTCTGATTCGTTTCGACATACCAAATTTCCTGAAACATACATAGATGTTTTGCCTTATGTTATGTTTTCATTTAGTACTTTTATTTACTTGATTTTCAGATCTCTCTTTCCTAATTATTTCGTGATCGATTACATTTTCGCTGGATTTATTTTCACGTATCCTGCTTGTATCTGTATTACATTGTTCTCTATGGCTCTTTTCAATGAAACCTAATGCAGTAAATTTAAAAAATAAAAACAAAGTTATTTAAATACTACAGATCAAATTTGTAAGTAATTAAAGTGTAATAACTAACTGTATCTTTAAATTTTGTTTTTTTAAACTAAATTTTAATAATTTAATTATAATCTATTTAGAACATACCTATATTTTCTGGTATTGTTTCTTAGCCAGAATCAAAATTTAAATCTCCCATAGTTACAAGTACATCAATTTCATTTAACGATTGATTTTCACCTTTTTCGTTTGCATCTGTACCTCCCTGTTCTTTACTACTTTCTGCAATGAAGCCTACTGCAATAAATTTGAAAGGTAAAAGCAATAATATTTAAATACTATTGTTGTTTCATAATTGACTTTAACGAAGTTTTAGTAGCACACTATTAATAAGTAATAATAATAATAAAATAATCATAGAACAAATCTACACTAGATCGCTATTGTACTAAGTAAGCTGCAATATTTCGACCTTTACAATTTCCTTTCTCTTTTGAAAGCTTCCAATATTCATTACAATTTATGTAAAATATACCTATATTTTCTTCTGCCTCTTCTTGGTCAAAATGAAAATCTAAATGTCCCATGCCTATGTCAATTTGCAATGCCAGTCGCAAGGTGATACATTCAAAATAAAATATTTAAATAAGTACATTATTACTTACCCTTAATATTTAGTAAACTTAAAATTCTGTTACTCCTTTCACTCACATTCATTTCAATTTTATTAAAGCAAACACCACTTACACTAAATCTTGCTCGCTCTACTAAAAGCGAGGTTATCTGCTGCAACCGCTTTTTAAAATGTGACTTTGGACGAGAAATGTGCATACTGAAGCTTACATAAATGTACTGAATTGTGGGAATTTCAAATAATATTTACATTTATTTAAGGTAATTTTATTTCTATTTGCTATGCAATTCGCAAGAAAAGCAACGAATACGTCAAAAAGAAAGGGCTATGTATATGTATACATTTATTTCAGTTCTAAGCAGAAGAAAAATGAATAAGATTATAAATTAAAAATTAATGTAAAATAATAGTTATTTAAGAAAAGTACAAGGTGCGTCATGGAAACGGCTGCTTTCACTTTTTAATTGCTGTTAGTTTAATACATTTTGTCACAAGTGGTCAAGTGAACATATGCATTTGCCGTAAAAAAATAGTACAAAAAATAATAACAATGTTGCGAATCATCCGCAATAATTTCAATATTAACCGGAATAATGCAGTGCCATTAGCTCACACTATTAAGTGTGGGTAAAGAACTCAGGATCAGGGATGTTTTGGTGAAGAGTCCACAACGTTCTGCACGCTGTCATGCAGTTTCACTAGAGATTTGAAATACGAGCTTGCGAAGAACTTTACAAGAGAACTAACACTATCACCTATACAAAAACCAAATTGTGAGTTAAAAGTCGGCGATTTGGTAAGGCGTTCAAACTTTTGTCGTGGATTGCTTGATCTTATAGATAACTACGAAAATTTTATTGAGAATCAATGGATGAGGGATGCAGCTCGTTTACATCTTCCTGAGTATAAAGGAATGATAACAATAACAACATGTAGCAGTTACAAAATAAACAAATAAATTACAACAATAGTACATAATACAGCGTTACTTGAAATGAAAATAAACAATAATTTAAATTTATTTTAAATCTTTAAACTGTTTGCCCTCATTATTTATACGCAGATTTAATCTACGACGAAAGCTAATAACGGCTGCTTCGATTTCTACTCTTGGTACGCTGGCGATATCATTATGAATCGTTTGAATCAGCTTTCATTATAGGACGTGTTTGGTAAACCAGATCTTTTATCCTTCCCCATAAATAAAAGTCAAACACAGTCAGATCTGGAGGATCCAGCTGGCCATGGAAAAATAGATCCTCTTCCAATCCACTGTCAAGGAAAGGTATTATAAAGATAGTTACGGACGATTCGTAAATAATGAGCTCGACAGCCGTCATGCTGAAACCACCGTGTTTTTCAAGTTTCCCACGAAACATCTTCTAAAAGTATTAGTAATTCTTTACGTAAAATATTTAAGTATGTTCCGCTGTTTAAGTTGTCTTAAAAAATAGATGGTCCAATAACTTTATCACCTAAAATACTACACTAAACATTTATACTCCACCTATGTTGATGATCAACCTCTCTCATCCAATGAAGATTTTCTCTGAACCAGTAATGCGTATTATGCAAATATACCGGCCCATCATTAGCAAAAGCAGCGTCATCAGTCCACAACACGCAGAGTAGGAAAGCAGCATATTTATGGTAGATATCTTTTAACTAATTACAATTATTAAGTCTATGGTCAAAATCTGTATGGGCGTGACGTATTGTCTATTAGGGTGCGATGAATTGATGACTTACTTATACCTACAACGGAAGACATTTGTCTGGTGCCTGTGTGTAGAAAAACTTCAACATATGCAAGGACATTTATCACATTAGCTTCAGTTCTAACTACACATGCTCTAGTACGATTTCCACGAGGTTGAATATACCCTATTTCACGTAATCGTCTCGTAAAACGTTAGAATACTTCTCGGCTAAACTATTTTCTTTCTGGATACTTAACGGCATATTCACGTTCAACAATACACGCGTTTTCAAAACATTGAAAATACACTGCAATCATATCATACGCCTCTGTATTAGAAAACGACATTTCTTTATGGCCCAGTATGCAGTAAAATTCTATGTACTTGTCACAATTGTCAAATACATAATTGTTTCCTTAGTATGCTAAATTCTGCTGTGGTATTCAAATCATACTACATTTGTTACCTTTATTTGAAAAGTGATCAAAAACACACAGTCATATTAAACTAATACCGACACAATTTTGTGTGTAAAAGAGTAAAAGTTATCATTCCTTTGTTTCACGGCCAACTAAGATAGGTTTCGATATTATTAAGTAGGTATTTGTAACTGATAGGGAAATTATTACTGATAATGGGCTGTTTCCGTTATTATCTGGAAAACGGATTTCGCCACTACTTTAGTCTGTCAAAACTCTTCAAACACAACATAAGAAAAGCATATTGTTACATTTGATTTTTTAGAGATAATTGGGAAAAACTCGTATAGTTAGGAATTACGTCATCTGGTAGATTTCTTGAACATTAACGGGCGGCACAAATTGCGACGTATAAAACAGCGCTGAATGCCCTTTCAAACAGGTCCACATTTCTTCAATTCGGGTAAAAACTGCGGAAGTTATAGCAGGTTTAGTTTTACATGATACGGCAACACCTTATTATTCACAACTAGCTGAAAAATCCAAACCTCAAGGGTTTGGGTGAGAAACAATTTTCGACTACACACATAGGGATCCAGCTGCAGTTTACCCACCCCAGAAAATTTTCTAGGTCTATATTCATAGGAATACCAGCTGCAGTTTACCCACCTCAGCTAATCTTTTGGGTTCATACTCATAGGGATATCAACTGCACTTTACCCATCCCAGCAAATTTTCTAAGTCTACTCATAGGGATACCAGCTGCGGTTTACCCACCCCAGCAGTTTTTCTAGGTCTATACTCATAGGGATACCATATGCAGTTTACCCACCCCATTAAATTTTGTAGGTTTATACTCACAGGAATACCAACTGCAGTTTACCCACTCCAGCAAATATTCTAGGTGCATACTTATAGGGATGCCAGCTGCAGTTTACCCACTCCAGCAAAAGATATGCAAAGCGAAACTAAATACTGCTTTACAATTATATTTATGGATTACCGTACGCGTAGCTGCAGTTTCACTGAGAGTCTGTCTCGCCCTTCCAACGCTAGCAATACAAAAGTTATTCGGAAATGGTTAGATTTCATCAGGTTCAATGATTTCATCTCTGTTGTTCATTCGATCTTCACCTCCCGATCCAAAAACGCATGCTTTGTGATTTCAATTAGGTAACATTAAGAATATATTCTCTTCTGGACAGTCCCAAAGTATCTTGTAAATGCAGGGGTTCATCGCTGTTCCATTCAACAATATTTAATGCACTCAGACGTTTCAATCAACCAAGGTAGGTAAATATTAATCTTTCTTGTTACACACTACACCCATTCCCATCATGTCGCTAGAAAATAATGAACAAATTGGTTTATTCAATTTATTCAATTAAGGAATTTTGTAAATACATTCAACACAGAAAAAGACAATATCGAACAACCAACAGCTAGATACACACAATTAGACATAATTTTGATAAAATATGATACAAATCAATCAGCATTAGAGGAATTGAATGAAGAAGAATATACAAAAGATACTACTAAGAACTATTTGAAAGTATATATTTAGATGTCAAAGCAACTATTGAAAGTTTAAAAAACAGAATTAAATCAAGTAATTCGCCCTTATCACATGATATTGAGTACTGTTCAAACATAACCTCAAATTCAAACACAAACATTCAAATTAAGTTACCAGAAATTAAGTTACCTACACTCGAAGGAAATTATGCAAATTGACATAGTTTTATCGATATATTTGATTCAATGATACACGAAAATCACATAACACCAGTTATTCAAAAGTTCCACTACCTAAAAATGGCGTCACCTGGCGAGGCAGCTTCTCATGTGCAAGCCCTCAAACCTACAGTAGAAAATTACAATAATGCACGCAAAATTTTGATAGAAACGTATGATAAAAAACAATACATTGTCGACGCACACTTAAATTCTTTACTTTCGATATCATGCAATACAAAACAAAATTTGAAAGGTTTCGTATCAGTTGCAAAACAACATATATTATTAATTAAAAGTCATTATTAACAAAAGTTAACAGACAACAAATTATGGGAACAAACAATTATATTTTGGGTAAAACAACAGCTAGATACGAAATTTAAACGCCAATGGAAATTAGAAAGCGGAAACAAAAAGATTTTAGCAAAATTAGAAGATTTTTTGAAGTTTCTAGATCACAGATATTACACAAATGAATCGGTTAATGTAAAATCTACAGAAATAGAAAAACACACATTCAAACAACCACGCCAATTGTTGCATGCACGAAATTTTTAAGTATGACACCATACCAGAGGTTGGCCTATGTCAAAAACAACCGCAGATGCTACAATTGCTTAAAAACAACACAGATTTCATCTGAATGTACTTCTGGAGGATGCAAAACTTGCTCCAAGAAACATAACAATCTATTGCACATAGAAATTAGAAATTCCAATTCACAAGTGAAGCAATCAAAACAGACCCCAACTCAATCAGGTGAAACGTAGGATTCAAACACAACGCATGCGAGAACATTATCAATATCATGTCATTCAACAAAACTCACTAGAAGCTCAAATGATCACACACAAAACATGGTAATATTATCAACAGCACTAGTAATGGTCATTGATACACAGGGAAACAGGAGAAATTTAAGGGTTCTCTTAGATTCAGCCTCACAGGCCAATTTCATTACCAAAGATACTTGTCAGCAATTAGGTCTAATTCCTCAAAGGGTAAGGTTACAGTAGCAGTATTTGGAAACAATCTCACGACAATTACTGAGCAAGCAGAACTCACAGTATATTCTAAAGTCAACAATCACAAAGTCACTTTAAAATGTTTAGTTGTGCCTCAAATCACTGACAACTTACCTTTAATAAGCATCCCACGAACACAATTCAAGATACCATCACACATCCAACTGGCAGATCCGAAGTTTCATGAGCCATCAAGCATTGATATGCCCATAGGAGCCGAAATTTTCTTTGAATTGCTCTGCATTGGTCAATTTAAACACAAATTCACCCACACTTCAAAAGTCGTTTTGGATGGTTAGTACCGGGAAAAGTTGAAGGAACAAACACAACCAGCAAATTGAATTTTCTGACACTAGAGAAGCAACTGGAGAAATTTTGGACATTAGACAAAGTGACACAAATGAATAATTTTAACAGAGAAGAGCAACAAGTCGAAGCACATTTTGTAGGAACTTATACTCGAGACACACATGGAAGATTAACAGTTAGACTACCTTTTAATGATCTAAGAAAACAACTTGGTGATTCCAAGGAAATAGCGTTGAACAGATTTTTGACACAAGAAAAAGGTACACAAGAAACGCACAACAAAAAGAAGAATATGTGAAATTCATGGAAGAATATTTACAGGTAAGACACATGAGAGAAATTACAGATGAACTTCCACAAGGTCATTATTTTTTGCCACATCATGTTGTGTGCAAAGAAGAAAGTTTAACAACGAAAATAAGAGTTGTATTTGATGGTTCAGCACCTACTGCCACAGGTGTATCATTAAATAAGGCACTCATGAAGGAACCGGTTGTTCAAGATGATCTATTCAACATACTTCTAAGATTCAGAGTTCATAATGTAGTATTAAAAGCAGACATTTCAAAAATGTACCGTCAAGTAAGAGTGAATGACTTAGATGCTAATTACGAACTCATATTTTGGCAACAAGGTGTCTCAATCAGCTAGCAATCGAAGAAAAGGAACAATTTCCAGAAGCATCTTGATGCTCAATTTCTACGTAGACGACCTGCTAACAGGTGTAAAGAGAAACCGAACAACGTGCTCAAAAATTGATCAAACTTTTACACAAAGGAGGATTCACATTGAGGAAATGAAGAAGTAACAGCAAATCTATATTAACAAACGTATCATTGTTGCACACAGAAGATAACATGATGGTAGTGGAAAACAGCACTGAAAAAACACTAGGCATGTATTGGAATTCAGATTTGGATACTCTTCAATATCAAGTTAAACCATTTACTGATACACACATCGTATCCAAAAAAACAACTTTAGTTCGCATCGCACAAATCTATGATCCATTGGGATTACTTGGACCAGTAATGATAAGAGCAAAACTCATAATGCAAAGCTGTGGCAAGAAAAGGTAAATTGGCATGAACAACCACCAGCAAACATTTCCGCACAATGGAGTGATTTTTAAGGTAATTTGACTAGTCTTAACAATTTATCCATACCACGGCAAATGGCTTGTCACACAAATTATTCAGTCGTAGAATTGTATGGATTTTGCGATGCATCAACTCAAGCTTATGGAGCTTGTGTGTACATTCATACAATTGCAAACACAGATCATTCATCACAATTGCTCTGTACCAAGTCACGGGTAGCACCGCTAAAGACCATTACGCTTCCACGACTTGAACTTTGTGGAGCTTTATTACTTTCGCAATTAATAGCCAAGATAAAAGAATGTTTAAAAATCTATGTCCATCACACCTTTTTATGGACAGATTCAATGATAACATTGGCATGGATAACATCAAGTTCACAACAGTACAAGACATTTATGTCCATAGAATCACAGAAATACAAAAATTAACTGAAGATTGCAAATTGAATCATCTGTTTGGAAAGGAAAATCCAGCGGATCATCTGTCCCGAGGAATGTCTTCACATGAATTGGTTCAAAATGAAATATGGTTTCGGGGTCCAGTTTGGCTTAAGAGACAAGCAACATCAACAGAAAAATCTAACTTTCAAGTTCATTCATTTCCCGATGAAATGCTAGAAAGGAAAAAACAAAACATATGCAACATTACGATTCAGCAACACACTACATCAGAAAATTTCTCTAAGTACACAAAACTTCAACGTGTCATTGGTTGATGTCTACGATTTAAGCAGAACACATTTCAAAAGGTGAATAAAATACACACAGATCTCACAGTACAAGAACTCAGACAGGCAACTCAAACTCTCATTAAAATAGATCAACATTACTATTTCATGCTTTCAAAACATCGAGCAACATTTTATCACTAAATCCATTTCTCGACAGCGAAGACATGCTTCCTGTTGGCAGACGTATTCAAGCAGCAAACATATCCACCAATCATCCATCTTGCAAAGCTACTTATCAAGCATGAACATGAAATGCAACTCCATGCAGGAACCAAAAGTGTTTTGTACCATCTCAGATTGAAATATTGGATCATTAGAGGAAAGAATGTCATAAAAGGAATCATACGTAAATGCATTACGTGTTTTAAGGGAAAACTTACAACACTACAACCGTCTATGGGAAACCTTCCAAAAAAAAAGATTTCAACCAGCTAATCCTTTTGAAATAACAGGCGTCGATTATGGTGGTCCAATGCTTATCAGAGATAATCATCGACCAGGCAGAATTCACACAGAAAAATGCTACATCGCCGTTTTCATATGTTTTGTAACAAAGGCAGTTCACCTTGAACTTGTCTTAAATCTTACCACAGAAGCTTTCATTGCGGCACTTAGGAGATTTGTAGCTAGAAGAGGAATGTGCAAACATTTCTACAGCGATAATGCAACCAACTTCCGAGGTGCTAACAACGAACTTAAGCAAGTAAGCACATTTTTAAAGAATCAAAATAATCAAGCAAAAATTAACACATAACTTACCTGTCGGGGAATAATCTTTCACTTTATTCCTCCGAATGTACCACATTTTGGAGAACTCTGGGAAGCAGCAGTTCGATCTGTAAAATATCACATAAAAAGAACAAAATGAATATTGTTTAAACAGTTGTCCCATACGCCCTATTTCAAACGATCCATCCGATCTTTCTCCTCTCACTCTCTTACATTTTTTTTCTTTTGGTTGATTCTAAAACTGCAGAAGAAGTTTACGGCATAGATCTAACGAAACTACCAAGCAATAGATTAAGTAGGTGACAACATCTACAACAAATAAAGCAACACATATGGAAGAGATGGAAAACAGAGTATCTGTCTACATTGCTTCAAAGAAACAAGTGGAATAAGTCAGCATCTAATCTGGAAGTAGGCGATATCGTCCTCTTGGTTGACGATCTCCAGCCATCTCTAGTGGCCCCTCGGACGAGTCATCCAGCTTCATAGCGGCGAAGATGGTGTTGTGAGAGTGGCAACTGTAGCCACAAGGAATGATAAACTTAAATGTGCAGCTGTATCACTATGCAAATTGCCAGTTTAACTTAGTTGAAAACCACACGGTCTTCAAGGGGGCCGGCTTGTCAAGACTTATATGTATATTTTAAATTTCCCGCATTGGAGCTTATTTACATTTATATTCTCTTGAACTGCGCTCTTCTGGAAAAACCTAAAAACAAAATATATATAGTAATATTATAGATAGATAGATTTACACACGCACTGATACTCACCATAACCTTTGTTAGTTGTAAGTACTTTTAGTCATTTGTTACAATAAAAATACAGTCCATTGAAAATTAGTGCACAATTCATTTAATAACACACTCTAACTGCACAATACTTTCCTTTTGAATGCACCATTACATACACATAATTTTTTTAAATTACAACAATGTTTCTAAAAATATTGAATACATAAGCACCTAATGAAGCTATGGTGGATAACAACATTACGAGAAATTACAACAAATATCATTTATTTTATTTGTTGAATACATGAGGCACTCTATCAGCTTTTAAATTTGACATACGTCAACCGCGTACTTTGTGGTTTGATGAAAAGTGTATACCATAACTTCTTGCCCTATTTTCTTGATATCTCCCATTAGCTGGGATTGTTTGTCTCCAGCCATAAGCAATTAAAAATTAAACACATTTGACAATATTACTTAAACTTACAGAAGAACCATTTGGAAATTTATGCATCTTGCACATGGTCTTTGCACTAGGGCACAGAATAATAGAAAACCATTATAAAAATGTACACACACTCAAAACAATAGATCGTACCAGGTATAAGTGATATCATACCTTTGAATATAATTTATTGTACCTTTCAATAAAGACAGCCAGATTTTTTTAATAGGGGTATAACAATATACATTAAAAAGCATGTAGTAATTATAATAACGCTTATTAATAAAGCCCGGACTTATTGCACTATAAAATTATAGAAATAGACGGCAAAAAGGCAATAAAAAAGACAAAAAATGCGTAAAAAACAGGCATTTAGTAGTTATTTATTATTTATTACAGTTATTAGGTTATTAGCTATTACTGGAGCCCGGGCTCCAGCACGGTTCCCTGTTACCCGTAACAGGGAATCGTGCCATAGCCGTACCTGCCTAGTATATAAAAACAATAGTAAGAAAACAGAAAAAAAATAACAGAACTAATACATAATTATAATATGTGAAAAGTAGTGAAACACTGACCCTTTTAAGCAGCCTTGGCTACGGAACAGTAAAACTAAAAGCACCATTATCAGTATTAACATCATATGGATAAGAGTGGCAAAAAGTTGACACCATTAGATGTGTTTCCACAGTTGTCTCGGTGAGCGATGTTCGCCGTGGTGAGAAAATGAGTTTATATTTTGAAAAAGAACGTTCAACATCTACCGATGTTATACATGCATAATTAAAATACTCTTTGTACTTGGTCGGGGGGTTATTCGATACACCATCACAAATTTGTTTTAGTGTGCTAAAATCGGGATCTTTCTGTAGCACACTCTCGAACTTTTCAAAAACGCGATTATATTTTGCGCCATGTATACTCAGTAGCTGTGTGTGCACTCCGTCCATAATTTGCAGAGACTCCAATAATGATAACGATCTATTTTGTAATTGGTCTATTGCGGCAGCTAATCCTTTATAGTAGCTACGAATTTTTTTTTGTATCTGTTTCAACGGAAATATCTTGAAATTTTGACTGGCTCTCCTTAATAGCTGCAGCTTCAGCAGGATTGTATTGATTGTAAGAATTGGCTCCGGTGGTTGACGAATACCAGGACACTGTGTGAAATGATCGTAGGCGTTTGGGAGATTTCAAAAGTACTTTTTTTGTGCTTGCTATTAATGCATCTACCTCGGGAGAGCATTGTCGAATGGTTTCTACCACAAGATGTAAAGCATGCACTTTACATGTAACACGTAAACACTTGCAACCATGTTCAAGAAGAGAACGGCCTACCGGACGCATTATCGCAGCGTCATCGCTCATAAACATCAACACCTTATCTTTTGAAATTTGAAATTTTTCCAACCTACTAAGTACAACCTTCGTAATTGCTGCAACAGTACACTCTTGTAGTCTTCGGCTAGCTAGTAACAGTGGTAATGTAGGTTTACTAGGGTCTAGTATGCGTACCGTAATATTTACAATTGATTTTTTTTTTACAGTCTGGTGTCTCGTCAACACATAACCAAAGAAACTGTTTTTTCAATATGCGTTTCATTTTCTTTTCCACGTCATCGCGAACAAATGCAACATGCTTACGTACCGTTTTCTCCGTTGGCAACCGCAACTCTGGATTGTATTTGTCCCAAAAGTCCTTAAACGGTTGTTTATCGAGTAAGCCTAGTGGTAAATTACACTTTATCAACATAAGAATTACATAGAAAAAAATGCACTCGGTGACATGCCCAATTTTCGTTTTCTATGCTGTGCGGAATTTACGTGTCCTGCACAGTTTCACTTCTTATTTGACATCAAATGTATTTTGCACACATTACAAACTATCTTACTCCCGTTGTAAAACAAATCGGGAAAGTCAGAAATAAACTTAGACATGAAAGGGTCGTTTTTTAGCCTTCGACATATTCACTAAAAATTACAATTAATAACTACGTCTGTACCAATAAAATCAAAACGCACTACACTAAATAATAACTACAATTAATAACTACGTCTATATCAATAAAATCAACACGCCCTCTCCGCTATCCAATGCTAAACTAAACTTAGTGATGATGATTTGTCGTGTCGTATCATAATCGACCAGCCCTCCCCGCCCACCTAAACATAGTCACACTGCCGCTGCGATTGCTCTCCAGTTACCGGGCTCTAGTTATTAGTTTTATACTCTATCAGATAAAACATGTATCACTTTCTCACACTTTTCTTTGATGAAGTCCCCTTTTAAACCCGGTGCCTGTTTAATTGTCTGCACGACGTCATCCAGAATGTGAAATTGGTCCGCCAGTGTTAAATTTTTCTCTTCTAGGGATTTGATGAAATCTGGCAGTAAACCAAAATGGGCCTTTACATGTGCCAAGTCGCAGCGAATAGTTTTCTTAGTTAAATCTTTTAGCAAATTTGAATTAATGCTGAGTCATCTTCGAGACCGTCTATTACCTCAAAAATTTAATAGTGCGTAGCATAATAGACGGCAGCTGATATCCATGTTCCCCATCTCATTAAAATAGGTCCAGGTGGCAGTGGAATATCTGGTGCAATTTCTTTAAAAGTCGCGATGGAGCCTTTAGAAAAACTTTCTTTATATTTGAAATCAAAAGATCGACGTCATGAAATAAAGTGCGCGTCTCTTCAGCGACTGTGGAATACGTGAGCGATGCATGTTACGTGTATCATTTTGGGAAGTATTATTTGAAGGACTTTAGCGGTAGCCTTCATATAAGGAGCAGCATCAGTAACGAACAGTAAAACTCTTTCGTGTTTTACTCCACCAGGCCACAGCAAGAATAGTGCGTTTGTAAATAATTGTGCTATTGTAGAATTGTTAGTACATTCGAGTTCTGAAACAGTTCACTAAAACCCTTACCACAACACTTAATTCGTACTGGACGCACGTTTCGATAGCCAAGCTATCATCATCAGCAGCAAGACTGAACTGTTCAGTCTTACCGCGCTAATCGAAGGTCAAAGCTACACTGAGGCTTGTATGTAACCGTATAGATACGACGCACCTACCTGTTGGCGCGCGTGGCCATCTCTACTAATGTCACAAAAGTAATATCATTTTAAGTGCGAGAGAAAATAAATAAAATAAAACCTAGATATTAAGGATGAGTTGATAACATTTTTTAATAAGTAAAGCCCGGATGTTTGGCAAAATGCCATAAAATGCCATAAATGCCTATTCCACGAATTCTGCCTATATTCAAGACTAAAAGCCATAAACGCCTATTCACGTAATTCTGCCTATATTCTAGACTAAAGGCAATTCTAAGAAATATTAAATACATAATCCCACAATTACCGTTATTCTATTCAATGTTATTTAGAGCTATAAATTATAATTCTAAGTGACATCAAATAAAATAACGGTCATTTTGCTTGTGTTCATTAGTTTTTCTAAGAAATTCTTCTTAATTCCTAATTCTAAGTAGCATTATATACAATAAATTCTATTCAATTTGGTACAGTCGTCGTTTGTATATCATCGTATAACAACGCAAATATGCCCAAAGAACGTGCTTCTGCTCAAACAAAATTAAATAAACTTATTCGCGAATTCGGTAAAGACATTTTTAGTACTGATGGTATCGTATTATTTTGTAAAGTGTGTGATACAAAAGTAAATTATGAAAAAAAGTACTTTGTAACCCAACATCTTGTGACAGAAAAGCACAAAACTGGCGCTAAGAAAGTTTCCGACGGTAAGAAAACTTGTCTACTACAAAATTTTGGTGTAGTTTCGCAACGGCAGTCCCAATTTTCCTTTGATTTATGTAAGGCATTTATAGATGCTGATATTCCACTATGGAAACTAGAAAACCCAACGCTATATTCCTCGAAAAATATACTAAAGAGCGCATTCCTTGCGAATCCGCGCTCCGAAAAAATTATGTCGATACAGTTTATACGGAGATAGTGAACCGAATAAGGAAAGAAATACCCAAGAAAAATATTTGGGTTTCAATTGACGAGACAACAGATACACCCTGACCGATAATAATAGGAACTTTGGAACCTTTACGGAAATCGAAAGTTTATTTACTAACTAGTGAAGTACTCGAATGTAAACGGATACTCTATAACTGTGGCACTGGAACACTGAAACAGTTCACTAAAACCCTTACCACAACACTTAATTCGTACTGGACGCACGTTTCGATAGCCAAGCTATCATCATCAGCAGCAAGACTGAACAGTTCAGTCTTGCTGCTGATGATGATAGCTTGGCTATCGAAACGTGCGTCCAGTACGAATTAAGTGTTGTGGTAAGGGTTTTAGTGAACTGTTTCAGTACTCGAATGTACTAACAATTCTACAATAGCACAATTATTTACAAACGCACTATTCTTGCTGTGGCCTGGTGGAGTAAAACACGAAAGAGTTTTACTGTTCGTTACTGATGCTGCTCCTTATATGAAGGCTACCGCTAAAGTCCTTCAAATAATACTTCCCAAAATGATACACGTAACATGCATCGCTCACGTATTCCACAGTCGCTGAAGAGACGCGCACTTTATTTCATGACGTCGATCTTTTGATTTCAAATATAAAGAAAGTTTTTCTAAAGGCTCCATCGCGACTTTTAAAGAAATTGCACCAGATATTCCACTGCCACCTGGACCTATTTTAATGAGATGGGGAACATGGATATCAGCTGCCGTCTATTATGCTACGCACTATTAAATTTTTGAGGTAATAGACGGTCTCGAAGATGACTCAGCATTAATTCAAATTTGCTAAAAGATTTTAACTAAGAAAACTATTCGCTGTGACTTGGCACATGTAAAGGCCCATTTTGGTTTACTGCCAGATTTCATCAAATCCCTAGAAGAGAAAAATTTAACACTGGCGGACCAATTTCACATTCTGGATGACGTCGTGCAGACAATTAAACAGGCACCGGGTTTAAAAGGGGACTTCATCAAAGAAAAGTGTGAGAAAGTGATACATGTTTTATCTGATAGAGTATAAAACTAATAAACTAGAGCCCGGTAACTGGAGAGCAATCGCAGCGGCAGTGTGACTATGTTTAGGTGGGCGGGGAGGGCTGGTCGATTATGATACGACACGACAAATCATCATCACTAAGTTTAGTTTAGCATTGGATAGCGAGAGGGCGTGTTGATTTTATTGATATAGACGTAGTTATTAATTGTAGTATATTATTTAGTGTAGTGCGTTTTGATTTTATTGGTACAGACGTAGTTATTAATTGTAATTTTAGTGAATATGTCGAAGGCTAAAAAACGACCCTTTCATGTCTAAGTTTATTTCTGACTTTCCGATTGTTTTACAACGGAGTAAGATAGTTTGTAATGTGTGCAAAATACATTTGATGTCAAATAAGAAGTGAAACTGTGCAGGACACGTAAATTCCGCACAGCATAGGAAACGAAAATTGGGCATGCCACCGAGTGCATTTTTTTCTATGTAATTCTTATGTTGATAAAGTGTAATTTACCACTAGGCTTACTCGATAAACAACCGTTTAAGGACTTTTGGGACAAATACAATCCAGAGTTGCGGTTGCCAACGGAGAAAACGGTACGTAAGCATGTTGCATTTGTTCGCGATGACGTGGAAAAGAAAATGAAACGCATATTGAAAAAACAGTTTCTTTGGTTATGTGTTGACGAGACACCAGACTGTAAAAAAAAATCAATTGTAAATATTACGGTACGCATACTAGACCCTAGTAAACCTACATTACCACTGTTACTAGCTAGCCGAAGACTACAAGAGTGTACTGTTGCAGCAATTACGAAGGTTGTACTTAGTAGGTTGGAAAAATTTCAAATTTCAAAAGATAAGGTGTTGATGTTTATGAGCGATGACGCTGCGATAATGCGTCCGGTAGGCCGTTCTCTTCTTGAACATGGTTGCAAGTGTTTACGTGTTACATGTAAAGTGCATGCTTTACATCTTGTGGTAGAAACCATTCGACAATGCTCTCCCGAGGTAGATGCATTAATAGCAAGCACAAAAAAAGTACTTTTGAAATCTCCCAAACGCCTACGATCATTTCACACAGTGTCCTGGTATTCGTCAACCACCGGAGCCAATTCTTACAATCAATACAATCCTGCTGAAGCTGCAGCTCATTAAAATAGGTCCAGGTGGCAGTGGAATATCTGGTGCAATTTCTTTAAAAGTCGCGATGGAGCCTTTAGAAAAACTTTCTTTATATTTGAAATCAAAAGATCGACGTCATGAAATAAAGTGCGCGTCTCTTCAGCGACTGTGGAATACGTGAGCGATGCATGTTACGTGTATCATTTTGGGAAGTATTATTTGAAGGACTTTAGCGGTAGCCTTCATATAAGAGGCAGCATCAGTAACGAACAGTAAAACTCTTTCGTGTTTTACTCCACCAGGCCACAGCAAGAATAGTGCGTTTGTAAATAATTGTGCTATTGTAGAATTGTTAGTACATTCGAGTACTGAAACAGTTCACTAAAACCCTTACCACAACACTTAATTCGTACTGGACGCACGTTTCGATAGCCAAGCTATCATCATCAGCAGCAAGACTGAACTGTTCAGTCTTGCTGCTGATGATGATAGCTTGGCTATCGAAACGTGCGTCCAGTACGAATTAAGTGTTGTGGTAAGGGTTTTAGTGAACTGTTTCAGTGTTCCAGTGCCACAGTTATAGAGTATCCGTTTACATTCGAGTACTTCACTAGTTAGTAAATAAACTTTCGATTTCCGTAAAGGTTCCAAAGTTCCTATTATTATCGGTCAGGGTGTATCTGTTGTCTCGTCAATTGAAACCCAAATATTTTTCTTGGGTATTTCTTTCCTTATTCGGTTCACTATCTCCGTATAAACTGTATCGACATAATTTTTTTCGGAGCGCGGATTCGCAAGGAATGCGCTCTTTAGTATATTTTTCGAGGAATATAGCGTTGGGTTTTCTAGTTTCCATAGTGGAATATCAGCATCTATAAATGCCTTACATAAATCAAAGGAAAATTGGGACTGCCGTTGCGAAACTACACCAAAATTTTGTAGTAGACAAGTTTTCTTACCGTCGGAAACTTTCTTAGCGCCAGTTTTGTGCTTTTCTGTCACAAGATGTTGGGTTACAAAGTACTTTTTTTCATAATTTACTTTTGTATCACACACTTTACAAAATAATACGATACCATCAGTACTAAAATGTCTTTACCGAATTCGCGAATAAGTTTATTTAATTTTGTTTGAGCAGAAGCACGTTCTTTGGGCATATTTGCGTTGTTATACGATGATATACAAACGACGACTGTACCAAATTGAATAGAATTTATTGTATATAATGCTACTTAGAATTAGGAATTAAGAAGAATTTCTTAGAAAAACTAATGAACACAAGCAAAATGACCGTTATTTTATTTGATGTCACTTAGAATTATAATTTATAGTTCTAAATAACATTGAATAGAATAACGGTAATTGTGGGATTATGTATTTAATATTTCTTAGAATTGCCTTTAGTCTAGAATATAGGCAGAATTACGTGAATAGGCGTTTATGGCTTTTAGTCTTGAATATAGGCAGAATTTCGTGGAATAGGCATTTATGGCATTTTATGGCATTTTGCCAAACATCCGGGCTTTACTTATTAAAAAATGTTATCAACTCATCCTTAATATCTAGGTTTTATTTTATTTATTTTCTCTCGCACTTAAAATGATATTACTTTTGTGACATTAGTAGAGATGGCCACGCGCGCCAACAGGTAGGTGCGTCGTATCTATACGGTTACATACAAGCCTCAGTGTAGCTTTGACCTTCGATTAGCGCGGTACGTGTTGTTTAGAAATGTTGCGTACGTCGCGCAAACAACCCAAGGCGGACCAAGTTAGAGAATTTTTAGCCGAAATTCCTGACTTAACGTATGATGGCGCTAAAATTGAATGTATAGTATATAATGTCCCGTTGATAAGTTGGTCCAAAAGGGACTGTCTACGGCACGTAAACAGTGAACGGCATGCTTCAAAAAAAATTTGCACACGAGACTATGACAAATTTATATTTAATTTATGTGTTAGTTTTGTTGTATGTAATAAGTTAGCAATTTCTATTCGACCTTTTGATTTTTAAAAAGAAACAAATATAATTGCCACAAACTTCTTTATTAATAAATTTTCATTCTGACTGTTCTACAGTTAACTACCGAATCATCTCGCATTGAGAATAAAAGCATATTATACATATCGTATTATAACACTCAAGGATTTCCTGAGCTCGACCACGAACGCCCACGGGCTATATTCCGCGAACGCATTCCCGACTTCGTAACTCCTGGGGGCTTAGAGGGAAAACATCTCCGTGGAGTGGTAGCGACAAGGATTTTTTCTCTTCTTGTCCACAGGGTGGCTGGCTTCTGCTCGGCTGCTGGTTGGTTGTCGGTTGACTGCTTGGTTCCTCTCTTCTTTATATAGGTACTTTCCTAAAGCGACTATAAACCATATAGCAATGATTACAGTTATTATTATTGCCCAAATTGATATCGGTTTTTCGTAAAATTTCCACATCATTTATTTTTCTTACTTCGTGTTGAAGAGTTTCTAAATTCGCGTATATTTCCGACAGGTTTTGTAAATTTTTTTCTTTAATTTCTCCCGCACTTTTAAATGTAAATTGTTTTGAACTATGCTTTTATGATTGATACTTAGATCGGGTAACTTCGGAACTTTTAATTGGGCGTAGTGATTCTTGCGAACGTTAAAGGTTAAAATGACCGATTTTTATCACACATTGTTCTGTCATAGCAATAATAAATGTACCACTAAATTTTTTTCTATTTCCTGATCTTTATCACAAATTTTTTTTTACTAATGTGGCGTTTGGTGATGACATCAGCCATTGTTTCTTAATAACTTGGTAATTTTGATATTTCCAATTTTTCCGAGACATGTACGCAGTTATCGTACTTATTGGAATACTTTGAGCAGTTTGGACTTCACACGGCGAGGATGTTACTACTTGTGGGTTTCACCATGATCACAAATGTATTCCTCGCTTTTAGTTCATTGCATTGAAACTTGGTAAACAAAAATTTTTGCTCATTTATTGCCAGAAAATTAGAGGTTGGTTTGATTGATCGGAAAAAGGTTTCATTTATAGGTAGGGGTTAAAGGATATAAGTGGAAATAAGTAAAAGATTCAGGTTCAACTAAAGGAACAAAAATTATTAAAAAATTGTTTGATCTTTAATATAAGCTTTAACTTTAAATAGTTTATTTAAATAATGAAATGCTCAAATTTAGGTTCTAACGATAAATTTCGCGAGAAGTGAAATAATTTTGAAGCTCTACTTCTCACGCAATAGTTCATTCGGTTCGACAATCGAAGGATGATAAATCTGTAATTTGGAAAACGTTAAGGCAGTGATCAATGTATCTAGAATATTATTAACGGTTTCTATCAAAAATGTTAGTTGTTCATCCAGAATAGTTTTAATTTTCTTTCCGGAATCAATCATTTTAGTGATGGCTTCGTCATATCTTTTCGCATCTTCGTTGTCTAGATTGCCAGTTATTGCCTTAATAATGCTTCCTGCTATATTAAATAGCGCCCCTTTTAGATCTATGTTTTGGAATTAAGTGTCTGATTTTCTTTTTTACTAAATCTAAGTTGTAATTCAAAATCTTATTGTAATTTTCAAACTTCTAAGCATAGCTATCGGTATGTGCTCCCGTATTGCGAGTAATACTCATCCAGTTTCTACATCTACCTTCCAAACCCCTAGCTTGTTTCTAATATGTTGATCTAATTTATGTGTTTTAAATTAAATTTCCCCAGTATGTCACAGTATTCCATGCTGTTCCTAGCTTTAGGGGTAGCAACCCTGTTGTTTCCTTGACTCTAGTTTTTTTTGATGTCCCCGGCTGATCCTCCGATACCAAGAGAATCTGGAACAATACCGTACTTAAGATTTCTTACATGTACTTTCCTTCTCGATTATTTTTATCAGTTACTATTGCCGTACCATTTTCGAATACCCTTCTCACCTCATACGGCCCGGAATACCTAGGTGTTACCTTACTTTTAAAACCTACCGGTTTCTTAACATATACTTTTTTGTCCTTCTTCTAGGGGTCGTGTTTTCAACTTGGAAATTTCTTTTTTGGACCGTGTCTGTTTTCTTTCCTTGAATCTCTTCTCCTAATTTTTCCATACAGCAATTTCAAACGGTTTACATGTCGTGTTAAATATTTTGTTATAGAATGTCCGATCATAACAAATATCGAATGGGTCTCGTGATTTGGTGGTGTCCTAGTGTTAGTTCTAGTGGTTTTAAATCCTGTGGTTGAGTGTATTGTGTTATTATAAGCGATTATTGCTAATTTCATCACTTTCCAATATCTTCGTTCGGCTCCTTTTCTCGAAACAATCGGATTGCTCCGATAGAGTCGAATGTACTCGTTCTACATTACTGTTCGAATTGGATTATATGGGGTTGTAATGTGTGTACTTACTTTGTGTTGGTCTAGAAGTTCGGTCACTAATTCGTTCGTAAATTCAGTGCCTCCATCCATAATAATTTGTTCTGGTACACCGTACATAGAAAAGTATGTTATAATTGCTTCAGCCAATTCTACTGCATTTTTGCTTCGTAGGGGGTATTGCTTGTGCGAACTTCGTGAAGCGTCTACACAGGTTAGATATATTTTTCCACCTGCGACAAAGGTGTCCATGTTGATCTTCTGGAAGGGTTGATCGACCTTTTCGGTTACATTAAGCTTTTGGGTGTGGTGCTTGTCTATCGTATTTACTTCGGTTGCACATCTCGCATTTTTTAATGTACGCTGTCACCGTGTTCTTCATGTCCATCCAATAGTATGGGCCGTTTGTAAATGCTTGACCGTCTCATTGATACCTCTATGATTGGTCTTGCCTTCGTGGTAGTTTTTGATAATTTCCAGCTGTTGCTCTTCGTTCTCGATGATCGGGTAATTTTCGTAAACACCTATATAGTTTCGGGTCCATTGTTGTTGAAATGCATTATTACACATTGCAAAGATCTTTGTAAAGTTGTTCCTTTTCGAAGTATAAATAGTGTTTTCCTCGGTCCATATATTCTCTAATAAAATTAAAGAGTTGTTCTGCGTTATTTTCTTTTGGTACTTGTACTAATAAATCTTTTTGCCTTGATCTTGATTAAAATTCCACTTTTAGTTGTTCAAATGAGTATATCTAAAATGATTTTGAGGACTTCTACTATCTATTGCTTCATCCATCGATGGAATTGATTGCGCTGGTTCTTCATTTTCATTCGAATGAGCCGTTTTTTCCTCATTCTTCAAGTTCAGCCTCTGGTGCTGTATCTGTGTCTTCGTTCGCGACGACATTTCGTCGATCGTTTCTTGCGGTATTTGTGGTAGTTTCTCCGTTTCTTCATTTAGGAATTCTCGAATATCTTCAAGAATTTTTCTTTCGGTATTATCTCCGGCGTTTTTGGGCCATAGATTCGGCCCTCCATCGCATTTATTTTTATACGAGATAACGCATCAGCATTCGTATTGTATTTGCCCTTCTTATAGACGATATCAAAATTAAAATTCGTCTAAAATCTGATTTTCCCAATCTGGCTTAATCTTGAATTCGGTTCTTTTAATGAACTAAGCCAAACTAACGGCCTATGATCTGTATATATGTAAAAAGGGGGGCCATATAAATACGGTCTAAAATACTTTGTGGGCCCACACAATTGCCAGTAGTTCCTTCTCGGTGGTCGAATATTTTTGCTCAGTTTCACTAAGTGTTCTAGAAGCGTAACTTACAGGTTTACACTTCCCAGTTTTCCCCTTTTGAAAGGACAGCTCCTACAGCGATATTCGAAGCATCTGTTGTTAAAATGAAAGGTTTTTTGGAAGTCCCGGATATTGTAATATTGGTGCATCCATTAGTATTTCTACATTTTCAAATGCTTTCTTTAATCTTCCCCTATTACGATTTTAGCTCCCCTTTTCAACATTTGGTTAGTGGTTTCGTTAACTTCGCGAAAACTTTATAAATTTTTTTGTAATAGCCAATTAATCCAAGAAAAGATTTAATTTCGGTGGTTGTTTCGGAAAGGGATATTTTAATTGCCTCTATTTTGTCTGGATTTGGTAGTACTCCATCTTCGTGATTACATGCCCAGATATGCAACTTCCTTGTTCAGGGAAATTTACATTTATCTAGCTGTATTTTTAAATTAACCTCTCTTTGTCGTTCGAATACCCTTTAAATATTTTTATTAGATGTTCCTGTAAACTTGTAGAGTAGATTATTATATCGTCCAAGTAAACGTGACAGACATCCTCCGCAATCCACGTAAACGTTATCCATCATCCTCTGAAATGTCGGCGTGGCGCGTTTTTCAGGCCAAATGGCATTCTTTTATATTCGTAGTGTCCTTGCTCTGTAGAGAATGCAGTCTTCTCAATGTCCTTCCGGTCCATTTCGATCTGGTGATACCCAGATGCCAGTTTTAACTAGTAAAATATTGTTATCTTCCGATTTTATCCAATATGTCCGTGATGTTAGGAATAGGGTACTTATCGTCGATCGTCTGCTCATTTAACCTTCGGTAATCGATGACCATCCTATATTTTACTTCTCCGGAAGCGTCCATCTTCTTTGGGACGATGCTCACCGGTGCTGACCATGGACTATGCTTTCCTGAATGACATCCTGTTCTAAAAGTTTCTTGACCTGTTTTTTAAATTTTTTCTTTTGCTGAGGACTCTTCTATATGGTCTTAAATAAATTGGTGTGTCGTCATTCATATTTAATCGATGTTTTACACTATTAGTAAAAGTCAAAGGCAATCGGATCATCATAACATATGTCCTTATACTTAAGAACATATCCCTTCTATAGCGTCCGCTTCTTCCCCGTTTTAAAATGTTGTAAGCGAAGCTTATTAAGAACATTTTCAATTTGCATCTGTTTATTTGTCTAGCGTTATATGGGATTTGCCCATTGGTTGACTCATTTTTTGCGTGATATATTTCGGCGGTAATCGGTTTTTTCTATTTCGATTTCTACAGGGTAATTGTTAAAATTTGCTACTCGGTTTTCGCGTAAAAATCTTTTGTATTGGTTATAGGAAAGTTGGAATTTCGACACGGGTGCTATTCCTGGATGATTTATTTTAATATTGCGTTTAATTTTCGTAACCGGTATTCTACTATTTTTCGTTCGCGTGGCCCTATTTTATTTACTATTTCCCCAAAGAATTTTGAATTCTCCAAAATTCGTCGCATTACTCCGTTAGGAACGTCATTATGGCGCCAATTGCTTCATCAAATTTACTCCTATTAATCCGTCTAATTTTCGAAAAATCAAAAAACGTGAAACTTTAATATCTCTTTTGGTGCTTTGAAAGTTTTTAGACATGGTATATTTTAACGTATCATGGTTTTTGGTTGATGTCGGTTGGGAAATTTTAAATGGCTCATGCACTACAATAGTCTAAAAATTTCAGTAACCTTTCCTGGACTACCATGGATCTTGACGAACCGTATTACTAAAAATTTGCGTTAATTTCGGTAATAATATGTGTGGTATTTAGAAGGATGTGGGTTTTTGTTTAGTTTGATGCATTCGCGGGTTTCTCTTCATCATCTCTGATGTTGTCGAGGCCGGTGTAATAAAATTTGCCTTTCTTTCACGTACTTCCCTGGTCCTAGTCCCCTTTTAAGCCCTTCTTTGTAAAACGACCTCCCTCCCGGGGGAGTATTGGTGTTCTTTCTGTTCTTCCTCTAGCTAATTGTCTTCATAGTCTGATGGTATAATTCTTTGACACCCAATTTGGTTTTCTAAAATTGACCTAAATGGAAAATGTAGGTTTGTGTGCGTGCTGTTATAGTTCCGGTTCCATTGGCGTCGAACCTGGGCTGTCGACGTTGCTCCAGTTTGTCCCGGTGATTTTGCAAAATTTAAAAGGCGGTGGCTTGCTCGCTTGTGGTACGTAAGGTCTTCCTTTTGTACCTGTTTAGGCCATTGGGGTCGAATTTGAGGTGAATACCGAATGATTGATGATGGTTGTTTGAAGCATCATTGGTTGCCGAAACGATGTTGCATTGGCTGTATTGACGCTGATTTATTTGCGTATAATTCATTTGGATTTGGACATTTTGCACATTCGGTTTGGGTTATAACTAAATGAATTTGACCAAGGTGCTTGTTGTTTCATCGGCTTAATTCTATGTTATGTATGTTATTTGTTGTTTGACAAATAACTGAAATTTTTTTCCCGAGGGACGTATGACATCGCGGCCTTTAATATTTGCGGGATTTCTAAAATCTACCCTATGTCCAATATCTCCAAATTGTGCGATTCCCTTAGATATGCTTTGGGGAACGGTATCGTTAGGAGTTCCATTTTATTCGTCGTCTGTTAACATCATTTTGTAATTTGACTTTGTAAGAAAATTTAAATTTAAGAGATTTTTGCATCTGATACCGAAATTTAAGCCGTTTTCTCCCTCTCTGGTCGTATTTTTCACAAAAACTTGACTAAGGGACCGTTTCTGATCTCTGAAAACAGAAATTTGTGCAATAAATTTTTTAATTCGTACCATGATTCAAAAAATTCCTCTACCAATACTGTAACGCTCTCCCTGCTAAATTTTGCTTTTAAAATTCTTAAAAAAAACCCTTAAAAACATCCGCAGAATCTTCGCGTTTCCAAAGTTTGCGCTAGATATTGCAACGCCCCTACGTACATGAAAGTTTTTCGGTCCCCGTATAAAGGTTTAAGTCAAGTGATTTTGTTGTGATTTCCCCCGAGCCTTTCGTTTATTTGCGTTATTAAGTTGATAGAATTTAACTACTACTAATTCGTTCCCAAAATGTATCTGTTCGTCTAGCCGTTTCAGAGTTCATTCCCATTGGGTCAGTAGCAAATCCGATAAATCGTCTTCGAAAAGCATTCAAAACGGACGCAATATATTAAACTATCGTTAGGATCGTAAATGAAATTCTGCGATAAAAGCATGCAAAAAAGATGTTCAAATGACTTCAGCAAAATTGCGGTACAATACATTTGAGTTTTTCGTTTGATTCACTTTTCTGTTGCTCCCCACTTCTCCTGTTTTGCTCCGGTCCACCAATTTTAGATGGTTGATTGATGTTTAGAACCACGATCGGTGTGCTGCACTCCTGGTGTTTTTCACACTTGTTGGAAAAGTTTATCCACGCGTGAAACTTACTTGCGTAGGTGTCGGTAAATCGTTGAAACGAACCAAACACGAAAATTTGATTCGATTTTCGCACAGTTCAAACCTAATGACTCGCCAGTTAGCAATTTCTATTCGACCTTTGATTTTTAAAAAGAAACAAAATAATTGCCACAAACTTCTTTTTTAATAAATTTTCATTCTGACGTTCTAAAAGTTAACTACCGAATCATCTCGCATTGAGAATAAAAGCATATTATACAATCGTATTATAACACTCAAGGATTTCCTGGACTCGACCACGAACGCCCACGGCTATATTCCGCGAAACGCATTCCCGACTTCGAACTAATAACCGTTTAATTTCTAAACAAGGAAGCGTTGTTGGTTTGGAATATCTATTCAGAGTACAAAATTTCAAGTCGGACATCGTTACGAAGGATGTGCCATCTGCTCGTGAATTGTTGAAAAAAAGATTAAATCGGAGTGAAAAAAACAGTCGAAAAAAAACCCAAACCCTTTAATTCTATTAGCTCCAGACGAATACAACAATGTACTGCCGAAGTAATTTCAAAGTTAGTGTTAAATACATTGGAAAAGTATGAACTTTCAACAAACCAACTGTTGATGTTTATGGGTGATGGTGCCGCAAACATAGTTTCTGTAGGCCGGTCTCTTAAAAAGCATTCTGTTAACTTGTTACACATTACGTGTAAAATTCATGCTCTCAATCTTGTGGTAGATGGTATCAGAAAATGTTATCCTGAGGTAGACGCTTTAATAGCGCATACAAAAGCAGTGTTTGTCAAATCCCCGAAACGTATTCGTGAATTTCACAGACTGTGCCCCCGTATACCTGAGCCACCAGAACCTATTCTTACACGTTGGGGAACTTGGTTAAATGCTGCGTTTTATTATCATGAATATTATGAGAATATTAAGAACGTGGTTTTACAATCAAGAAAAGCCAGTCGAAATTTCAAGATAGTCGGGTTAAAACGGATTTAAAAATTATTCACAACAATTACTTCGGACTAGCGTAGGCACTAGAAAAGTTACAAGATCCTTCGGTGTCGTTAGTGGAAACTGTGCAAATAGTGCAACATGTTCACGCACAGCTATGCGCGATAGAAGACGCAAAAAATGTTTATGTTCTAGAAAAATATGAAAGTGTTTTAGAGAAAGATTCTGATTTTGGCACATTAAGACACATTTGTGAAGGTGCGTCAACAGAACCGTTAAGTTGTTTCAAAGAATATTTTAATTACGCAAATATAACGTCACTAGATGTAGAACGTTCGTTCTCTGCATATAAACACATTTTTTCCTCGCGCCGCACTCGGTCTGTCGAAACTGTTGAAACATATCTAATGTTGCAGACATTATTCACTTTGCGATTTCACGGCGGACTCTTGAAATGGTAAATGTTTGAGCACGCATTATTTTATTTTTATTTAACAACTACGCGAAAGTATTTACGACAGCAAACATCTACACACAATAGCTCTAGTGGAACCCGAGGCCTAATCGAAACAACGCCGCTGCCCGTTGGCGCGCGTGGCCAACTCTAGACATTAGCGCCATATGTCTGTCCTGTAAGCTTTTTCCCGCGCAACTAAATCACCTGACCACCTTTTACGCTTCCGCCCTTTGGTCAAACAAAACGACATCTACTCTACATTTATAATTACTGTATGCAATGTATTTGTATGTATAAAATACTACATCAATTGGATACATATATTTGTATGTATTTAGCCAAGAATTGCTAGAAATCCAAAGAAAATGCACATACAGAATCTTTCGTATCTGGACTTTTGTAGTTCAAGCCTAACCGGTTATGTAGGCTTATAGATCCTTAATACTAGACTGCAGTGGTAAATGGAGTAGTATAAACAACCTTGATAACATCCAGTAAGCAAAGTATGATAAACGAATTTTACAAATCGATGGTTTCTGCTTAAAATGTCTGTAATTTTCCTTTGTATGTTTAAACCAAACTTCATGTCATTATGCACTGATTTACATTGTAAACGTCTGTATACATTTGTGTTTGATATGTGATAATAAAGACAATATATGTATTCTCTTATTGTTGGTCAACAAGAATATAGGTATTTTAAGAATATTCCAAATTGTGTGCATTAAACGGGTCGTATTATAAGCAGCCACAAATGTTATGTATTATATTGGTTGTTGGAATTAATACCCGAGACATTTTAAGCGGAAACCATCGATTTGTAGTATTCGTTTATCATACTTTGCTTACCAGATGTTGTCAAGGTTGTTTATATTACCCCATTTACCACTGCAATCTAGCATTAAGGATCTACGAGCCTACATAACCGGTTAGGCTTGAATTTGTACATACAAAGCAACAACGAAAGTTTAGATTCGAAAGATGCTGCATGTGCATTTTCTTTGTATTTCTAGCAATTCTTAGCTAAATACATACAAATGTATGTATCTAATTGATCTACTATTTTATAGATACAAATACGTTTAATACAGTAATTATATATGTACTTAAAGTTGCTACTGTTGATAACCGTATACCAATTACGCTGAAACAAGCTTACGTAGCCATATGTAAAAGACAACAGTTTATTTCCGTGGCAAATCGTAAACTCGAGAACATTATTGAGTCCATGATTCAGTCAAAGTATCCATATTGCAAAGAGATTGTCCTGTTTAACCAATGGGCAGAAGCGTAAACGGTGGTCAGGCGCGGGAAGAAACTTGCTGGACAGACATGTGGCGCTAATGTCACAAAAGTAATTTCGTTTTAAGTGCACACAGAAAATAAATAAAATAAAACCTAGATAATAAAGGTAAGTTGATAACCTTTATCTCCACGTTAATAAGCTTTTTTGTAATGTTAGTGAGCATTATTACAATTACCTTTTTATAGCCGATATATGCTTTTTAATATATATTGTTATATCCCTTATTAAAAAATCTGGCCGTCCCTAGATATTGAAAGGTACAATAAATCATATTCAAAAGTATGATATTTCTTATACCTGGTACTAAATATTTTTGGAGTGTGTATACATGTTTATGATGGTTTTCTATTATTCTGTGCGCTAGTGCAAAAACAGTAATTCTATGTGCAGGATGCATAAATTTACAAAAGATTCTTCGGTAAGTTTAAGTGATATTGTTGAATGTGTTTAATGTTTAATTGCATGTCTTAGTGGTTCAAATTTAAAAGCTGATAGAGTGCCTTCTTTAAATTGAATATGTATTCAACAAATAAAATAAATGATATTTTTTTGTAATTCCTCATAAAGTTGTTATCCACGATGGCCTTATTAGGTGCTTATGAATTCAATATTTTTAGAAGCATTTTTGTAATTTCAAATGTTTAAGACAATGATAAACATAAGTTTATTTCTTCCATAACAGAATTTGGCATTTCTGTTTTTACAAAAAATGTGAACAAAATATTAAAATGGAAGGTAATTCTTTCTACTCTAAATGATATACAAAGATTTAATATCATATTATCATAATATGATATCATATTAAACAGAGAAATAACAAAAAATTATGTGTATGTAATCGTGTATTCAAAAGAAAAGTATTGTGCACTTAAAGTGTGTAACATTTACTTCCACATTCTAAAAATTATTTAGCAAAATATTGTAAATGTACATAATTTTATTTAATAGTTTTATATTCTAAATAACATCGTTTAGTTTCGGCATCCAATGTAACCATGCCACCATAAATGGTTGTCTAGCATTTGTTCGAGTAGAGCTCCTTTCGATAGTTGGTCCGCTGGATTTTCGTTTGTACAGATAAAATTGCAATCTTTTTTAGCACTCTGAATTTCTGATACTCTCTTCAATACTGTTATGTATATGCAGTAATAGACATATTATATTTAGTTTATTTCTTGTGTTGTATGCTTCTTTGTGCTCACCTGTTACGATTTCCAGTATGATTTTGGCATTGCAATAATGCAATTGCATTATACACTATTCGGTTGGTGTTTGTTAGAATAATAAAGTACTTTGTTAAGTTTAACCGCACTTATATTAATCAAACATCACAACTACAAAGGCTTTTAATTGCCAGGCCAGCACGATCATTGAATCGGTCCAATAATAAATGTTGTTTATGTGCATTGTAAAAAAATTCTGAAATTTTACCTCTTCAAGCTGCAAAAATGGTTAAATATTATCTGAAATTTGAGGTAAACGAAATTTTAACCTAAAAATTATGTAAAAAACAATTTAATTTTAATTACTAGTTCTTGTATATTTTTTCATTTCTTGAGTGTTTCTTACCTACCAAATATTAGAATTCCTCATTGTTAAGGTACATTTCATAGCAATATTTTTGGTGTAAAATTCCCCAAAAATCTTTTGTAGTGTGTATATTAAGAATCTTCGTTATCTTGTACATTTGCTGAAATAGAAACAAGGCTGCACATAACTCCAGTATTGGTATGGTCAAGGCTTTCAACGATGCTACTTGGGATTTGGAGCACAATGGTGCTAGTGATATTTATTCTCCTGTATCATAACGTCGAGAGCGTCACTGGCTGTTGTGGTGACAGGTGTGCGGGAAAGTGTTCTTCAAGTTATACTGAAGTTCAAGGCTAGAACAGAGATTAAAGTGCTACAATCAAAATAATACTGAAGGAAAAGTAGTAAGCCTTACCCAGTTAAATAAATAATAGTGAAAAACCGAGAAACTAATACACAGTGTAAAACTAAACAAATTAATAAAGGTTAAATCGCCCCAAGACTTCGACGGGTTGACCGGGTTTTCGAGCGAGATTGCGCGATAAAACAACATAGGCGTGATAGCGGGGCGAGTAGTAGTGTGTAAATATATAAATCAATAATCTGTAACGTAGAAATGGAAGAGATGATAGATATGATGAAGCAGCTGATGTTAGAAATAATAGAAATCAGAAATTACTAAGCAGAATATCTCAAGGAAGTAAGGGAGATAAGGAAGGAGCAGGCTGAATGTCTCAAAGAAATTAGCAGACTAACAACTGAAAACACAGAACTGAAGCTAAGAATGGAGCATCTAGAAAATAAGATAGAGAAATCAGATAGAGAAAAACGTAAGATGAATATAATCATCAAAGGTAAAGATGTTCCCGAAAACACAGAGGCAGAAACGGTACAAAAATTCCTAGAAGAAAAAATAGACGTCAAAGCAAAGTTAAAAGAAATACAGAGCGTAGGAGCAGGGAAAGAAGGAAGGAAAATAGTGAGGGCAACTGTGGAGAACGTGGAAAGTAAAAGATTGATAATGGAAACCAAAAAGAAGCTAAGGGGTATGAATATTATTGATGATGACAATCAATAATGACTATTATTGATGACGACTTAACGGATGCAGAACAAAAAATACAGAAGAAACTAAGAGGAATCATTATAGGCTACCAGAAGATAAAAATTGAAGGAGAATGGTTAAAATGGGACTCGGGGAAGGAAAAAATAATAAGGTACAAAGAAATTACACATCCAAAAAACTGATGATGGAAAGTGAAGACGGAAAGATAAACGGCACGACAACGGCAAAGAAAATGACAATGAATAATGAAAACAGAAAAAGGAAAATGAAAGGAAATAAAAGAAGCACGAAGCTAGAATTGGGGCCTGGAATGTTAAAACAATGCTAAAAGCTGGAAAAATGGACGAAGTTGCGCGAGAAATGCAGAATATAAAATTGAGGTACTAGCCATACAAGAAATACGATGGGAAGGTGAAGGTAGAATAGACAAGGAAAATTATACTTTGATGTATAGAGGAGAGATAAAACAAGGAAGAAATGGAACAGGGTGTTTAATTAGCAAGAGATATAGACACTGTATAATAGAATACAAAAGAATAACTGGCAGAATCTCGACGCTTAGGCTGAAGAACAAAATAGCAAATATGACTTTCGTAAACGCATATGAGCCAACTGAGGATGCAGAAGAAGAAGAGAAAGACACATTTTACGAAAAATTGGAAAGAATGTGAAAATATAAACAAACACGACACAGTGATACCGCTAGGAGATTTTAACAATAAAATAGGAAAAGAGGAGTACCCGAACAGTGTTGCTGGAAAACACACGATACATAATGTAACAAATAATAATAGTACAATGGTCATAGATTGGCAAACATCGCGGAAGAAATTAAAATGAATATAATGAGTACTAAATTTGAACACAGGGTGGAACATAAAATGTTACCAGGGAAAACAACAGGCAATCAAATCGACCATGTGTTAATAAACAAGAAAAGAATGAATGCGATAAAAGATGTTCGGTCATTTAGAGGAGCGAACGTAGACTCAGATCACATACTAGTAATAGCAAAGACTAATATAAGAAGAATAGACACGAAGGTAAAGAAAACAAAGAGAATGAAATGGAGAACGGAAGAACTGAACGTAGAAGAAATTCGAAAAGGATATGAAGAAGAAGTAAACCGGCAACTAGCAAATGAAAAAGAGAATAACAATATTGAAATAGAGTGGGCTAAGATTAAAGGAGGTCTGATAGACTCAGCAGGAAAGACAGTTAGAAAATCAGATAAAGAAAGAGAGTGGATAGATGATGAATGCAATAATGCAATAATGGAGAAAAACAACGCCAGGCTGACATGGATAATAACAGGACAAGAGAGAGGTCTAGAAAATTATCAGCAAAAGAGGAAGGAAAGTACAAAAATGATAAGGCAAAAGAGAACAAGATGGATAGATAACTTAATGATGGAGATTGAAAACGAAAATAGAAGCAATACAAAACTGTATCAGTTTATTAAGAAGCAAAACAAAAAGAAAACAACCGCAAACATTGAGAACCCACAGGAGATAGACAGAGAGGCAGACCCAAGAATAGATGGGAGGACCAAGTGATGGAGGACCTTGGAAGGATGGAAGAATAAAATAAAGAACAGAAAGGAGTGGAAGAAAATAGTGAAAGCGACCGAATCACACAATAACCTATAAGAATGGTACTGAAGCAAATGGAATGACGACTCACCATCATAAATGAGTTTCCAGAATTTCTTTTAAAAGGAGTGGCTACAATTCCGACGGGAATGTATAGCCTTGTATATATCATAGCGTCGAATGTAGATGCATGCCCACTCTTATCACAAAAGCCATAATTGTACTTTGATTAGGTTTAGGATTGGAAGGCTACTTTCATGTTGAGACCATTCGCTGTATAGATGCAGTGATTTAAGTCAGGACATCTTTAATTGCCACAGTGCCTAGATAAATAACATCCGTCAGAATTACTGGCCCTGTTGGAGACAAAGCATCAAAGATTTTAGCGATCTTTGAAAGAATGATGCGTTTGCTGTTGCATAAATTATCGACATTTACTACAATTCCGTATTGAAGAAGATCCAGACTGTAATCCCACCATATGCCTAATATTTTAAATTGCCATGATCGTCCAAGTTTAATACCATTTTCAAAGCTTTTCCTAATATTGTGCTGGTGTCGTTGAATATCTTCTCTATCATTTCTGGTGTATCTGCTCCATTCAAAGATCATCAACGTAAATATTAGATGACACCACCTTAGACCCTATTGGCAAAGTTGTCATTTTTTCTTGAGCCAGCAGCTGTAGTGCTCTAGTAGCTAGAAAGAATGCCGATGTTGTCTCATAGGTTACCATGTTTAGTTCGTTGTTGACAGGAATTGAGAAGAAAACTCCATGTGATTCTCTGGTCTTGCAGCGATTATTTGCCTATACATCTTTGTTATGTCGTCAGTTAGGTAGGACGATATTATTGTACAGAATCCTCACATTAGTAAAATGAAGTGTTACTACACTACCGGACCCACTATTAGAATATCATTTAAGGGTTGACCTGACGAGGTTTTTACCGATGCGTCAAATACCACTCGAAACTTCTTGACAACAGCATGATGGGGTAGGCAAAATTCACTTACCCAATTCTCGATCAGTTTCATGTACACTAGCGCAAGGTGCTTGCTCATGAAGTTCGCGCAATCGGTGATTGCGACACCCGTTTTGTTGTAGTAATCAGTACAGAGTTGGTGATCTCTGTACCGATTACTACAACAAAACGGGTTGAATTTTTTGGAGAACCAAAGACGTATCCGGCACCTTAATTTGTCCTACGCAGAGTAGATGCCACAACAATTCTGGAGCATTGATTCTATTTTTAGCAAACTTCTAAAATGGAATCCCGTTAGTTGTGTTTTCAAGTATCAAACAGTTTATCGAATCCGTTATACCGTGATGTTCTTCTCACCGAAGCGAATCTTCAAATTCTAGAGGCTATTTGACCTATGCAACATATTGGTTGACCAATTGATTTCCGCTTGAGTCCCGGTAATGGAATTAGGGTGAGGTTGGTTTGTGATGTATGATACAGATTCGGCACAGATGTATAAGACTTATATGTATAAGACTTTATAAGAGGTTCTGGCACCGACATACGGTTAACTTGCAAAGGATCCTAGGGGCTTACCTAGTACTCTTACACAAAATCGTTCATATCGTCAGTCGTGCAAGAACTATCACATACAGATTTGACACACACAACACCTATTCGTATGCGATTCTATCAACGAAGCACGGTTGATTTGCAAAGGATTCCAGGGGTAGTTTACCTACTACCATTACGCAAAATTATTCATATCTTGGGTCGTCCAGGAACTATCACATGCAGTTTCGAGACACACAATACCTATTTGCATGCGGTACTACCACTGAAATACGGTTGACTTACAAAAGGTTCCAGGGATAGCTTCCTTACTAACCTTACACAAATTCGTCGTAATAGTCTACCCACTGAGAAAATATTAATAATATGAACTTTGAAGAAAAGTTTTACGTGACTGATGTTCAAGACTGAATGATTAGTTATGCAGTCTAAGTTGTGTATTTTACATGAAGCACATATTGTGTGGTGTATAAACCTACTAAGCAAAAAATAACTAAAATAAAACAATAGTCGGCTTACCTGTTGCGGTCTTACACACCGGTCCTTGTGGTGCGCATGTCCCACGCCCCACCACCCCCGGATTTTTAAATTTCCTATACGCTATCATTTTGTACTAGTTTTGTGCCGCAAGAGGAAAATGTTGTTCTTCAATATTAACCCAGTTATAATGTTTTGAATTTCGTGCTTTCCGTGTCCCCGGCCCCGCTGCCACTGAATTTTGAAATTTCGTGTACGCTATGATTTTGTGTTGCGAAATGCTTGTGGATATGCCATTCTTGTGGCATGTAATTTCCGACTATGGTAATTTCTTACCAAAAAAAATTATTTCGAAAGCAAATTCACTATTCTCAGATTAAAGTTTCTGATTAAAAGGAAGGTGTTATTTAAAAGTAAGGATCGTACGAAATGAGCGCATTTCGCAATAACAGTCAAACATTCACGGTATATTTCTTAAAAATGAATTTACTCCATTTGCTTCTAATGACCAAATTTTGTAGTAGATTGGCTACAGTTTACTTTTGTTTTTGTTTCGTCAAATAACGGTGTTTTCTCTATACGTTCCAGACTCCTAAAAATATTTGTATTTCTGAAAATGTGTTTTATTACAAATATATCAACCAAACACGTTGATTGTTTCCAAACAAAAAATTTACATTTCTTGTTTGGAAATTCAGCTAGTAACTAAGGTATTGTAATTAGTATAATGGATTTGAGTTTCTAACACAATTACTACTAAAATAATAGAGAAAATAAAAATTTTCCAGCTCAGTTTTAAATATCTTTTTGTTAACATAGTAAGCATGATTTGTAACTCATCATGCTTTATGCGAATCCCCTAAAAAGCTGAATAGATTTGATACTTCTAGATGTATTTGTATCTAAAGAATATTGTTTATCGCTAATTCCGTTCGAATAAACTGCAAATATAATAAATTCGATGGATTCTTTAGTCAGCACTTGGTGAAACATTGTAAACAGAAAATAAAAACACAAGAAAACACTTGGTAAATGTTTCACAAAAATAGTATATTCAATCGACAATTGTTTCGGATTTTACTCCACTATCAAGATATATAGTGCAAAATCAAGAACATGGTCAATTATATACACGTTGGCCCAGGTCTCACCGGGGTGCGACATATATTGTACGTAGCGCGATCTAGCATACTTACATTCGTCTCCGAAGGCCAGCCACACCGCGCGCAACTGTCGTAGCTCAGAGGCGCCTATCTGATGCGCTCTTTGTTTATCTATGCGTTCGCAAGGTACTAAGAAGGATTTCGTGGATTTCGAATATACTATGTTAGTTTATACAACCGCAGAGAAGGTACAAATCATTACATGGTATCTTGTCGGAGATTTCTACCAAAGCAGGGGCGATCTTTTTGCCGTAGGTTACGTGAATCGTCCTATTCCGTCGCATTCGACGATTGAAAGGATTGTCAAAGCGTTTAGGAAATTTGGCTGCGTGGTCGAGAATTACCGTAAATGCTAACAAATAGACGAACAGCCTCAAATCCCTCTAATGCCTCCCGAGCGGGACGAGAGAGAAGTGAGGGTTTGTTCGTTGGTTGAAATGGGCGAACCTTACCCTAGCTGGCAGATTGCAGACGAAATCGGTGTTAGTAGAAATACTGTGAAATTTTTCCGCTTAATAAAGTAACATTGTAATAATTTCAATTTATTTTGTATAATTCTGGAATTTATTTTTCTTTAGTTTAATTTTATAAGAATCGTTGTTTATTTTCCTACTTAAAATTACTTTTTCGTTCTCCTACATCATATAGTAGCAACAAAATGAATATAAGAAACTGTACTTTCTAACATAATCTGCAAATACAACAAAATTATGCAGTAATTCTGTATTAACACATTATGTCAGAAGGCGTTGAATTATAATATTACGTGATTGAGCGGACATACGTGTTTATAATATGCGTGCGTAACGTTGCTTGCTTTATGATATACTACGACTGGATGGGATCTCTCAGTGAGACTCGAATGCGCCGTTGCCATTCATAAAGCCAATCCCCCGTTTGTATCTGGACCAACATGTATACACGAAAACCACCTGTCGGGGATTATACTACAGATTTAATATCTAAACAAAACAAACGGCAATAATTTGACTAGCGGTTTATAGTGTAATAGCTGTCATAAGCAGTGGCGAGCAAGGGAATTCCCTAATATCTTTAACAATATTCAAACTTTTTCTCTCCGCTTTCCTAATATGCAACATTTCCTTAAATTTAAGTCCTTACTTTTGTCACCTAGATGTAATACCTTGAGATCGACATTGTTAAACAAAGGATTATTCAACAACAAAAATTACTTGAGGTCGTTATTGGTAAACAATAAAGATCCCATCGAAAATCAAAATAAATCCAGAATATATCAAATCAAATGCGATGATTGTAATGCAATTTATATAGAACAAAGAAGTAGGAACTTCAATACTAGACTTAAAGAACATAAACGTAGTATATTACATACAAAATGTGACACAGATTTTGAACTGTATTTTGAGCACAGTATTTCGAATAATCATTCGTATATAAATGGGCCAGTCAAGTCGAAAAGTGTTGCAGAAGTAACTTAAAAAAGGGAGATCGAGACAATGCGCAACATTTGGAAGAAATTGTTGCTCCTAAAAAAATTGATAATATATTTACCAATGTGGTCAAATGTTATACATAAGTGCTTCCTTAAAGCTTCCTTGTATGCCAGCAGCGCACATCACATTTTAACACATTGAAGAAGTGTTTCTTTTCTGGAACAAATGTGCCAATACGATTGGACAAATTTATTTTTGAACACATAAAGGAACTAGACGATCCTATTAAACTTGCGTCAGCATTAAATGCCGTTGCAGTTAAGAAGGACCCAGCATTACAGAACGATACTATAGGACAAATGGTGTCATATGTACAATACAAAAAGACGGGATAATCTTCGAGTACCACTCAACACTACAACTTACCAGAAGGGGCCTACATCTTCGTGTATCTATCATCAATTGCCAGAGTGTCTTAAACAATTGATATATATATATATATATATATATATATATATATATATATATATATATATATATATATATATATATATATGATCACAGTTAGTGCCATAGGTCGTCAGGTATGTCAAATGGTTAAATAAATTATTACTATTACTATAACTCCCTTAATATTGAAGCACAATATTTTCTTTTTGCGGCAAAAATCGGCACAAAATTAGCGCAAAATGATAGCGTATACGAAATTTCAAAATGCAGTAGTGGCGGGGCTGGGGTCATGCCATGTCCAAAGTTCAAAACGTTATGACCCCATTAATATTGAAGCACACAATGTTGTTTTTGCGGCACAAAACGGCACAAAACGAGCACAAAATAATAGCGTAAACAAAATTTCAAAATGCCGAGGTGGCGGGGCTGGCATGTCCCCAGCCCCGCCAAAAAAAAGCCATTATAGCTCAGTTAATATTAAAGCACAAAATTTTCTTTTTGCGGCACAAAACGTCACAAAATGAGCACCAAATGATAACGTATAGGAAATTTCAAAACCCAGGAGTGGCGGGGCTGGGGACATGCACCTGTCCTCGTGCAGGTAGCCGCCATAATGGTCTGTTAACAGGGAAAATGTGAATAGCATCCACATTGAATCTTCGAAAAGAAGTGATGCAGTATGAATAAAATTTACGAAGACTGACAGTAATTTAAAATATTGTAATACATTTATTAGATACCATCCCTGCAAAAATCTCTTTGGAAATCAAATTAAGCAATATCTACAGAACAGTTTTCAATTGCATGAAAAGACATTCCAGACACAATTTTTCTTTTATTCCAGTAAAGCTCATACTTTTTAGGGCTAGATCAATATGATAATTCGTTCGATTAGAGATCATTGCGGTATTTTCAGTTGTACTTGATTTTGGATTTCGTTTCTATGGCACCTACATAAACGACAATACTTATTAGCGTAAGAGCTTTCAATAAAACCGAATATACAGTTTAAAGCTACATTATCTTAGAAAATCAACGCATCATATTCATCTGTTATTTTGGAAAATATTATCTTGCTACCAAATACTTTTAGATCCATGGTATAAAAAAGCATATCCAAGAAGAGACTGTTTTTGGAAATTGAGCCTGAGACGTGTTTTCTTTTAAGAATTTACTTTTGCTTTGCTTAACCGTACTGTACTAAAATACATTGCAATGCAATTATTTATTACTAGAGCCGGGTAACAGGGAGCCGTGCCATAGCCGTACCTACCTAATATACAAAAACAATAGTAAGAAAATAGAAAAAAAAAATAACAGAACTAATACATAATTATAATATGTGAAAAGTAGTGACACTCACCCTTTTAAGCAGCCTTGGCTACGGAACAGTAAAACTAGAACCACAATTATCAGTATTAACATCATATGGATAAGAGTGGCAAAAAGTTGACACCATTAGATGTGTTTCCACAGTTGTGTCGGTGAGCGATATTCGCCGTGGTGAGAAAACGGGTTTATATTTTGAAAAAGAGCGTTCAACATCTACCGATGTTATACATGCATAATGAAAATACTCTTTATACTTAGTCAGTGGATTATTCGATACACCATCACAAATTTATTTTAGTGTGCTAAAATCAGGATCTTTCTGTGGCACACGCTCGAACTTTTCTAAAACGCGATTATATTTTGCGTCATGTATAGTCAGTAGCTGTGTATGCACTCCGTCCATAATTTGCAGAGGCTCCAATAATGATAACGATCTATTTCGTAATTGGTCTATTGCGTCAGCCAATCCTTTATAGTAGCTACGAATATTTTTTAAATCTGTTTCAACGGAAATATCTTTAAATTTCGACTGGCTCTCCTTAGTAGCTGCAGCTTCGGCAGGATTGAATTGTGCAACAACAACTTTTACTACTTTGAAATGTTCAGCATAATAAAAAGCTGCCTGCAACCATGCTCCCCAACGTGTAAGAATTCGCTCCGGTGGTTGACGAACACCAGGACACTGTGTGAAATGATCGTAGGCGTTTGGGAGATTTCAAAAGTATTTTTTTTTGTGCTTGCTATCAATGCATCTACCTCGGGAGAGCATTGTCGAATGGTTTCTGCCACAAGATGTAAAGCATGCACTTTACACGTAATATGTAAACACTTGCAACCATGTTCAAGTACAGAACGGCCTACCGAACGCATTATCGCTGCGCCATCGCTCATAAACATCAACACTTTATCTTTTGAAATTTAAAATTTTTCCAACCTACTAAGTACAACCTTCCTAATTGCTGCAGCAGTACTCTTGTGGTCTTCGGCTAGCTAGTAACAGTGGTAATGTAGGTTTACTAGGGTCTAGTATGCGTACCGTAATATTTACAATTGATTTTTTTTTACAGTCTGGTGTCTCGTCAACACATAACCAAAGAAACTGTTTTTTCAATATGCGTTTCATTTTCTATTCCGCGTCATCGCGTACAAATGCAACGTTCTTACGTGCCGTTTTCTCCGTTGGCAACCGCAACTCGGGATTGTATTTGTCCCAAAAGTTCTTAAACGATTGTTTATCGAGTAAGCCTAGTGGCAAATTACAGTCTATCAACATAAGAATTACATAAAAAATTGCACTTCTCGGTGGCATGCACAAGTTTCATTTTCTATGCTGTGCGGAATTTACGTGTCTTGTACAGTTCCACTTCTTATTTGACATCAAATTTATTTTGCACACTTTACAAACTATCTTACTCCCGTTGTAAAACAAATCGGGAAAGTCGAAAGTTCACTAAAAACTACAATTAATAACAACATCTGTATCAATCAAATCAAAACGCACTACACTAAATAATAACTGCAATTAATAACTACGTCTATATCAATAAAATCAACACGCCCTATCCGCTATCCAATGCTAAACTGAACTGAGTGATGATGATTTGTCGTGTCGTATCATAATCGACCAGCACTCCCCGCCCACCTAAACACAGTCACACCGCCGCTACGATTGCTCTCCGGTTACCGGCTCTATTTATTACCTGTTTTACAATAGTCGTATTTATAATTATGAAATATAATTATTAAAGTAAAAAATTGTGAATTTAACATTCTTGCGTGAATTAATATTTTTATTTGGTTAAATAATATGCTGGGATTTCAAATATTTTATAATTTATTAAACTTGTGTGAGTAATGAAATTATAAAGAAATTTAGCTTTAAAACTTTGTACAATGTTGGGCATTAAAAATAAACTTCAATCTCGGCTCACGACTAGTGAGTCACCAGAACCATCACCACGAGTTAATAGCAATAAGTTGCACAAATTTAACTCCAGACTTCAGACAACTAGCTTTTCCAATAATGTTGCACTGTTGTCGATTACTGAATAAAATTTAATTTAATCTGTTCTTGTCTTATTTATTGTTTGACAATTTAATTAAACTGAATTGGTTGGCAGCCACTGTCTGCCTAGTGGACCGCGACAGTGTTGTAAATTTTTGAAATAGTCTCTCAACAAAGCTAATTACTGACCTCTGCCACAGTACCCAACCGTAACAGTGCTCAGGCGTTCAGCAGGATTTTTGTCTCTGCACCTCTATCATTATTCGCGATGTCTCATCGAAAGCTCTACGTAGATTTAAAGGATTTACTGTATTGGCTAGTCTCCTTGTTATTCGATTTTCCATGTTAAGGTTCATATTAAAGTCTCCGACAACGACAATTGCTTTATTTAAGTCCTTTTCAGCTAATAGCGACAGCAGTTAGTAAAGTGTCCTATGCATATGCATGGTCAACGTCAAGGAGGAGGTTCCAGTATCGGCTGAGACCGGCCAAGGCCAACCCCAAGATCATGCCAACCCTGAGGTCAAGGGTCATCGCCAGGGTCAAGGCTTAAACTAGGTCAAGGTTAATGAGGAGGTTGTAGAACGTGGAGGTTCCACAATGTAAAAACTACATAATTAGTTGGGAGGTGTCAAGGTCAGAGGATATATCACAACTAAGACCGTATCTCAAGGTTTGTTAGAGTTACTTCGTGTGGAAAATGTTGTGGAATTCCGTTTAGCGCTTTTAAAAAGTTTAAGGTATGAAAGATTTTATAAAGGGATGGTTGATTATTTAGTTGGAGGTCATACTGGCGCAGCAGATTTAAATGCAGAAGTACAGAAAATGTTGAATGGAGTGGTGTCCGAATGTGCTTGCATAACAAAAGAGTTTTTAACGTATGGATTACAACAAATTTATAATGATGTAGATGTCTTAAGAAAAATTTGTTTGTAATTGCTAACAAGATTTATTTGCTAATAAAATGGTGATTAATAAATGTTATTGCGTTTTATTGGGAGTATAGAATGAAAAATATTGGGAAGTAAAATTGAGTATGGAATTTAAGTATTACTTTGTCATGTTGTATGCTATTTGAATAGTTGCTGTTTCTGTACGCAGTTTGGATAAGTTATCTTTATTAATATGGGAACTGGAGGAAAACGTATCAGCATAAATCGAAAAGCTTCCTTTGGAACTTCATATACCAGGATATAATTTTTGCGGTCCCGGAACAAAATTGAAATTCCGCATTGAAAGAGGCGACCGGGGGGTGAATTTGTTGAGTGAGGCTTGTAAAGAACATGACATAGCTTATTCTGATTCAAGCGATTTATCTAAACGTCATGTTGCGGACGAGTTATATTAGAAAGCTGTGGAACGAATTAAGTAAGGACGCAGGGTTGGAGGAAAGACTTACGGCTTCTGTAGTTGCGGTTGCAATGAAAGGTAAAACAAAATTTGGTATGGGTATAATGCGGAAGTATCGAAAAGGTGGTAGGAGCAGGAGTAGAAGGAGAAATAGAATAGGAAATCGAGTAGGTAGTAGCATTTCATTTTTACAGGCAATGAAGAACGCACGTAATGCAATAAAACATATTGGTAAGAGGAAGGGCGTTTTAGAGAATGCAAAAGTCGCATATCAGAGTTTAATTAAATCTGGTGGAAAGATATTGCCTCCTCGTTCAAGAATAATTGCTATACCGAAAAAAGGCGAGTTTTTACAACTAATTCCATTATTTGCTGCTTTGGGGGCCTTAAGATCATTAGGTGGAGGTGCTGCAGCAATTGCTACAGCAGTGAGTGCCGCTAAAGCTGAAAGGGATCAACTGGCGGAAGCAAAACACCATAATCTTGCCATGGAGTAGAAGGCTGTTGGTAAGGGTTTATATATGAAACCCTCTAAGGCTGGGTGCGGTTTATCCATTGGGAGTGGGTTATACATTAGACCCTACAAAACCGGTTGTGGGGTGTACATTACAAGCGGTGATGTGTCAAAAACCGGTTAAGCAAACTACCTCGAAGACCCTTGTCTGAGAACGATCTACAAAAATTTGTAAAGAAGTGGAAAATAGGGAATTTTCTAGGTATATTTAGTCGAGATGCATTACCGAGAGTTATACGTAAAACGGAAAAAGGAATAGTTAATTTAGATGATAATGTAGGAGAGGGAACTCACTGGGTGGCATATACGAAAAATGGTGGTGTAATTAAATATTTTGATAGTTATGGAGATTTAAGACCTCCGATTGAAGTGGAGAAGTATTTATTATCGAACGATGGTGGTGTTATAGAATATAATTATAAAAGATATCAAGATAATACCGACTTTTGTGGTCATCTCTGTTTGTTCTTTTTGAAAGGAATAATTAATTGAAAGAAAGTGTATAATTAAATAAAGGAAGATGGAACGTAATAGTAGTGAATATGTGAATGATTTGGCTTTTGTTTTATCCGGAAAGGGATCTCAAGTGGAATGCATGTTTAATCCTCCTATATATTTAAGTGGTGAATATGAAATGTGCATGTTAAGTTTGCAAACTTATAATTCTATTCCCAGCGTAACACATAAAAATAATGTATTTCGCTATCATAGTAGGAAAACAAAAACCTGGATCGATGTACTTATACCGGAAGGTACTTATGACATACATGATTTGGAGAAATATATTGATTGGTGATCAAGTACGAAGTAAGAAGAGTGATACGGATGATTTTCTATTACGTGGAAATAGCAATACAATGAGGGTATACTTGAAGTACACGGTCGAAATTGACCTTACGGCAACCAATTCAATCGGTCCGTTGTTCTGTTTTCATCCCAGAATCATTCCTAGAAGCACTTCTGCTATTAGTGACGATGTAGTTGATATAAATACAATAAGTGCCATAGATATCATGTGTAATGTAGTGGATAGCTCATATATAAATGGGGAACCTTCGCATATTTTATATCATTTTTACACAAACGTCGCACCCGGCTTTAAGATAATAGAAGTTCCGGATGAAAAAATTTATATGCCAGTTGAGTCATATTATCATTCCAGCTGTGGATCAGACAGGACGTTTAATCGAATTAAGAGGTGAAAAGTTGACGTTATATTTACGACTTAGGGGGAAGGTGTGAATATAAATATTCTTAACGGTAGTTAGATTGAAATAAGATGAGGAACAAGAGTAGGATCGGTAACATGTTATGGACTAAGACGTGGAAATTTACACGAAGATCGTCAAATAAATTGTGGAAGATGGCTGGTGAAACAATGTTATCACGTAACTTAAGTTTGAATGTTGAAAATAAAAGATTTTTAAGGAGTTTGGGGTATACAGTATTATTATAGAATGATTTAGAAGAGGGATAAATTATATGAATGTAATAATTATATGAAGCGATGGGGGGTGAGCCACCGCCTCCGCCCCCGGGGGCGGTGGGTATGTTGGCGGAGTAATACAAAAGGGGGAGTGGAGCGCTCATAGACTCTTAAAATTATCGGCGTTGCTTCAAACTGTTGTAATGTTTTCACATATTTTCCATGCTTATCGCTGATATTATTTTTGAAGGAAATCACTATTAAGGTGAATACGATTTCTATGATAATTTGCTTCCCCGAGAGGAGACCGCCGGCGCCTCCGCAGGGACCGACGACTCCGCAGGGTGCGACGACTCCGCAGGGACCGACGACTCCGACACCGCAATATTCACGGGCGATTTGTACCTGATTTATACCAACAAATTATTTTTGTTTTGAAGCGTTATTTTCATATTTATTGTTCTATTGATCTTTAAATATCTTTATTCTCATGATTGAGGGACAATTTGTTATTTATTTCTTTTGTTTAGGCCAATCAACAAGACAATTTCGGGTCTGTTCCAGAAATTGATGAACTATATGCTGAAAATGTTTTCACCAACATTTGACCATGGATGACGGACGAAGCAATTGAGAAAATAGTGCAGGATGTGCGGGGAGAGGATGTACAGTTCACGGAATTGGGTGCCTCTACGATGCAACCACTTGCTGTAGTTGAAACTGTAGCAACCGCATATCAGGAGCAACTTCCATCAATTCTATTGTTCCAACTGCAGTAGAATCTCCGTCATTACTTTCACAAAGCAATACTATTTCACCATTACGCTTTACCTATTTACCTACCGAAATATATCCTCCCTATTTACCTGCTGAGAAGTACAACAAATTGAGTAGAGCAGAAAGAAATGAACTGACTGCCCAACGAAGACGTACTAGGACAATGGCTACACCAATTTGTCGTACGACCGGTGATAAAGTTAGGAACTTACTTCTAGGTAACGAGGCAGAGAGTTCTAGCGGAGTAATGGCAACTCCAATACGTCCACAGCCAGTTGATACATCATCTTTGATGATTATAACACCACAACCCCAGGTTGTTGTTAAATCGACTCTTTTATCTAATTCTTTGCGTAGACCTATTCTTTTAGCTTTATTGGGACAAGCAGCAGGTCCCTCTATGTCTTCTACTCCACAACTCGCACTACCTGTAGTACTCTCTACGTCTTTTACTCCGCAATCCGCGCCACCTGCAGTACCCTCTATGTTTTCTACTCCACAACCCGAACCACCTGCAGTACTTGAGTCTGAAAGCAATCAGCATTTCACAATCGATCCTGTTCAACTCTTCTCATCTTCCCAAAATTCAGTAATCACTGCAGGTCAGCGTAGCCCACCCAAACCTAGTCCCATCTCAATCTACTCTTCCCACGATCAGTTATTGTTGTTTGCTTGTTCCTCATTCCACCCACACATCACTTGTACTCAAATTCCTCAAATCCTGCCACCCACCACTTCTAGCCAAATTCCTCAAACCGAGTCAAATCCTTCACGAAATATTATTACAACGAGCTTAAAGAATTACCTGACGATTTAATGTCGCACCTTGAGGGAAACTCGTTGAATTCGTCGTGCAGCAATTAATTTCGATGAAAGAACCAATTGATAATGTCATCGCTGGCCACGACATGGTTCTTAACATTTTTAACGGTGCCATTAAGAGTAACATTCCAACAAATGTTCCTCTTAATGAGAGAATTCGATCCCTCCAAAAGGCGAGGAACCTATTGGATAAACAGAGAAGCTTGATTGATGAATTTTCTTCATGTAATCAAGCTTTAAGACTGGACTGACCTCATGACTGACCTCAGGACTAACCTGCGAGACCATTTTAGGAAACATTTACAGTATGCTAATTTATTATTTCCCGACAGACTCTTAAAATTATCAGCGTTACTTCAAACTGTTGTAATGTTTTCACATATTTTTCCATACTTATCGCTGATATTATTTTTGAAGGAAATCACTATTAAGGCGGATACGATCTCTATGATAATTTCCTTCCCCGAGAGGAGACCGCCGGCGCCTCTGCAGGGACCGACGACTCCGCAGGGACAGACGACTCCACAGGGACCGACGACTCCGCACGGTCCGACGACTCCGCAGGGACCGACGACTCCGGAACCGCAATATTCACCGGCGACTTCGGCGCCACCACCGTACTCGCCGGTGACCCCTGCACCAGTCCTTTCGCCACAAACGCTGTCGGCTCCACAACGGCTAACGAGGAGGGAGCTGATGGAGAGATACCGAGAGACGAGGGCGGCTAACCCTCCTCCTCCTGTTGATTGATAAGGTCTGGGACTAGTCCAAGACCCATAATATTATTTTATATTATTTTATATTTTATATTATTTTATATTTTATATTATTTTATATTATTTTATATTATTTTATATTTTATATTATTTTATAATATATATATATATATATATATATATATATATATATATATATATAACATTATTTTTGTGTCTTATTATTTATGGTTTTCCTATATTCTAATACATACCTGAAAATATGAAGAAAATATTAAACATAATATATGTCTTTTAGAATTTTGTATTGGTGTGTATTTGGCATTGGGAAGGTGCAGAATGCGGTTAGAAACGCAACAATTATCGTTACCTATCGATAACTATGATCTGCTGTTAAATGCGAAAACTTTTATCAGACATAGTAATCCTTTCGGTGGAACATGTAAGAGAGTTCTAATTGTTGGACCCTCAGGGTGTGGTAAAACAAATACCCTTCTGACTCTATAACTACACCCGAATGGATTTCGCTTTAAAAATATCTATATTTGTTGTATATCTCTTCAACAAGAAAAATATGAGTATTTTCGATGTATACTAAAAACTGTTCCGGAAATAGGTTATCATGAACATACCGACGTAAACTGCATGCTTACTCCTGATCAAGTTTCTAATTATTCTGTAGTAAAACAATTTTTCTCTTTCGGTAGACATCGCAATTTAGATTGCATATATTTAATTCAAACATATAGTGCAATCCCTAAACAATTATTAAGGGATAATGCTAATCTTCTAATTTTATTTCAACAAGATGCGACTAATTTGAAACACGTACATAACGATCATATTCACGATATAAACTGCGAACAGTTTCTAAGCAGGTGCAGAATGTGCTGGAAGAAATGCTTCGGTATGCTGCTTATCGATACCGATTGTAAATTCAATGAAGGTAGATATCGATTAGGTTTTGACACTTACATACACTTGTAAACACTACTTCGGTTACATAAATTCTTTATAATCCATTACATTTTTATGTCTGCTTTAGTATACTGCTATCCGTGAAAGAGTGAAGATACATTCATGGAAGAAACATTAGTAAACGGTCTAGTGAAAGCCAGCGAAGCTTTAGAACAAAAAATTCGAACTTTGAAAACTGATGTAGCGCGGCCTCAGAGAATAATCGACATTCATTACGTCCCCATAACACAACCTTTGCAGGAAATTGCTAAGAAATTAGAAGTTACTGATACCACCACGAAAAGTAAAACCAAACCAAAAGACATTAGTTCAGAAGTAGAAGAATCCTGGTCAGACATTTTTCCGGAGAAAAGTTATGCGTTTCCAGGAACGTCAATTATACGACGAAGTGCTACTTCTAAATGAGGTAAACGTGTGTCATAGTTTAGTCAAGGTACTCACTCTTCTCCCAGCAAGCAACAAATTTTATTTGAAACAGAGATACCTAAGCGAGAAATTAAAGTTAAATCAATGGCGGAATCGTCTGAGCCGAAATCTCGATTGTCAACATTATTCACCCAACCGACATTCTTAGAAGATACATTCATAAGGGAAAAAAGTGGTAGCAGAATAAAAAATGGTGATGAAGATGAAAAGGACGCAAGTGAAAGTTTAAATTTGTATAAATCAATGGCTCACGTTGTATCGCTTTTGCAAACACAATCAAGCAAGTCAATAATAGCAAATAAATCCCTAAATAAAACTTTATTAGAAATAGATGTAGTGAAAGAAGCATTACGAGACCGTGATCCTATTGTACGTCCGTATCTTATAGGTTTGATGACAGATGAAAAAGATGAATTCGATGAAAAATATGGTGTACGTGAGGTTGATGGAACGTTGAAAGTAGAAAACGCAGATGTCGGATTTAATGGGCCGAACATTATAATTGGGAAGTTTACTTACAAAGTTACTAGGGGTTTATTGGAATTACTTTTTAAAAAGAAACCGGGAAAGTTTTCATATGCGGATGCTAAGAATTACAAATTCTAGGACTACGAAATAAAGTGCCTCTGAGAAAGACGGTTGTGCCAAGGAGCAATATTGAATATAAATACTGGGACGATGCAAATGAATTGTGCGATAAGTTGAAACTGCTTATTGCACCGGAAAATGCTGGTCATACTGGGCATGGTAATGAGATCTTGGCGATAATTGATGAACTGAAGGAATCCAAAATTATTAAGTAGTAAGTTCAGTTTATTGCGTTATAAGAGTCTTAAGAGTCTTGGTTGTTAATTAATTAATGTATCTGTGCCGATCGTAGCTGACAATGACAATAGATAAGTTTGGTAGACATATACATAAACATATCATAAAAAGGCATTTGATTGATGGGGGTGTTCTTACGGATTTTCTCAAACATCCTAAAATAAAAAAGGTATTAGAAGTGGACGCAGAGAACATTCCTGCGAAGTATGTTATTCAAATATTCAGTGATGGTACCATTAGTAGTACGGTGGGTACTTATATGCAATCGAAATCAAAAAATTCTATTATATATGTAAATAAACTATACCAAGGAAAAATAGTTAATGTCCAGTATTCCCACAAGTCCTTAACATCGCTTCTCATTAATGGTGAACAATTCGAGCCGACAAAACCACATACATTAAAGAAGGGTGCAAAATTCGTATTAAAGTACATTGATCCAAAGCATGTACCAAAACAAACAGAGCCAGTATATGTAAAAGTGGTAGTCGAAGGAAATGTCATCAGTTAAGAGGGATGTGGTAAACGAAATACACAAACTTGCTCGTAAGAGATTTCTTCGACGGCAAGTCATAATAAAAGGTTTACGCGACCTATTTCAAATAGATTTGGTTGAAATGATACCTTACGCCAAGGAGAATAAGAATTTCAAATATATTTTCGCATGCATTAACGCATTTTCCAAGTTTGCTCGGGCAATTCCAATAAAAAATAAAACATCGAATAAAGTGACGAAAGCGATGGAATCTATACCCTCAACGGGGAAAAAAAATGTTCCGAAAAATATTCAAAGCGAGCAAAGAAAAGAATTTTATAATACGCATTTCAAGAAACTTATGGATCGATATGATATTAATCACTATAGTGCCCATTCCAATTTAAAAAGTTCCGTTGTAGAACGTTTTAATAGAACGCTTAAAAATAAGATGTGGAAGGAATTAGTTTTAACGGTAATTACCGTTAGGTTGATATTTTGTACAAGCTTGTTGACAACTACAATAATACCGTGCACAGAACTACAGGATACAAGCCTGCCGCAGTTAATCAAAAAAATTCGAAATACATTTTGAAAGACGTTTATAGTAATATTAAGGTTGCTGATCCGTGAATTTCCAAATTTAAAATTGAAGACTCCGTTCGTATAAGTAAATACAGGCATGTATGTTTAAAAATGTATACACCAAACTGGACAAACGAAATATTCACTGTGCGAAAAATTCAAAATACCTATCCCAGAACATACTTATTGCGAGATTCTCAAAATGAAAACATCCTTGGAGGGTTCTACGAAAAGGAATTGATGAAAGTTAAACATTGCGATGTTTATCTAGTTGAGAAAATCATACGTCGGAAGAAGGATAAAGTTTTTGTTAAGTGGCTCGGTGTGCCTGATTCGCATAATTCCTGGATATATAAAGATAATGTATTGACTTAATTAAAAAATACGAGATCAATTATGATAATTTTTATTTAACAAATATACTGTGTACATTGCATACAATTACTATATTATAAATAACACTTAAATAAATATAAGTATTAACCAATTGACATAATTAAAAATACGACATCAATTATGATAATTTTTATTTAAATAGTATACTATGTTCATTATAAATAACATTTAAATAAGTATAAGTATTAACCAATTGACTTAATTAAAAAATACGACATCAATTATGATCATTTTTATTTAACAAATATACTATGTATACAATTACTACATTATAAATAACAATTGAATAAATATAAGTATTAACCAAAAATTAATATTAAATAAAAATCAGTGCTAAAATATTACTTGTTAAATTTTTGATCTAGAGGCAAATTTTCAAGATTAGCTATATCTAAAATTAATTTTTGTAAGTTTTCGTCCCGCGTTATATCTTCTATTTTGTGATGACCCCAAGCTAAGGTATTACTTTTATCAGGGAGGATATAACGCTTTTCATCTTTAGGAGAAAAAGCAACTTTATTCCGTATAAATAAATACATTCTTCTCATAATAGTTCCGTCATCTTCCACTACATTTTCGTAATCAGAAACACATAGTTTCTTATCAATAACATATTTCTTAACTCCTTTCGCCGTTTTAACTGTCTTTGTGAGCAATTTCACGCAGTAAGCTTTAGCACCCGTACCATAGAAACATTCAATAATTCCACCAGCGTATTCATCCTTCATGCTTCCTAGTCTAGGTAAACTGCGAGGTATTCCATGTATGTTTTGTTCCGCGAAATTCGAGGTGTCAAACCGGTTTAAATTATTTTTTATATCATTATAAACGTTATAATTCTTGACGCATATAATTAATGAATCTGTATATAGCAGCGAAACATCTGTATCATATAACGGCTTCGAAAAGCTATAGAAGAAATCATACATCACCCTCTTAGCTAGCTCAAGAATAGTAAAACCTACGTAAACAGGCTTTACATACTCTACACGTACTTGTGCTAATTCGATGGCGGTTAAAAATTCGCAAAATATCTTGCAAGATTTAAAATTTGGTTTTACAATGTAAGCCTCTGCCCCGAGTCTTTTATGAATAGTTTCCCAATGCGATACTAATTTTATATTAACTCGATTTTCAACATTCTCCATTGTTTTTCCAAATATACTATTTACAATTAATTTATAAAACTGTTTGAAGAATTCGTTGGTAGATTCGTTCCTTTTGATTGTGTTGAAGTCGATGTGCTTCTTTAACCACTTACTCTGCTTAAATCTAAGACCACGCCTAATCCCACACAATTTCAAACCATTATCCAAACATTGTTTCAAAGTTTAATAATGAATAACATAATTTGATTTATCGCGGAGGTTAGAAATCAATTTTCTATATTTAGAATTTGGTGGAATAACATGTTCGGGACAAAAGGGGAAATCGTTGTGCTGGTCGTGAAGATTCGTGGGGTATTCTAAGTCTACTTCGAAAACATATCCTATGTCCCCATCATCGTCTAAGGCTTGTACGTCCATTCTCATAAGTTCCTCCTTTGTTAACCATTTAAATTCATCTTGTGATAAGTGGAACGTCATTGCGTAACCATACAAGTTCGTCGCATCTAAATATATGTATTTTTTTTCTTCGGCAGAGTTAAATCCTGGCAAGAATTCGCTGTTGGAAATCTCCTTTCTTTTACAACACATGCTCACTTCACCCTGTATACCCCCCTTAAAAAATGAAGCATATCCACATCAGTTAGTAATTCCAAATTAATATCTGTCGTGCGTAACATGGCATCCCAACTTAATCCCGGTAAAGTAAAGTAATGTGCTGGATCTAGTTTGAAATTATCCATACAAATATTTCGAAAATTTTTGAAAACATCTGCAAGTGATAGCACATCCGATTGTACATATATATCACTATAATCTCCTAGTGATTTACATTCAAATAAATTCCAAATCCTTTCAGCCCAATTATAATCATCACCACATACGTCGCTTTCCGAAAGAATATCATAGAAATCGTCTTTATCGGGCAATCGTGGTAGGGAGAGGCGCTCATGAGAACTAACGTAGTTATATGGAAATATGCCTTTCTGTCGCATTAATTCAAATTTTTCTCAACCAAAATATCTTGCAACTTCTTTCCACTGTCCGTCGTCCAAATAAGATGAAAGTTTCTCCAAAGAGGAACTCATAAATCGAAATGAATCTAAGAATCTTAACTTATAGAATACTTTCTTTCTCTTACCATTACAATCGATTGTATCACCTACATGCACTTTCTTAGAAAACGACACGTATTTTTCTTTATTTTGCGTAATGACATCTACTTCTTTTTCCAATGCGCGTGATTTTACAAACAAGTGTGCATCATAATTCGATAAATTATGAAATATAATTGGTATATATCGGGGTTCTTTATAATTTATATTACATATCATATGTGCTGCACCTCGGTATAAACCACACAAATGATCATGGTCACATACTTTCTCTACAACTGACCCTATTTCTTTTCCGCAAATATGACACACCTTTGCCTCAGCCTAGAACAATATTCACACTCGGACATTTCAACTTGCTACCAACGAGAATAGATGAGACTGTCATTAACGTATTACGGACATGTCATTTTAAACCTCATATCCCCTCTTGAACTTGTTTCAAGGCGAACGACATCTCGGAGTTTTCGTTGAAATATACAACATTTCAATGTCTCCTTAGCCCACTACATACACATAAAGATACGAGGGATAAACTTGCAGAAGTCGCAATCACTTTTTATTTTAATCTATATATTTTTATTATTTATATCAGAAAGTTAAAGCTCGATAAACTAAAACTGTGTAATAGTAATTGTTAAACTATCGGCTTCATTATTTGAAAAATAGATATAACATAAATATCAATTATATCGACTATAATAACTTAGTGAGGTTAGACGCAAAGCAGCGGAATACTGAATCACACAAACGATTGCACTAGGTAATTATAAAATTCTAATGTGTTCACAATGTTTATTATGCAAATTGTAAATTCTAACATTGACATTAATATTAATAACACTAAATTATAATCAATAAATTCTATATTTATATATACATAATTACATAATTTAAATTAATTAAATTCATAAAAATCATGATTATCTAGTATATTTTGAGCTAATATTAACGTATCAGTATCAAAATCTACATCTTCTTCCTCTTCCGGCACTTCTTCCTCACTACCGTCCTCCATAAAAAAATCTTCCTCACTACCGTCCTTCATAAAAAATTCTTCTCCCTCTTCAATAAATTCCCCGTCACTGATACTATCCCAGACATATCCTCATCACTGATACTATCCTCCATGAGAGATTCATCTTCTACCTGCTCCATATCAGTATCAACAAATATTGTAGGAATTTCATTAAGCTCAGCATTAACCATTTCAAAAAAACCAAAGAATAATTCGCGCTCATTCCTTTTTCTTAATATAACACCTATTTTGAAATATCTTCTTCTTTCTTAATATCTTCTAAGTTCTCAAACTTCTGATATCAACAATACGTTCTATGTTATAATATACTAATTGAAACCCCCTCCATTAATCAGTCTGACCTTTACCTCGAGAATGACCTCACCTGGCTCTGACCCGATAACATTGACCTTGACCTCAACATTGGCCTTGATCGCAACATTGACCTTGACCTCAAATTTACCTTGACCTCAAGTTGACCTTGACCTCAAATTGACATTGGCCCCAAACTTGGCCTCGATCTCGACATTGACCTTGACCTTTACCTGGGGTTGGCCTTGACCAGTTTCAGCCGATTCTGGAACCTCCTCATTGACCTTGACCATGCATATGCATTGGTCAAGGTCCCAGAATCGGCTGAAACACTCTACTGCAGTTCATTTATTTTGTCATCGAGATTTACATTTCCGGATGGTGGCCTATATCAACTGCGCTATTACTCGTAAGTTCGGCAGCTGCTATCTCTATATCTCTATCAACTGACACAATGACCTATCCCTCTACCGCACGGATTTCCACTTTCAACATTAACATCGCGCCGCCAGGTACCTCATTCCCTCTGCAGTAGCAACTTATAATGTAATACGTACCCGTTACAACTTTCAACTTCCCTTGTGTTAACGTGTTTTGCCAGTGCTATTATATCAATTTTTTGCATTGCAATTCCAATTGTAGAGTGTCCAACTTGGTGGTCAAACTTTGTATATTGTAATTCAATGCTCTCAATTTCTTTTATATTTTGCAAGTATGATATTTTTAAGGAAAAGAAATTTTAGCTGATTCAAAATTTAATTTGTGAGAATTTAAAATATTGCCTATTTGATTTGTATCGTTATTGGCCGTGATTTTCAACAAATGCTATGGGTAAAAGAGGAGCGAAGAGACTTAGACTTTCTCAAATATATAACATTACATTTTGGCGCCTAACATTAAGGCAATTTAAACTTTCGATATTTTAAATAAGCATAAAAAATGTCGTAAGATGCTGAGAAAGCGGTGATGCTGCTGATATTAGGAAAGAATTTTGTTATTTTACAAAGTCTACGAAGGATAAGTTAGAAGGAGCATTCAGCGAATTCCGCAACATTATGGAATATATGCAAAATTGAATTGATGGGTTAGAAGCGAATAATAATTAAGTTAGAATCTAGGTCAAGATAATTGTGCTGGCGCCCAAGATCAAAGTCATGAGTCGAGCAAGAGTCAGGGCCCTCCGTAGGGTCAGGTTAATAAAGGGTGTTTCAGTAAGAGCGCAAGATTTGAAGGTTCAATAAAACATGGTTTTCTGTAGCAAAGTATTGAAATATTTATTGAGTTATAATATAGACATTGGGGAATTATGAATGGAACGCATCTGGTAAATGGCTGCCACGGCTTTGCTGGCACATGCGTACTCTTTTGGCGAAATTTTCAATAACGGTGTTGCATACATGTGGCGGTATTTCGTCGATACAGCGTCTAATCTCGGCCTTCAAAGCTTCGGTGGTCGCGGGTTTGCCGACATAAACCTGAGACTTCAGATAACCCCACAGCCAAAAGTCCAAAGGTGTTAAATCACAAGAGGATGGCGGTCAATTCTGGTCACCAAACCGGGAGATGACACGACCAGGAAAAGTTTCGTGTAAGACCGCCAATGTTTCACGGGCGGTATAGCAAGTGGCACCGTCCTGCTGAAACCACATGTTGTCGAGAGCAATATCGTGCAATTGAGGCACAAAAAACTGGGTTAACATAGCTCGATAACGTTCGCCATTCACCATTACTGCATTACCTGCCTCGTTTTCGAAGAAAAACGGTCCAATGATTCCTCCGGCCAACAATACACACCAAACAGTGACACGATTTGGATGCATTGCTTTTTCATGAATCATTCGTGGATTTTCTGAGCCCCAGACGCGGCAGTTTTGCCTATTTACGAAGCCATCGAGGTGAAAATGGGCCTCATCACTGAAGATGATTTTGGCCGCAAAATCGGCATTCACTTCTTGTTGTTCAAGGATCAAATTGGTGAACTCTCTTCGCTGTAAGTGGTCTGTAGGCAGGAGTTACTGAGTCAATTGGATCTTGTACGCATGGAGGCGCAAATCTTTAGTGAGAATACGCTGAAGGGTGGCTGTTGAAATGTCCAATTGTTGTGCACGACCACGAATCGACGTCCATGGGCTCTCGGCCACACTCTCGCATTTTTCACATCACTAACAGTACTTTCCAATTTTGCGATTATTCTTTTCACAGTAGATGACTTAAGAACATTATTTCGACCGAAAATTAGACGAATTTTACGAATTGCGGCAATCAAACTTTCACCATTTTGATAATAATGTTTAACAATCAGGACGCGTTGTTTTGTCGTGTAATGCTCCATGTTTACTAACTCCCATCTGTTTCCTATGGACTTGGCATGTCATAATCTTGTGACATCACCACAGCCAAGCTGGCTCGCAATTCAAATCTTGCGCTCTTATTGAAACACCCTTTAGTTCTGGTCCGAGTATTTCTGATATTCTGCATTCTAAATATTCTGATAATGTTTTAAACTAAAAGAGGTCTTACCGAAATTGTATGGTAAATATGTGCCCTTTCGCCGAATGAGCTTGTCGGGCTGCCCAGTCCGGTGCGGCCTAATTTTATATATTGAACCCGGCCCGGTGAAATTTTGTATATTAAACTCGATCCGGCAAATCAAGCCTGATCCCATATGCACCTCTAACTTCCACTTATTGCTATTTAAACACTATTTGTAAATGCATTACTTTTAGATCATTAGAATAGAGCTTAATTAAGAGCGGGAAGTTGTATTTGTAGTATTAATGAAACAAAATATACGATAAAATATGTTTTAATATATGTAAATTTAACAATTTGGGGTAATAATATAAATGTACATATAAATATTTAATTTTCTACGTCTAATATTTTCATTCTTAACAATTAATTTTGTCAAAATTTTTATTCGGTTCATCAGTGGATGACAAGTTTTCGCTCGAAGTCGCACTACTGCACATGAAGAAGGAAAGAAAACACTGATTAGACACCGAGTCAATTTTGATGAGTAATCCTTCTTTTTTCCTCTAGTTTATGGACACTAACCCGTTTCACTGGGACGATATCTGAAAGGAAAATTTGTAATATACAGGTTGTTCAAAGTTATCGGGCCACCATTGTTAACTTTGTTATTACTGTACCTACGATGTTGGTTCAATTAGCAAAGATGTAGTGATTTTTTTGCTGATCACGAAGGTGTTGCAAAAAGAACAATTGCGCATTGCATTTCAGCGCTAACTTGAATTGTTTACATTTTTTAAATGAACACCCAGTATATTTTTCAATTATTCGATAGGAAATGAAACTCTGCGTAAAATATCCTTATAGTACCATAGCACTAAAATGGAAAACAAAAAAGATACGATGAAATGTATAATGGACAATTGAAACAGTAATTTTATTATTAAAGCAGCTATTGAGATAATCGAAACGTGAAAAATATGTAATACATTTCGGCCAATAAAACGGTGTAGTAAAAGAAAATACACATCGTATTTCAGCATTTGGTTAAATAACTTGCTTTTTTTTTAAATACCCTCTATATTTTTTCACAAATCGATAGGGAGTGACATTTCAAAAAAATTACTCTTACGCCATAGAATGTACTTGTAATTACTGTTGTTGTTTATAAAATGTTATAAAAAAGACACACAGCTTCATTCAACGTACCACGTCCGTTGGTAAGAGCGTTTGTACTGGTTTGTATTTAAAAGGTACATGTAGGTGTGTTTTGGGAATTTCGTGAATAATACCTATGCTAATATTCACTCCCTGCATCACTTCACGAATGGAGCTGGTAGGATTAGCTTCAAAGTAGGCTAGAATGTCTATCTCCACTTCCTCGTTTATGATTACGCTTTTATTAAATCGCTTAGCTTTAAAGATGTACTCGTTCTCGCGAAACGTAGAAAGTATATTCCAATAGCCAGTATCCCATCCGGAAATGTTCCGCTGTAATACTGCAGGGTCCTTTCGCAGCTTCAACTACATGCAAAATACGTCCCAAGCATATCACACTTACTAACAATAATAATAATAACAACCATAGAACACATAATCAACACAAAAGGAAAAAATAAGTAAGAAAAAACGAATGCAAAAAGCAATTATTCTCACCAATAAGTTCCTCTAGTTGATCTCAATGCCGAACAAGACTTGCAAAGTGTCAAAAAAACTTTGATTTGTATTTTAAATCGTTCATCTTGAAAACTACCAAATCTCTTTTGTCTCTTATTCTGGAACCTTTGCATTATAAGGGTTATTATTTATTTGAAATGTCACTCTCTATCGACTTGAAAAACGTACGACGTGAAAAAATATACAGGGTTTTTCATTTTCTGCCGAATAATTGAAAAATATACGAGGTGTTCAATTTAAAAAATATAAACAATTCAGGTTAGCGCTGAAATGCGATGTGCAATTATGTTTTTTCTCAACGCTAACGACGCTACGATAAGGACGCTGTTTGGCTCAATGTTTCGATGATACCTCTGTCACCTTTTTCTGGAGCGTGTTGCTGCCGGAGTGTGATTCCTGGCTGCCGTCGCCGCGCTTTTATCCGTTACTGCAGATGACGTGGAATGGGATGGGTTCGTGCGCGCTCGGCTGCGCGTAGTAGGTCCGGCTATAGGAGTAGAGTTCTTTCTTCGATCCATATAGTTTGGTATACTCGCGTTTAGTGTGTGTGTTGTTGGTCCTGAAGGTTTTAGTCATCGTGTTGCTAGGATCGGCGTCCAAGTCGTAGAAAGTGGCTGAGCGTCGTCCCGTTTCTTCATGTTGTCGGGTCGCTTGTTGATCTCTATAGCTTCCCTTATGGTCCTTTTCCTTTTTGGCCACCGCAAGTTTGTGCTTCTCCTTGCGCACCTTGATTCTTCGGTTTGTTTGGCCTATATACATTTGCTGCCAGTCGGCACAAGGTATTTCGTAAAGCCCTCCCTTGGCTGTCTAGGGGTATCCTTTCTTTGTAATTTTTGATTGTGTCGCCCAACTTTTGCTCTGTTGTGAATACCCTGCATATGTTGTGTTTTGCACTATGTGCCATGTCTGATAATGTCTGTGATCTCGATATGAGTGTGTTCATGACTGAGTTGTGTTGTGATGGATGCATTCAGGTATCTGTCCGTGTGGGTCACTTTTCCGTATACTATATGTCCCAGTGACCCGTTCTCGTTCTTGATTACCAAAACGTCCAGGAAGGGGAATTGGTTATGGTCTTCTGTTTCCATAGTAAACTGGATTTTGGGATTTATGCTGTTCAGATGTTCCAAGAAATCGTTCAGTTTTTGCACTACATGCGGCCAAATTACGAAAGTGTAATCTACATACCGTAGCCTTAGCTTTGATTTGTAGACTGCAGTGTTGATGGCTTGAGCTTCGAATTTCCCCATGAATACGTTGGCAATGATCGGAGATAGTGGTGACCACATTGGTACCTCTTGCATTTGTTTATATTATTGCCCGTTATAGATGAAGTACGTATTCGCGATGCAGTATTTGACTAAATTGATGAGGTACTCTGGGTAAAGTTCTTTCTCTTCCAGCGCTGTTATAGCTTCTTCTACAGGTATTTGGGTGAACAGTGATTTTACATCGAAGCTGGCTAATAGGTCCGTTTCTTGGGGCGTTTGTTGTTTTAGTATTTCGATGAAATGATGGGCGTTCTTAACAAAAGAGCTCATTCCTTCTGCTAATGGTTGTAGTTCGTTCGCCAAGTATTTTGTCAGCGCTTAAGTTGGAGATCCGATGGAACTGACTATGGGTCGTAACGGGACGTCTTCTTTATGTATTTTTACGGTCTCCCAAAAATACATAAAGAAGACGAATCCCTCCCACTCCACGTCACCTGCAGTAATGGATAAAAGTGCGGCGACGGCAGCAAGGAATCACACTTCGACAGCAACACACTCCAAAAGAAGAATATATACAGTTATGCCAGATGACGTTATTCCTAACTGTACGAGTTTTTCTCAATTATCTCTAAAAATTCAAATATAACAATATACTTTCCTTGTGTTGTGATTGAAGAGTTTTTACAGACTAAAGTAGTGGCGAAAACCGCATAGTGATATCTTTTTCCTTTTTCCAGATAATAACGAAAATAGCCCATTATCAGTAATAATTTCCGTATCAGTTACAAATATCTATAGACTTAATAATATCGAAACCTATCTTAGTTGGCCATGAAACAAACGATTAATAACTTTTACTCTTTTACACACATAATTGTATAGGTATTAGTTTAATATGACTGTTTTTTTTTTTTTATCACTTTTAAAATAAATGTAACAAAATCTAGTATGATTTGAATACCACAGCAGAATTTAGCATGTTATGGAAACAATTTTTTATTTGACAATTGTGACAAGTACATAGAATTTTACTGCGCACTGGCTCTTAAAGATTGCTGCTTAGCCGTTGAATGATAAAAAATTTCGTTTTCTAATGCAGAAGCGTATGATATGCTCCCAGTGTATTTTCAATGTTTTGAAAACGCGTGTATTGTTGAACGTGAATATGCCCTTGAGTATCCAGAAAGAAAGCATTTCAGCCGAGAAATATTACGTGAAACAGGGTATGTTCAACCTCGTGGAAATCATACTAGAGCACGTGTAGCTAGAACTGAAGCTAATGTGATAAATGTCCTTGCATATGTTGAAGTTCATTCTCATACAGGCACTAGAGAAATGTCTTCCGTTGTAGGTAAAAGTAAGTAATTAATTCATTGCACGCTAATAGACAGTACGTCACACCCATACAGATTTTGACCATAGACTCAATAATTGTAACAGGTTAAAAGATATCTACTATAAAGACGCTGCCTTCCTACACTGCGTGTTGTGGACTGATGAAGCTACTTTTGCTAACGATGGGCCGATAAATTGGCATAATATACATTATTGGTCCAGAGTAAATCTTCATTGGATGAGAGAGGTTGATCATCAACATACGTGGAGTATAAATGTTTAGTGTCGCATTTTAGGTGATAAAGTTATTGGACCATTTATTTTTGAAGTCAACTTAAACAGCGGAACGTACTTAAACATTTTACGTAAAGAATTACCAATACTTTTAGAAGATGTTTCGTTGGAAACTCGAAAAACACGGTGGTTTCAGCATGACTATTAGTACTGGCTTGGTTTTGCATTGTTGTCATTTATTTATTTTGTAACTGCTACATTTTGCTATTGTTATCATTCCTTTGTTTCATGGCCAACTAAGATAGGTTTCGATATTATTAAGTAGGTATTTGTAACTAATAGGAAACACACTTCTTTAATTCTTGTGAAAACTACAGAAGTTGTAACAGGTTTAGTTTTACATGATTCGGCAAGCCTGCGACACTTATTACTCACAATATGATAAAACGTGTTTGACCAAAGTGGTAAGTAATTAACTAAGCTTTTTAATGGAGCCTTTAAAAGTATAGTTAATCCTGGAACTTTTGCCAGCTATTTTAAAATTTACAGTTGACCCTAGCAAGTGCGCCCCCTGGCGGCCATACTTCGAATTTGAAAATATTTTCATTGGATTTCCGCACTATTAGTGGGATACGCTATATATATATATATACAATCAATATTAAGCATCAATATATCTTAATAACATGTGTGAATGAGAGTATCTGATAAAGACACTCTAATTGCACATTTTTTGTTGAATTAATTGCTAAACCGCTTCTACAGAAGTAAACAAATCTTACTGCTCCACATTCTGAAACGGTAGCAGTTAATGTGGAGCAATACGATTATTATACGAATAGTATTAACTAACCTTCTGTTTTGAAAGTATTCATCTAGAAATACATAACGTCCCCCGTTTCCTTTTTATACTAATTTTGAACGACAGAAGCTAGCGTTTTTAGAAAAAAACGGTCATTTTCTATTTTTTTTTTATTTTTCAGAACTAACTTTGGTGTTAACAACAGTTCATTCCCGGTGTCACCGGAAACGACACCAACTCTTTGATCTTAAATTGAACAACAATATTTTTACGTTTTTGAAAAAGCAATTGTAAGACGAATCCAACAATCCAACCTTAATTTAAGAAACATGGCAACATTCAACAATGAAAATATAGTCTGTTCTTGTTTTTATGCATAGTTGACTATAAAAATGCGCCAAATTTACGCAATCACATTAATTGTCCATTTCTGTCTCAATCCCAAAAAACGCCAACTAATTCTTGTTATTCATAGTTATTAAATGGTTGCGAAAAGCACCCATATCAGGCTCGCCAAAAACTGCAAAAATAGTGCTATCGTTCAGCAGGAGAAGTACCTTAGATTACTGGAAGCATTTTTGACAGGTCATGTAGCTCTAAAATACCACTTATTCAAATTAGGAAAAGCTGAAGATCAAATCTATGCCAAGAAGAACTGGAGACAGCAGAACACATTTTATGTATATGTGTAGCCATCAGTCACACACGACAGGAACGTTTCACTAGGCCAATAGTCATACCTACTGTACTAAAGGAAGAAGATCATAGAGTAATACTAAGATTAACTAAAAGTCCTAACACCAACAAAGGCATTTTGTTACAATAGATCTATTAAGGTCGTAGTGACTAAAGGCATCTGTACCATGGCCCAACTATAATAGTAATAATAATTAACGCTTGCCACGAGCGGTACCGCGCATCGGCGTAGAATCAGTTCGGACCGAGAGGAACGGTAGTATTACTTCGTCTGCGGAGCAGTACGGACATTTTCCTTGCCGGTCATTTGCGCAATTGTTTATCTGTCCTAGAAAAATTATGATTTCGTCAGCAAAACGACCGCGGTCGGACAAACTTCGAAAATTTATTGCAGAAATTCCAGACTTAATATATCAAGGTGCTAAAATTAAATGTGTAATCTGTAAAATCCCGTTAATGTGTTGGTCCAGACAACATTGTCTACGACACGTAAATAGTGAAAAGCATGTCTCAAAAAGAAATTGCGCACGAGACAATGAAAAATTTATATTTAATTTATGCGTTACGTTTATCGCATGTAATATACCGTTTAATTTACTAGACAAGGAACCATTTATCTGCTTTTGGAATAACTATTCGGAGTGCAAATTACCAAGTCGAACATCGTTACGAAGAATTGTGCCATCTGCACGCGAACATATTAAACAAAAAATAAAATCGGAATTGAAAGATCAAAAATTGTGGTTATGCGTCGATGAAACAACAGATCGGAAGAAACATTCTGTTCTTAATGTAATGGCACGCAAATTGGAACCTCATCAATCGGCACCTTCAATTCTATTAGTCTCCAAACGAATACAACAGTGTACCGCCGAAGTAATTTCAAAGTTAGTGTTAAATACATTGGACAAGTTTGAACTTTCAACAAACCAACTCTTGATGTTAGTGAGTGATGGTGCTGCAAACATGCTTTCTGTAGGCCGGTCTCTTAAAAAGCATTCTGCTAATTTGTTACACATTACGTGTAAAATTCATGCTCTCTATCTTGTGGCGGATAGTATCAGAAAATGTTATCCTGAGGTAGACGTTTTAATAGCGCATACCAAAGCAGTATTTGTCAAATCACCGAAACGTATTCGCGAATTTCACAGACTGTGGCCCCGTATACCAGAGCCACCAGAACCTATTCTAACTCGTTGGGGAACATGGTTGCAGGCCGCGTTTTATTATCATAAATATTTTGACAATATTAAGAACGTGGTTTTACAATTCGATACAAAGGAAGCTGCCGCTATCCAGAAAAGCCAGTCGAAATTTCAAGATAGTCAGGTTAAAATGGACTTAAAAATCATTCACGACAATTACTTCGGGCTAGCAGATGCAATAGAAAAATTACAAAATCCTGCGGTGCCGTTAAAAGAATCTCTACAAATAGTGCAACATGTTCACGCACAGCTATGCGCGATTGAAGACGCAAAAAATGTTTCTGTTCTAGAAAAATTTGAAAGTGTTTTTGAGAAAAATTCTGATTTTGGCATATTAAGACACATTAGTGAAGGTGCGTCAACAGAATCGTTAAGTTATTTGAAAGATTATTTTACTTACGCAAATATTACGTCACTAGATGTAGAACGTTCGCTCTCTGCATATAAACGCATTTTTTCCTCATGCCGTACTAGTTTTGCCGAAACAACAGTTGAAACATATCTAATGTTGCAGATATTTAACAAACATTATTCACTTTGTGATTTCACGGAGGACTCTTAAAATGGTAAGTGTTTGAGCACGTGTTATTTAATTTTTATTTAAAAGATGAGCGAAATTATTTGCGGCAGCAAACATCTCTATTAGCAGAATAACTCTAGTGGAACGCGAGGCCTGGTCGACTCTACGCTACCGCTCGTGGCCAGCTTTAATAATAATAATAACAATACATAAATGGCGGGAGTTTCATATTTTCGTTCTTCGTCTTCCTTATTAATTTCTCTTATTTGTTCCTGTTTTGTTAACTGTTGTTATTTGCAACTACGGCAAACAAAGTGATAATTGCTGCTAGATTTACCGAATATTAAAATTGACACAACTTTTGCAAGGTCCTTGCAAAGGCCATCATAAAATAAGCATTTTATTATTATATTAACTACATAGTAATCCAAATTGAAGAATTTGGTAGGGAACGATTATCGAGTTGTATGCAAGTACCACTCTACTAGTCGCAGGTAGGTCCCATGTAACATTTCTTTGAGGGAGTCTATAAATTTAATAATCAAAAAGAATTCAATTCAAATCAATTGGTAAATTGTTTATTCCAACCCCGCCAACACGTAAACAAATTCCTATCATTTCATTACAAAGCCATAAGTTTACATATTTAATAGGGATCTAGAATGACCAAACTAAGAAGACGTAAAAAAGCTACACTCTAAAGGCAGTGTTACACGATGCATAATTCTGCGCAAAATTATGCACATAAAAATTACGCATCGTGTAAATTTCTTTTGTTTGTTTTTTTTTTTCAAACTGAAGGAAAATATGGAAAAGCACTTTTGCCAAACTCTTGTTCCCATCTTGTTTTCCATCTAGTATCAAAATAATCACTGAAATAACATGTAAATAATGTATCAGCAATTAAATGGCGAGTCCCGAACCTCGAATGTGATGTAACTGCGCGTATATGTCGGAATTCGGCGCCAATAGTAGCATACCAAGTACATGTGTATCGTGGTTGAAAATTTCATTCGTCCCCTGTGTTCGCTGCGTTCATACTGCACTCCTGTTAAGTTTTCTAAGTTAATCTGTAGTTTTCAGTGAATTATGATAAATTTGTTCGTTTAGTACTCGTTAAGCTCTGTTGTTTGAAGTTTTCGTTAAAAAATCAGTCTTTTCAAAGCTATCCATACGGACAAATATAACAATTACAAGTATTGCAATTGCAGCAATAGGTACGTTTATTATTGATGGCATTTGTATATTATTTATTCAAAAATATGTTTATTTGTAGTATTGTCATCATTGACTCCACTTTAACGGGCCAGTAGGTTTTTAGCCTTCCACAGAAATTCGCAATGCATTATTTTTGCTTTAACGTGTATTCTTTTTATTGAAAAACGCATTACATCAAAGGACACCCATACACCCTATGAGTATTGTATCATATATAGTCTTGAATCCAGCTAATATATGTATATGCAAATGAAAACTTTTGCTTTATGCTCTAATATTTATATCAAATACAGAATTTGACAAAAATTGAAGGAAATTTAGAATGAATAGACCACGTATTCCGCTGATAGTTTCCGGTATGCCCACGAGGGTCACCAAAATACGGATCCACGTCCATAGTCAATGTTCCCTAAATATTACGTCATTCTACAATGAACGAGATCAAGTACTTAGGCAAAAACTCTCTCGAAAAAAGGGATTGAAATTAATCCAGACCAAATCTTAGTCTAACTGTCATCTGTAAGTTATTTATGTGCAATTATTTGTATGATGATTATGTGTGGTGTATATCATCGAGAAAAATGTAAGGGGGTCGATAAAGAAACCCATTCTCGCAAAAGGGGTCGATACAAGAAAAAGATTGGGAACCATCCCTGTATTTGAGAAACCAGAAGAAAAGATTTTAAATTTGACCCACTCGATGCTTAATAGATGCGCGTGCTGTAATTGGAACAAGAGCTGCACATACCAGATACTACAGAGTTACTAAGAAACCCCAACGAAAATTACATCATTGTATTGCTTTTTTGTTCTTATTGTTGTTGTTGTATTGCTATTAATAAATCAAATTCCCATTTTCATTCAGCACATTTATTCGTTTCATTGGAGTTTGTGTGTAATTTTGTTACTGTTGGTAGTAAAATTAATGTTATCTTTTGATAATATTTCTAAAGTAACATGTAATAAAAGATTCACAAAACAAGTGTTACAAAAAATATATAGGTGGCCGTTTTTTGCGAGTGGGTATATATTTCCAGTTAATATGATTGTGATCTGCATGCTACGCCTTCCTACCTTATTACGCGGTGCGTACAAACAACAAATTCTGGCTTTGAATTCCATTGATGATATGTGATGTAGAATCTAGTTTGTAACCATATCCACTGTTGCCCCTTCGTCAGAAATCTGTAATTGCAAGATGTTCCTTCACCTCTTTGCATCAGCGACTTATGACAGTTGACTACTTCATCGAGATCTTCGATATGATAATAATCATAGCCCGACATCCCTAATAATTCAAATGGTAAATATCCTATTATAGATGCAGCACGATGATCCAAAGACAAAAATTTCCATTCTAAGCTGTATCGCGAAGAAAATTCTGTACATTGGTTGTCTGCTGGTAAACGTATTTCTTTAGTTAGTTGAGGCGTTTCTAGTCGTCCAACGCCAATAAATGCAACTCTGAAATTAAATAGAACAAATAAAATTAGTTTTGTAATGTCAATATACAAGTTGTCTCAAATTCACTGACCACTATGGAGATCTTTCTTATTACAAAATATAGAATATAAGTTTAAATTTGGTAAAATTGCTAAATGTAGTTCTGATAAATAATTAAAGAAAAGATTTTTGTTATTTTCAAAGCCTACTGAGAGGTTACTCACATTAGAGATTATTAGAAGTCATACTTCATCATTGTTATCGTATGCAACTTTCAATGCACTGTATCTGTCTTGTAATTATCCTTGAAATGATTTACTAATTTATATATCAAATTGTAACGAAATATCAACCTCATTAGATAAATTATACTATCACAATGCGTCAGAAAATCGAATATATTACTGGTCCAATATCTGCAAATAATGACACACTAATGCATTTTTCCTCGCTATTCCTGTAACTGTTACTACTAGGGTAGTACAAGTAAATGATTGTAGTTATTATAATATATTGATAAACAATGCACTTCTTTTTCTAATTGAAATAAAAAGTTTATGTAAACATAACAACATGTCTATTGCCTATTCTGCACATGGATTCACAGTTATTTAAGGCGACGTATTGCAAGGCAAGTTTTATCTTTTACTAATAACTAGAGCCCGGTAACAGGGAGCCGTGCCATAGCCGTACCTGCCTAGTATACAAAAACAATAGCAAGACAATAGAAAAAAAATAACAGAACTAATACATAATTATAATATGTGAAAAGTAATGAAACACTCACCCTTTTAAGCAGCCTTGGTTACGGAACAGTAAAACTAGAAGCACCATTATCAGTATTAACATCATATGGATAAGAGTGGCAAAAAGTTGACACCATTAGATGTGTTTCCACAGTTGTCTCGGTGAGCAATGTTCGCCGTGGTGAGAAAATGAGTTTATATTTAGAAAAAGAGCGATACCGATGTTATATGCATGATTAAAATACTATTTGTACTTAGTCAGTGGATTATTCGATACACCATCACAAATTTGTTTTAGTGTGCTAAAATCGGGATTTTTCTGTAGCACAGTCTCGAACTTTTCTAAAACGCGATTATATTTTGCGTCATTTATAGTCAGTAGCTGTGTATGCACTACGTCCATAATTTGCAGAGACTCCAATAATGATAACTAACGCTGGCCACGAGCGGTACCGCGCATCGGCGTAGAATCAGTTCGGACCGAGAGGAACGATAGTATTACTTCGTCTGCGGAGCAGTACGGACATTTTCGCTGCCGGTCATTTGCGCAATTGTTTATCTATCCTAGAAAAATTATGATTTCGTCAGCAAAACGACCGCGGTCGGACAAACTTCGAAAATTTATTGCATTTATTGTAATCTGTAAAATCCCGTTAATGTGTTGGTCCAGATAACATTGTCTACGACACGTAAATAGTGAAAAGCATGTCTCAAAAAGAAATTGCGCACGAGACAATGAAAAATTTATATTTAATTTATGCGTCTATTGCATGTAATATACCGTTTAATTTACTAGACAAGGAACCATTTATCTGCTTTTGGAATGACTATTCGGAGTGCAAATTACCAAGTCGAACATCGTTACGAAGAATTGTGCTATCTGCGCACGAACATATTGAACAAAAAATAAAATCGGAGTTGAAAGATCAAAAATTGTGGTTATGTGTCGACGAAACAACAGATCGAAAGAAACATGCGCGATTGAAGACGCAAAAAATGTTTCTGTTCTAGAAAAATTTGAAAGTGTTTTTGAGAAAAATTCTGATTTTGGCACATTAAGACAAATTTGTGAAGGTGCGTCAACAGAATCGTTAAGTTATTTGAAAGATTATTTACTTACGCAAATATTACGTCACTAGATGTAGAACGTTCGTTCTTGCATATAAACCCATTTTTTCCTCATGCCGTACTAGTTTTGCCGAAACAACAGTTGAAACATATCTAATGTTGCAGATATTTAACAGACATTATTCACTTTGTGATTTCACGGAGGACTCTTAAAATGGTAAGTGTTTGAGCACGTGTTATTTAATTTTTATTTAAAAGATGAGCGAAATTATTTGCGGCAGCAAACATCTCTACTAGCAGAATAACTCTAGTGGAACGCGAGGCCTGGTCGACTCTACGCTACTGCGCGGTACCGCTCGTGGCCAGCTTTAATGATAACGATCTATTTTGTAATTGATCTATTGCGTCAGCTAGTCCTTTATAGTGGCTACGAATATTTCTTAAATCTGTTGAATTGTGCAACAACAGCTTTTACTATTTTGAAATGTTCAGCATAATAAAAAGCTGCCTACAACCATGTTCCCCAACGTGTAAGAATTGGCTCCGGTGGTTGACGAATACCAGGACACTCTGTGTGAAATGATCGTAGGCGTTTGGAAGATTTCAAAAATACTTTTTTTGTGCTTGCTATTAATGCATCTACCTTGGGAGAGCATTGTCGAATGGTTTCTGCCACAAGATGTAAAGCATGCACTTTATACGTAACATGTAAACACTTGCAATCATGTTCAAGAAGAGAACGGCCTACCGATCGCATTATCGCTACGCCATCGCTCATAAACATCAACACTTTATTTTTGAAATTTGAAATTTTTCCGACGCACTAAGTACAGCCTTCGTAATTGCAGCAGTATACTATTATAGTCTTCGGCAAGCTAGTAACAGTAGTAATGTAGGTTTACTAGTGTCTAGTATGCGTACCATAATATGTACAATTAATTTTTTTTACAGTCTGTTGTCTCGTCAACACATAACCAAAGAAACTGTTTTTTCAATATGCGTTTCATTTCCTTTTTCACGTCATCGCGTACAAATGCAACATGCTTACGTGCCGTTTTCTCCGTTGGCAACCGCAGCTCGGGATTGTATTTGTCCCAAAAGTCCTTAAACGGTTGTTTATCGACTAAGCCTAGTGGCAAATTACAGTTTATCAACATAAGAATTACATAAAAAAAATGCACTTCTCGGTGGCATGTCCAATTTTCGTTTTCTATGCTGTGCGGAATTTACGTGTATTGTTACAGTTCCACTTCTTATTTAACATCAAATGTATTTTGCACACTTTACAAACTATCTTACTCCCGTTGTAAAACAAATCGGGAAAGTCAGAAATAAATTTATTTACTATGTCTTGATAGGGTCGTTTTTAGCCTTCGACATGTTCACTAAAAACTACAATTAATAACTACGTCTGTATCAATAGAATCAAAACGCACTACACTAAATAATAACTACAATGAATAACTACGTCTATATCAATAAAATCAACAATATCCGCTATCCAATGCTAAACTGAACTGAGTGATGATGATTTGTCATGTCGTATGATAATCGACCAGCCTCTCCGCCCACCTAAACACAGTCACACCGCCGCTGCCGATTGCTCTCCAGTTACCGGGCCATAATTATAATTAAGGTTTGACAAACGCGTGCTACGGCAGAGCCGCCAAGAGGGAATTTAGGTAGTGAATCGACAATGGAAGCCTTGCTTATGGTGCAATTTTACGCGGCTTACCACGGCAGTAGTATTTTGTCGCAGTGGACATCAGGACGTCAATGAAAGGTAACAATATATTGTTTTTTAATAATACTGTATCTCACGTACCTACTTTTGCGCGATACGCCTCTGACGTTGCACTCGTTTGTCGAACCTTAATTAACCTTTTTTGCAAGATTACTTGATACAGTCATTTTTAATATATTATCTATATTAGATCCAACCTATACGTAATAATTTTTGCATCTTAGGAAATGTTTCCAAAATGTATTAGACTCTATTAAACTCTTCGCGTAAAAAACAGTCTTGAGATAGGTAAGGAATTACTATTAGCAAATACTTTACCAACCCTAATGCTTGCTTCATGCCTCATGTTTATGGAGCACAAAATTACATTTGTTTGATGAAACATGCAAAAAGTAACTCTATAATGAGTAGCTGAGGGGTAACTCACCTTGAATTTGTTTTTATTGTTGTATCAGTATGGTCACCCTTTGATACTTCCGCTTCACTTGTATAATCGCAGTTTTTTTCTAAAATCAAATGAAAGACGGAAGTATTATTTATTGTTAGCTTTTTGGGTAATGTACATCTATCACACGTTTATGAACAACACATACGTATGTATAATACTATCGAAGGATTACGTAGCAAATGACTGCTGGACTGAATCACACCACGTGATTAACCCATCATTTTAAAGAAAGATATCAAGTCAAATGCATTCGGCGTTCAAAAGGTTGTAAAACTAATAATTTTGCTACAGATGCTAATTTTCTTAGTAATAGCTAAATGTGAAAACGTCATCACTTGTCGTCACTGCATTGACGGTCTACTAATTTAAGCGTACCAAAATTAATTGTAGTGTAGCGATATTTCTGTGTTATAGGGAGTTTCCGGAGAATTTATACAAACTGCACGTATTAATCTATATTACATGTTTAGCTCTTTTGATTCTTTTTAGAATTGAACATTGGTGTATTTCGGATTAGTGATGAAGTATTGAAAAAAGAGATCCTATAGTAACATTCATATAATTCATCGGCACCATTATAAAACTTCCCCACACATATTGAATATGACTTACATTTAAAAATGTACATACATTTCAGAATGTACAATTTACAAATAAGGACAAAACCAAAGTGATGGCAGTATCAAGTAGGGATGAACAAGAGTTAAATAATAAAATAGACATTGAAAACCTAGAGCAAATTAACGCTTATAAATATTTGGGAATAACTTTCGAGCGCTAGACGAAGAAATTGGAAGTAGAATTAAAAAAGCGACGAACATATGTATATACGTAATCCAACATGGAAGAAATTCCTAAATAAATAAGAAATTACAAAGTCTACAAAATTTATAGTCTACAAAACAGTACATACCCCCATACTAACATATGGTGCAGAAAACTAGGTGTTGACTGACAGGCAAGAAAAAAGATTTAGGTATATGAGAAACGTAGCGGGAATGAAAAGAATGGACAGGATGAGAAACGAAGAAATCAGAACTGAACTTAAAATAAAGCCTTTGAAAGAAAAGAAACTTAAATGAGTCGGGCACCTCATAATAATGGACTGTAAAAGAAAAGTTAAATCAATATGGGAAGCAAAACGTATGGGTAAAAACAAGAGAGGGCAGCTTGGAAGGACATGGACTGATAGTGTAGTGGACATTATATGGCGAGAAGGTAGGACATCGGAAGAGGCTAAAATGATTGCTAAAGACAGAAGGATATAGCGCACTTTCGTGGAGAATTAAAAACAAGAAGAAACCTCGTTACTTACGGGTGGATGAAGAATAACTTATGATGATAATGACAATTTACCTACATACATTACATACGAGGGCAATTTGACGGGAGTCAATTCACGTTTTACAGTCATTTAAAGTAAAAAATTTGTCGTTTTTGCCATTGTAAAGAGTGATTGCCAAGTGAAAGTGCGCGAGATAGCTGATGCCATAAACATTTCAATCGAACGGGTGCACAATGTTTTACACGAATATTTAAATATGACAAAGCTTAAAACAATGGACTTCTCATGATGAACATGCTCCGAAGAAGGCAAAAATGGCCGTTTCAACAAATAAGATTATGGGATTTGGATTTCCATGGCGTTGACTATTTAGAGAAGGAAAATCCAATAATTTGACAGATATTATGCTAATTTACTGACACGCTTCAATATCGTCCTCTTATTCGTCCGCTATTACAACCGTTAAATTGGTGGAATTATGTTACAAATTGTTGACCCATCACCACTCACCGAGATCTGGCTCCATGTGATTTCTTTTTGTTCCCAAGCTTGAAAAAGTGGCGCGGTGGGAAGAGATTCAGAACAAATGAGGAGGTGGTAGCCGAACGAATACATATTTTGACGAGTTTCCGAAAGATTACTTTTTAAATGGTTAAAAAAAAACATGGAAACCCGCTAGATTAAGCGTGTAGAATTGCAAGGGAATTATATTGAAAAATAAAATACAGTTTTTACTCCAAAATAGGCATTTCATTGAAAATTCATTCTCTCGTCAAACTGCCCGCATATTTACATTTCAGAATGTACAACCATTAACAACAACTATCAACAAGAATACCAATATTTATTATCAAGAAAAGGATATCATCTGGGTAACTAATGATTAACAAGTTACCTACAAATGCTTTCTAATGTATTGGAATCAGCCTCAAAATTTATTTATCTTGGAGATAGGATTCTTCAACATAGTCTAAGGAACGAAATTAATAAAAAAAAAAGAACGATCGAAAATGCATTAATCTACCAAGGTTTCGCTTGTAATTGCACAGAGCTTTCTCTAGGCTGCTGCATATGGTATTGCATGCTGCTGGAAAATTTTCCAAGCAGCAATTGCGACACGGTTCCAGTCCGGAAACCAATCTACATTGGATAACGTCTGCGGAAACCCACAACATCTAACAAAATTAAACATTAAGACAAACATTGATCAAGCAAAAGGAAGCAAATCCGTAGGATCCGTATAAATACGATGTTTGGCACGTTAAAAATACCTACCGGAGGTTGGAACACCTCTCAATTCAGCAATATTATAGGAGGGCCAACTAATAATCATAATAATCGTTGCCTAAAAGTTTGAAGTATTTTCCATAATTTGCTGATTTCCCAACATCAACACAACACACCTTTTAGCTAAAGGAAGAAATATAGATTATTTTAAAAGAGTTATGTTACATACATATTCAGAATTCTAAATAATATTCAGCTAGATTAGGGAATAATGATAGGATATTTGCTCTTCAAATTTGTAAAAGCGATACAATGTTTTAATATCAATATAAATTGTTAGTTTAAAAATCAAATTCTTTTTTGATGTTATTTGGAATTACTTTTAAAGATATGTGGATCTGGGATTTTCACAGCCAATTTGGTATATCAACTCCATGGCATTCATTTTCTTTAAATATGGTTAATATTCTACAACACAGCACTTATATCTTTCTTTTGTCTTCCAGTATCCAAAATACATTTGTGTAGTATTACCAATTTGAAGCACTACATAATCCTGGAATATCAAATATGACCTCTTCCTATAAACAAACACACAAAATTTGTTAATTAAGACCTGGGCCACATGCATTGAATATTACCGCGTGGCTGACAATTGTTATAAACGTGATCAGTGGTTATTATGGATTAGTGTAGTCGACGAAGTAGTAGTACATGGGAATAACTCTTGAAGTAATGACCTCATAAGAAAATGCTGAAAGAGGTTCATTTTTGTTTTAAGAGGGATATTTTCTTAACATTTAACATGTCATCCCCGATCTGTCTATAATTTCTTGTCAAAAATGAAGTGGGATATATGTAACAATTAGTTTTATAAATTAAAAAAATGGCCTGTCACAGTATTTTTCTACAAGGTAACTTCTTCAAAAATTATTCAAGGTGTACCTCTCCAGAGAAAACAAATGATACCTGTATCTCTCTTGACGGTATCTCAGTGTATTCTTATAGTGACAATAATAATAATAATAATAATAATGGTAATAATAATAATAATGATAATAGTGATAATAACTATAATAATGATAATAATTATAATAATGATAATAATGATAATAATGATAATAATGATAATAATGATATTAATGATAATAATGATAATAATGATAATAATGATAATAATGATAATAATGATAATAATGATAATAATGATAATAATGATAATAATGATAATAATAATAATAAATGTAATCTTACAGTAGCGAGAGTACCCTATTATCAATATAAGCCGGACAGCGTAATTAACACCAACGGTATCAAACTATACTGGAACCGAACGATACAAACAGATAGGACAGTACCACACAACAGACCAGATATAAGTCTAACTATAGAACACATAAAGACCACATATTTAATAGACGTAGCCATCCCCACACCCAAGAACACGATCTAAAAGAAGTTTGGCAACAAGAAACAGTGGAAATAATTCCCATAATAATCGGCGCCACTGGCGAAATTCCTATACACCTCCACGAAGAGCTTAAAACACTAGAGCTTCCGCCAAACTTATACCAATATATGCAAAAAACAATCATCCTTAACTACTGCCATATCATGCGAAAAGTATTAAACTAACAATAACCCGTGCGTCCGAGCCCATCCCGTTGGCATTTAGCTCCGGGAAGGTGAAAGCTCCCCAGTCTCTTCAAGACTGGAGAGTGGGAGAAAATCAAATAATAATAATAATAATAATAATAATGAAAAAAATAATAATAATAACAATAATAATCATAATCATGATCATGATGATCATCATTATCATCATAATCATAATAATAATAATAAAAATCATAATCATCATCATCATGATCATAATAATAATAATCAGAATCATAATCATAATCATAACCATAACCATAACCATAATCATAATAATTATAATTATAATCATAATAATAGTAATGATAGTAGTGATAATAATGATATTAATGACAGTAATGATAATAATCATAATAATGATAATAGTGATTGTAATAATAATAATAATAATAATAATAATAATAATAATAATAATAATAATAATAATAATGTTTTTATTATGTTAGATATAACAGAGTGAAAGTAAAATAAATTTGTATTTAAAGGAAAACTAAAAACTGAATAGCTAACACAACCACAAGGTGGGTTTCAATACTTAGGGACTAGACCTGTTCCTGCTTTCCATTCCAACCTTGCTTTCTCGGAGGTAATTTATGCTACTGACGCCTAGTAATATGATTAACATATCGCGTTTACAATAAAGTACAAAGCTTTACATGAATGTCAAAATGAAGGTAAAGTATTTAAGGTGGTAATTCCGCCAATTTCTTAGCACAATGCATGTGAATATAATGTCGGAGCTACCAACTTAGAACGACCGCGAAATTTGAAAAGTGTTTACTGAATATTGTATTCATTACTGCAACGCACTACAATGAACATGATAAAATTAGAGTATGCACCGTGTCCAAAATTATCGCTACACTACTGCTATTTCCGTTATTTCTGGAGCTACAAGTTTAGTGAAGTTAGCAAGGTTGTAGTATTCCTTTCTCCTGATTGCGATAGTAAAATCAAAAAACAATTGAATGTCACGTTTTCAAAATATTCGATAAGATAGTATTTTTTTAATTGAAATTTTTTATTATATTCTTCCATCTTCTTCTGTCCATTGCCTCTCCCCTCCAATCGCCGACCCCCACCATCCTCAGGTTCTCCTCCGCTTTTTCTATCTATCTTTTTCTTGGCCCTTCTTTCCTCTTCTTTTCTATAGGCTTTCTGGTAAGTACTAGTTTAGCTATTTGTTCTCTACTTAATCTTTCTAGGTGCCCCAACCATCTTCATCTTTAGCCCCGTACATACACTGTTATCTTTGACTCATTATACAGCTTATATATCTCCTGGTTTGTTCTTCTTTGCTAACCTTCTTGAGTGTTTTTTCCACCATAAATTCTTCTCAGCATCTTTCGTTCCCACCTTTCCTGGTTCTCCTCCTACACTTTGTTTAAAACCCATGTCTCGCAGGCATAGATTACAGTGGGTCTTACGACTGTTCCATACACTCTTATTTTCGACTTCCTGGATATGTTTGACTTCATCAGCGGAATCAGGCTGCCATGTTATATTACATTTAAACACAGCTTGTTATTGCATTATTTCGTTGATTCAATGAATCTCATAAGAACATGCAGCCCCACATGTATTCTATTTACCACCTGTATACCAGTTTGTACCCGATTTCACCTAAAATCGTAGTTACCTTTATTAATATGCGAGCTGTCAACACTTTTTGATTACCGATATCGACGGCTCAAATTCGAATGGTGACTGAGATTCAAGACTCTTAATTTTTCTTGGTTTAAGATGTGATATTCTCCCTAAGAAAGTTATCTTTAGTTTCGCTTTCGCTTCTGGAATAGTAAAAATGACAGTAATAAATTTTAGTAGACGAGTTCAGGATTGTACGGCTATTTTATGTTTGACATTAAAACTTACTTTTTAAATAAGCAAAATAAGACGAATGCCAATGTCATACCATATAGTCTCAAAAACGCTTCGGTTCAAATTTTTTGAGCTGCACGTTCCATAAAAAAGACATAATTTATGAGTTTTCGTGAATTTTAGATGCACTTATCAATATGGCAGATCAAATATCATACTTTTCCGTCTTGTTTGTCATCTTTGATTAAATAGATCACTCGAGAAACATCTCTAAACACCTCTACGACGCTATAATCGCCACTCCAACTCCAATTCTTGCTTAACTTACACTACGCACCTATCTTCAAATACCAAGCGTCCATGAACGGAAGAAAAAGGATCATCCAAAATCCTTACCATATCGTCTCTAACATTTAGTTATGCCCCCTTGTCCTCCAGTTACGCATTTTCAACAAAAGTTGCGCCTGGAAATGCAAAATGAACTAATTTGCTGCCGATCCAAATGACACTGTCAACCTATGTATATGGTGTAGTAGGTCACATGTCATCAGTTTCCAATGTATGCATTTTTTATATAAAAAGGTATTCAGTTAGACAAAAATCCTCGCTAAACAATTCGAAGACAACATATACGTCACTCCAATTCCAATTGTTTAACTTTTACTCCGCACCTATCTGCAGCTTCAAATACCAAGCGTCTATAAACGGAAGAAGAGGTGGCCCCGTTAATCCAAAATCCTTATCGTATCACCTCGAACACTTAATAATCTCGACTCCAGTTACACATTTTCAACAAAAATTACGCCTAGAAATGTAAAATTAATTATCGGCGATCCAAATGACATTGTCAACCTATATGATGGCAGGTCATACGTCATCTTCTTCCGACGCACGTTTTCATATAAAAAGGTATCCAGTAAGACAAAAACCCTCGTCAAACACTTGGAGGACACTTTAACCTGAAGTGCCGGGTAACTCCAATTTGTGCATTATTTATACTTCGCACCTCTCCGTAAATCCAAATGTCAAGCGTTCTCGTTTGCAATTTGACGGAAGAAAAAGGGTGTCCCCATCCTTCCTATTCCGTATCGCATCGTCTCGATTACTCCAGTTACACAATTTCAACCAAAAATACGTCTGAAAAGACTCGAAATAAATATTGATTGTATTGATTGCAATTTCTTTCTTTGAAATATCGCACCAAGGAGCGTTCGTTGTTCGAAAGCGGACAAAAACGCATTCTCGTTAGAATCGTATTTGACAACCCTGACAATTTTACAGCGCACTATCGTTTTTCGTTGTGTTTTTCGACCACGGCGTAAAATTACAGAACGCCGGTTAATGTACAAGGTTTGTCCGAAAAGTAATGTCCGAAAAGTAATGTCAGTGACTATACGTTGCAGCGCGCTCGACCGGTTGGGGTCGATGGAGGGGGAAGTCAGCATACGAACGCGCGATCGCACAGCCGTCTCCTACTATCCGGAGTGTAAGAACAGGCTTTTCTGTGAAGCTCGTTTTCGTCTCCCGTGCAAGCGGTAATGCAGCGCTCGTTGGAACAAAAGATTGCCATCAAGTTTTAGGTAAAACTCGGCAAGCCCGCAGTTTGTCGGAACGTCAAGTCTACCGGTGGCACAAAGCCTTTTTAAAAGGCTATGAAGAGGTCAGCGATGAAGCCCGCACTGGACAGCCATCAACGACCACCACCGACGAAAATGTGACGCGTGTGAAAGAACTTTTGAACTCAGACCGTCGTTTGAATGTTCGTGTAGTGGCACAGACATTAAACATTCCAAAAAGTACCGTTCACGAAATTGTGACGAACAATTTGCAGATGCGAAAAATGTACGCGAAGATAGTGCCCAAAGTGTTAACGGACGACCAAAAATCGCGCCGAGATGAAACGTGCTAGGCCCTTTGGGACTTATATGAAAGTGACGCCTACTTTTTAGACAATGTCGTAACAGATGACGAGCTTTGGGTGTTTGAATACGACCCCGAAACAAAAAGGCAAAGTGCCGAGTGGCACACCTCAGCGTCCCCTCCCCAAGAAGGCCAGAATGAGCAAGTCAAAGCTCAAGACCATTCTCATTGCATTCTTTGATATCAGGAGGCTCGTCCACCATGAATTTGTACCACATGGTACAACCGTCAACGCCAAATTCTATGTAAAAGTGCTCAAGAGACTGAAACGAAGGGTTCACCACGTCCGGCCTGACATCGCGGACGATTGGGAACTTCACCATGACAACGCGCCAGCTCACACCGCCTTTCTCATGGCCCACTTCCTGACCGATTTAAAGGTGCCAACACTTTCCCAGCCGCCCTACAGTCCTGATGTGGCTCCCCCAGACTTCTTTTTGTTTCCGCGCTTGAAAATTCCCATGAAAGGATATCATTTCGAGACAGTTGACAAAGTCAAAGAGATGCCTTGCACCAATGCTCTCAAGAACATTCCGGAGGAAGCCTACTGTGACGCCTTCGATGCCTGGAAATCTCGCTCGGAGCGATGTATCGACGCAGGAGGAGACTATTTTGAAACCTTTTAATGTGTTGTACCGATCTGATAAACAACTTTTTTTTAATCGACTCATTGACATTACTTTACGGACAAAGCCTGTAGTCGCCGGCCACCGTTTCGAACGAAAATACGCGTATTCGATGGCCGAAGGAGCACCCTTTCGATCGCGCGCCTTGATCTCGCTCGCGAACACTCCCAATTCGCTCATAGTTCACTCCTTTTTGGCACTCTTTCCTGTCTCTCTCGCGCCTACAGACCGTCGATATATAACCAAGGATGCAAGAGCGAGGACGTAGATTTGTCGATCAGCTAATATTTATATAATAACTAATTATTACCATATAAAAAGAAAACGCCAAGGCGAAAGCTATTCTATAAGAGAAAAACAAAAGAACAAAGAAGCAAGCGAAGCATTAGGCTGTGCCAAAAGAATTGTGTATTTAGTTTAAAAGGAAGAGCATAACGAAAATCATTCGCCTGCAGTTGCGGAGAACAGTAGGAGAGCAAATTAAAAACTATATGTATTTGACGCGACAATTCATCATTCAAAGCTATTGAAATGCCAAAATTTATCGAGGAGAGATATGAAAATGTGTTTGCTCAGAATTGGCAAAATTATATTAATCATGTAAGGAAGGGTATACATTTTATTTGGTTGTTATTACTTTCTTGTGTAATTTATTTGTTTTAGTTCAAGAAGATACGTGGAGGAGGCTCGATAAAATACCCCGAAAAAATCTAATATTCACCCGTCAACTGGATCGTCCTCTTCAACTTGATCATCAGACGCAATATAAGTCTCACTAATTCCCCCATTTAAAATTGATATGTGAAAGTAAGTTGTAAATATACAGTGCGGTCCTAAAGTGTCCCCCTCCCCATGTTAACTTTTGAATGACGGAAGCTAGTGTTTTTAGAAAAAAATAGGTCGATTTCTATTTTTTGTGAACTAACTTTGGCCGTTATCGGCAGTTAAATTGCATTTCCGGTATCACCGGGAATGACGTCAACTATCCTATTTTAAATAGAATGGCCTGTATATTTTTACGTTTTTGGAAAGGTAATCGAAAGGCGAATCCAACAATACCACATACGTCATACTTTAACTTATGGAATATGACGATATGCAGTAATAAAGGTTTTGGTAATCTGTCTTTGCTGTTACACAAAATTGGCTAGGAAAGAGCGCCAATTTGTTTCTTGTGACACCAGACTAATCTAAACAGCTTGTTGCGAAGCAAAGTAATCCTAACAATTGCCGAATTGTCAAATCTCAATTCCAAAAGCGTAAATTATTCTTGGTATTTATTGTTGTTATAACCTGCATTTGTCACACTTTCGTTCTTTGTGCTCGTTATTATTTTATGTCATTTTAACTTATTTTGTTGATTGTTGTTTCTCCTTTACTTTGTCGAACTTTATTGTAACTAATTAAATGTGGTAGGTTTGTTTAAATTTGTTAGGACAAGAACAAAACAAAATGAGAGAAAAAAAAATAACGAAAACAAAGAAGGAACGTATGACAAATGAAGGATATAATAATAATAAACAACAAGAATAATTTACGCTTTTTGAATTGAGATTTGACAGTTTGGCAATTGTTATGATTACTTTGCTTAGCAACGAGCTCTGTAGATTAGTCTAGCGTCACAAGAAACAATTTGGCACTCTTTCCTAGCCAACTTTGCGTAACAACAAAAACCAGATTACCAAAACCTTTATTGCTGCATATCATCGTATCTCTTAAGTTAAAGTATGACATATGTGATATCGTTGGATTCGTCTTTCGATTACCTTTCAAAAAATGTAAAAATATGCAAGGTGTTTTATTCAAAAAAAGAAAATTGACGTCACTTCCGGTGAAACCGGAAATACAATGTTGATAACGGCAAAAGTTAGTTCACAATAGAAATCGACCTATTTTTTCTAAAAACGCTAGCTTCTGTCACACTTCCTTCTGACACTTTAGGACTGTATACCTAGGAATATATACCTTTTTTGATATTTGTAAATGATATACAATCTGTAAATACATGTTTTTTGAATAATAAAGAAAATATAATTGGATTCGGCTTCGGCTTGATTATTAGACACAATATAATTCCTCTAGCAAACAAATTGGAAATAACCGAACACAACTGCATTTGAACTGATAAAAAACGCTCAATCTAGTTTATTTCCTTTCAATGGAGACTTTGAGACTAAGTCTACCCGAAAATAATAAAACGGTATTCTGTGTTAATTATGGAATGAGCTATTTAATTTTTTTATCGACAAAAAGAAACGGTTATAGTAGAATTAATATTAATTATACTAAGCTAAATTAATTTACAGTATGCATTTATTACAATTAGGGATATGTATACATAATGCAAAACAGGCAAATCAGTATTGTGAGATTGCGACATGATGGTCTCTTCGCACGTTAATGTGGCATAGAGCGTCACATGAAGTTAGTAATGGGGAAATCGGTGCATTTATCTACTGCATAAGCATGCCTGAGACGAGTCTCATCCACAGAGCGCAAGCGCATATTCCTTGCATTTAAAAAATGCCCGCCACATCATTTCAAACTAGTAACTATACAGTGTACGTAGACGTAGTGTCCCCAGTCGGTATTAACAAGTACCTACTAAAGTAGGGGGATGTAGGATGTTTGGTTAATTTTTAATAATATTGAAATCGCCAAGATAACGTATTGTTTAGTATTTAGTTAAAACGAATTACTAAACAATTTATACGCAATATACCTTGTTGGGTTACAATTTACCTTAAAATCAAATAAAACAACATCTGTCAAATCTGCGATTTCGTGGCTCGTGTGTTACATATTTGTCGTCTTTATAATTATTTGGATATGTTGGAATCATTTTAGTTTCCAATGTATCCCTTTAATTACTTAATATGGTCATTGAAAAGTCATACATGCGATTTTGATACATTCTCTTAAAATTTTAAAAATTGCATTGTGTATTTTTCCTTTAATTAAAGTTGTTAATGTCAGAGTCATTAAAAACTTTAGACAAATCATAGGGGGATGTCAGTAGTTAAATTCAAATGGTCATAGATTTTGAAGGTGCTGCAATAAAATACTAATTCGTTTTTTTCATTAGTTTCTTCTAATGGCGATAGACTCTGATGGTACCACAATAAAATATTGATATTTAGTTTAATGTTCAATAAATTGTGTGTTCTATCTTGTGCCCCCGAATCAAATTATTCTAGGGACGTTTTAAAAATGTCATTGGTTGCTAATTTATCAGAAATTAACAAATCCAATTTTTTGTAGTGCACTACTGTGTAAGTGTACTACTTTTCATTGGTCGCAACTGTACGTAGGTTATAGTTATAGGTAACCTGGGCAAATATTTGCGGTAACAGCCAGAGGCGTGGCTAGCACATAAAAGTTTATACATAAAATAGAACATAAGAAATAAATTATAAAATGTGCGGAAACACTTTAAAAGTCTTCCGTGAAATCACAAACTGGGTAACATATGTTAAATATTTGAATCATTAGATATGTTTCCACAGCTGTTTCAGTCAAGTGAGTACGACGTGCGGAATAAATGTTTTTTAATGCCGAAAACGACCGTTCGACATCTAGCGATGTTATATTTGCATATTTAAAATAATCTTTGAAACAACATAACGCATCTTCACACGCACCTTCACAAATTTGTCTTAATATACGAAAATCGGAATCTTTCTCTAAAACACTTTCAAATTTTCGTATTAGGCACCATTTTGTTTCGCCTTCTACAGCGCATAACTGTGCGTGAACATCATTCACAATTTGAACAGAATCCACTAGCGACATCGAAACATTTTGTAATTTTTCTATTTCCTCCGCTAGTCCGAAGTAATTGTTGTGAATAGTTTGTAAATCTCTTTTAACCTGATTATCTTGAAATATTTCCTGACTTTTCTTGATTGCTGCATCTTCTGTCGGATTGGATTTTAAAACTACCTTCTTTACTTGATCAAAATATTTGTTGTAGTAAAATGCAGCCTACAACCATGTTCCCCAACGTGTAACAATCGGCTGTGGTGGTTCAGGTAAATTAGGACACAATTTGTGAAACAGTGGGGTACGTTTCGGAGACTTTAGAAACACTGCCTTTGTACTAGCAATCAATGCATTTACTAGTGGAAACATGTAGGAATCGTTTGTGCCGCAAGATTTAGAGTATGGATTTTACACGTTACATGTAAGAAGTTACCACTGTGTTCTTTAAGAGATCGGCCCAAAGAACGCATGTTTGCGGCACCATCACTCATAAACATTAAAAGTTGCTTAGTTAAAACTTCAAATTTGTTCAATGAGTTCAACACTACCTTTAAAATCTCATCGACAGTACAATTTATAACTCTTTTAGAAGCAAGTAAGAAGGAGGATGACGGTCGATATGGTTCCATTGTACGTACCGTTACATTAACCACAGAATGTTTTTGACGATCTGTTGTTTCGTCTAGACACAACCACAGTTTTTTATCTTTCAATTCCGTTTTCATTCTTTTTTCTATATGTTCATGAGCAAATGGCACTACATTTCGTATCGATGTCCGACTAGGTAATTTACAGTCCGCATATTTATTCCAGAAGGAGACAAATGCTTCTTGGTCTAGTAAACGAAACGATAGATTACATAAAATAAAAGTAACACATAAATCAAATGTAAATTCTTCTTGGTCTCGTATGCCACTTTTTGCGGAAGAATGCTGTTTGCTTTCGATGTGACGTTGACAATGGCTTCTGGACCAACACATTAAAGGGATTTTACAAACCAGACATTGAATTCTAGCGCCCTCAAAAATTAAGTCCGGCATGTCCATTATAAAGTTTTTAACTGTGTCTGCCATTGGTCGTTTTCGCGACGTACCTAACTGCGACATTTTTCAAGCAAACATAAGCGTACAATTACGAAATAAGTTACGACAGCCTACATATACATAGAACTACTCGCATACAGCATCGATTTAGTACTGACGCTGTGAACGCGTGAAATAAATAATCGCCGACTCCGCACCACATATCTACTACACTGACTGTTACCGCTATTTGCCCAAATTAATTATAATAATGTAATTGAACTCTTCTGCTTGAAACTAAAAAATGATATATACGGCACTCTGTATAGAACAACTTGTAAAACACATCCACTGCTTTTTTCTTTGTTTTAATACATGTGTAACCTTATACCTATCTTTCTTACTGTTTATTAATCTACATTGTTGGCAACAATAGCATATTGGTAGCATATGAAATACGCTACCAGACAAAACGTATAATTAAAATCAGTCTTATACGAGCCATAACAACTATATATTGGGACAAAATAAAATACGTACATGCGTAGTTCGGGTATTTGACAGTTTATTTTTTTGAATTATTTTTTATTAATTATAATAATGGTGAATAAGCAATGGCTTAAATGCCAATTAATCACAAAACATACTTATTGTTTCTGAATAACAAACCTTATAACATATAAAAATAACGAAAATGCGTGACAACTAAATATTGGGACAGTATCAAGTAACTGTCAAAAATGAAACAAAATAAGATAAGTGAGCTACGAAAACAACGCAGATCGAAAGGTCAGATTAATCGGCAGTTGCTTTCTTATTGTATTGAGTGAATCACTGCGTTTATTGAACAAAATGGTGCGTGGTATCTCTACAAATTCAAAAATTCGTCAGTTAGTGCTTAAAAATTATTGCCACAATAAAACAATGCGTGAGGTGGCGGATGAACTTAACACTCCTAAAACTGCAGTGTGGAATATAATTAAGCATTATGGAGAAACTGCAAATATTCTCGATAAGAAAACGCAAAAGTCCGGTTCATCCAAAATTAGTTTCTGATCGAGATAAAAGAATATTAATAAAACTATGTAAAAAGGCCGAAGAAATATTTTAAAGCAAATTACGGCTGAATGGAATCACGAAACTAAATTAAATCTGTCAAGGGAATGCTGTCGCCAATGGATTCATAAATGTGGATTAAAGTTTTATAAGGTTGAATTTAAAAGAGTATTTTAAAAAAATGTTTTCTTATAGACAAAGGAAAAGCCACTGTGGACGAAAAAACAAAAGAAAGCGAGGCTCACATGAGCAAAATCTAAACTATTTTAATCGGTAGAAGATTGGTCAAGAGCAATTTTTAGCGATGAATCAAAATTCGACGTATGTATGTGCTGGTGAATACCGCAAACACGTGCTTCGCACTAAACATTAGGCTTTCCATAATGATTGCCAAAAACGTAGTGTAAAATTTCCTAAAGGAATAATGATTTGGGGCTGCATGACAGCTTTAGGGTTAGGATGCTTTGAATTTATTGATAGTACCGTGAATGCTGCGAAATACCAACAAATACTACAAAACAGTCTGCTACCAAGTATCGCGAAGTTAAATGTAAATGTTGGCGAAAATTACATTTTTCAGCAGGATGGGGCAGCCTGTAAAACGGCCAAAACCACAAAAAAATAGTTTGGCGACCACAACGTAGTTGTTCTTTCTTGGCCTTTTAACAGTCCTGACCTTAATATCATTGAAACTGTGTAGCATAAAATAAGAAAAGCATTGAACAACCCACAACGGACATTACCAGAACTTAGAGTCAAAATAGAGCAAATTTGGAATGGATTTGCTCCTGAAATATGTAGATCCTTAGTTAATTCAATACCCAACCTAATTTGAGCGGTCATAAAATATAAGAGCGATATTCCTCCTATATTTAGTTGCCACACAAAATGAAAATTTTTATTGTTAATTAGAGATGACAGAATAAGTATTTTTGTTTTTCATGTTGCTGATTGGCCCCAATTGTTGTTAATTAACTAATTACATAGTATTAAATTAAGAAAAAAGTAAATTATGAAATACCTGAATTATTTCTGTATTTTATTTTGTCCCAATATATAGTTGTTAGGGCTCGTACTCTTTAGAATATGCTGTATACAGCGTGTTCCAAAAATAACTCACGGACCATAAAAGGTAATTAACCGTTACAGAACAAAAGCTAAAATTCCCAATAATTGTTCAAAAACTATAAGTTGTGTTTTTTGCAAAATTTTCGTTTAACAAATTTTTGATTGCGGACACGTGTACAACTACAAGCTTACTAATATTCCAGTAAACTTAAATGCAAGCTGGCAGTGATGTTTATTGTAGTTCCGAAACAAAAGGACGCTTTAGAACTTCGGCAAAAATGGTTGTTTAGTTTAGAGATCATGCCGCTGCCTCGATCACAGACAAGTTATTTTTGTTTAATCAAAATCCCTACCCTAACGCGATAATTGTAGCGTGGGTCAGTTATCTGAGAAATTTAGCTAGTATTAAGCTACTATAATTCAGTCAAAACTCTAATGATATAATACATGAACTTTGTAGGAATTCTACTACGATAAAATTTCAATAGTAAACATGTAATTATTGGTTCCTTCGTACCATTAGAAGTAAATTACATCTTAAGGCACTATTTGTTTAAGAAGGTGAACATTACATTGCGCATAGAAAACAAAAACAGAGATAAACGCAACTTCGTCATGAATTGAAAGAGCAACATATCTTTTGAATTATTTTTGATGAATAAGACACATTTTAGTAGTTTTTATTGCCGATACAATAAATATTGTTATTTATTATTTCTGAAATAAATGAGCGTAACGCCTAGTACGAACACAAGTTATATTTTGCGTGATCAGTTGTTGGTCCTGAAAAGGACCGTCTTTTTTGCGAAACAGGATGGAAAGTTACATAAAATGTTGGAGGTATCCACCATTTGCGCGAATACACACCCCTATTCGTCGATTAAAATTCCCATGCAAACCAAAATTCTGCATTTCTCTTCGAATACGTGCCACGGCATCAAAGAATGGTTGGCGAAGCTCTTTTATTATTGCAGCTTCATCTCTTCTATCGTGTACTAAATTCTTCATATAGCCCCACAAAACACTTTTAAACCTAGGCTGCGTGCAGTCCGCGATCAACGACTATCACGTCCACTACCATAGATATGTTACGCTTAAAAAGTTAAACACATCACGTGATACATGATGGTGTTTCGCCACAAATAAAATCAAATCAAATAACTCCTGCGAGGTAAACTGCACCATACTGTATCAAACAACTATTCTGTACTCTAGCTCGCGTGCATATATATATATATAACCACTCTGTATATTAATTAGTTGCAACTAATTAATATACAGAGTGGTTTGGTTCACCGACGTATATCTGAAAGGAGATGGTAGGTGAGTCGGTTTGGAACTTGTTTAACCAAAAATACCATTCTACAAAGTCTCACGGTTTCTGAGATAAAGCCGACTTAGTGATAAAAATCATATAATTTCGTTATATACGACTTTTGCTACTATGAATTTGAATTAGTATTGCAAGTTCTTAATTCCTTGTAACCTTTGTTTTAATAGTCTTTATTATCCAATTCATCAATAGTATCTAATTGTAATTCATAGTAGCAAAAATCGTCTAAGTTGTCATTATCTCAGAAACCGTGTCACTTTGTATAACGGTATTTTTAGTTAAACAAGTTCCAAACCGATTGACCTACCACCTCCTTTCAGATAGACGTCGGTGTACCAAACACCCTATATATTAAAGAAAACTGTAATGAAACAAGTAAACACCTGTACATTTCATGTTTATATACAGTTTGACTTTCGCAGTTTAATACCACCTCTACAACATGTTTGCTTATTGTTATGTAATGTTTGCCAGTCTATGTACTACTGTTATTTTTAATTACAAGCTGCATTTTAATATGCAATATCAATTAAAGAAAAGTCTCACACTTTTTTACGATGACACAAAAAACTCTGGGAGAACGACAGAGGCGGTATTAACCAACAAGACATTCACAGAAACCATACAATTACAATCCTTGTATTAATTAAATTAACATTTCTTTGAAATTTTGAAGTGAATGTGCGTTGTCTCAAAACAAAATGTTAGGTACAAACTTTTGTACATCATCTCCTCGCTCGACCTGTCTGAGCGATTTTCTTGAAAACATTTAATAACGCAATTATGAATTTTATTTTTGGTTTCCAGACTATAAAAGGATGGTTTTAAGCATTCCTATCAGTGTTTATATGGTTTATATCGAATGTAACCTCGAATGGTCAGTATTCTGCATTTAATGGAAATTGTATTGATAAATTTCTATTAAAAATAGAAGAAAATAGTAATACCTGAACAAATCAATTATATTTAAGCCTGACATCAGAAAATTAAATGCATATACGTTTTATTTATTATTTGTATTTTCTTGTGTTATCCCTAACCTGTCTGAAAGCGCCTTGTATTGACACTTTAAGACAAATTGCAATTTTATTTAATAAGGTAATATAATTACTGTAATACCGTATGTAGGTACCAAGTTGAAATCGCTTAAGAATTTCCGAATATACTCCGGTTGTCCCTATACACACAGCTTAGAAACCATTATTGCAATAAGCCACAGTAAATAATATAAAAAGAATTAAAGTAATGCCGATTTAAGCTATACAAAATTTAAAAGATTTGATATATGTACACATAGCTCTAACAGAATATGCATACAGATTGGTAAAAGACGTATTGGAAGGAAACACAATTGTGAAAAATCTTATGTGATGTTCACATGTAACTTTTTCTTATCCTAATACAGTATATTGTTAGTTTAATTACTATTTTAAAGTTCAATTTTTTGACAAATTTTAGTTTATTTCCAGTACTCTAAACCAAAACAAGTACTTATATCGTCAACTTTTTGATGTCGCATTGATTACTGAGATATAATATAATGAAAAGCTAAAAAAGCCCAGTAACATAGAAATTAAGGAAAATTATAGCAAAATATGTTAAGTAATTGAAATATTTTTTCCAAAGGTAATATACCAACAAATAACATATAGTGTTACTTTAAACATTGGTGCTACGTACAATTAAACAATTTTTCAATATATTGGTTAAAAGTCCCACCTTAAGCCCGCCACAGACTTCTTTCTTTTCTGTCCGTCTATCGTAGGTGTTACGCCCTATAATATAAGATCTTGTAACTGTATCAGATCAATTTATCATTACAAAGGCACAATTCAATACACAAGTTTAGTTTTGCTTACAAATTAATTTCGTGGTGCTATCACATTTATGTTATTGTACACGTGAATCAATGGGTCGGCCAAGTCTATTCTCCAAACAAAAATGAACATGAAATTAGACATATATAGACCTATACAGTGATTACACTATACAAAAATAAGTTTTTCTCTGTCTTCTGGACCTAAGACGATCTTACAATAATTTAGAAAATGTGTATAAAAGCTCCAGAGTCTACAATCTACGCGAAACAGATCCAAAAACTTAAAGAAGTCTTAGCTCATCGGCGCTCCATCGAACCCTGGGTCTAGTATCAGACAGTGGATAGATGACTTAAGAAATCTTTCAGTCAGTTCTGAAGCATTTTATAAAATATAGTTTATCATCTAAAGAAAATCCAACATTGTTCATTTTTGATAATCAAGAGAGTCATTTATCAGAGGAAACCTTAAATTTAGTTAAAAATAGTGCAGTTCTGATACTAACATTATCACTACACTGCAGCCATAAGCCGTAGCCTTTAAATGTTGCTGTTCTAGCTCCATTTAAGACTCACTATAATTCAACAATTGATTCGTGGTTGATCCATAATGATGAAGTTCCTGACTACATACCTGCGTTGCAAAGACACTTTAGTCTCGAAATTTCTTGATATTAGAAGGAGTCATCGCACGTCCTTCTATCAAGAAAGGTTTCGAGGTGACAGGCATTTTTCCCTTCGACCGAATCGTATTCTGCTAACATACTGCAGCTTCACCTTACCATAAAGTATTTTTGCCCCAAATTCTCAGGTAAAAAAGTCAAGAAGATGTGGTATCGGTGATTCATTACGTTTCATTATTTGAAGACGTGTTATCATATCATTCGCAATGCCTTTATAGTTAGCAGTTTTGTGTTTACCAATGAAGTTTGTGCAAACTGATTTGAACGCATTTCATGCTTTTTTCAATATCACTCACGTAAAGCCCGTAAGGGTGTGTTTTTGTGCAAGGATACGCTTTTGTGCAAGAAATTAAACTATTGCACATGAAAGTCAATTTATGCGTACAACAGAGATGAAATTAAAGTTCTAAGCGTGCGGTATGTGACAGTGAAAGACAGATATCATATTTAAAATGATCACAGAAAACTACGCTATACTCACATCTTTGTATATAGAAGCTAAAGTCTGTGCTGTACGGTGTTATCAGTGTATAACTTCAGTTCATATAACGATTATCTACACAGTTTCACAACAAAGTTTTTTTTTATAGAATACCCTATACATTTCATCATTTTTGTATTTTACATTTTCTGAATATTTTTTATATGGGGTACATTATAGCTTAGTCTATTAGTTTTTGAGATAATTGCAACTTTTTCTTAATTTATGTTTCACATGTGTTTACAAAGTTGAAAGACTAAACCGTATAGTGGACAGTGGACGGCATGTGATACCTCATACTATAATTAAATGGCTGGCCATTCTAGAGAATGTTTTAAATAAATTGCTAATGTGGACAAAATTCGATTGACAGCTTTTTATTAAACTAATTACATTTACTGACAATCATTCAAGTAGGTATAGATAAATTGTAATAAACAATGCCACTGTGTAAATGATCGTCATGTGACGTTACAAATATGTTTAGGTTCCCTATAACTGAACCTATACATCCTTTGTTAGTTGATCAAATGTACAGAGAGCGCCATGTAACGGGCCATCATACTTTTTACAGACATGAACGTTGTCTTTTATATTTCCTTTTCAACGTATCTAAGCCTCAAATGAATTGAAGGCAACAAATGATTTAAACGTAATTAGTATTTGCAAGTAGCGGTGGGTGATGACGTAAACGGGAGGGCGCGGACAGCGATTCCCTCGTGTATTTTCCTTCCTCATTGTGTACATTGTACTATGCAGCGGAAATACACGAGGAAATCGAATCGTTATCCGCGCCCTCCCGTTTACCTCATCACCCACCAGCACCGCTACTGAAAGGTACCCAACCCGCGCTTCCATAATGTAATGAAACTTGGCTGGTTTGTAGTTTTTATATGTAATATACCGGTTTCCGTTTCGGAAAAGTTTAGTATTGGATGGCGAAATAAGATTTTGAAAATCGGGAGTCTCTGCGTTTCTCGTTAATTATATCCTATTAGATGTTCATAGAGGCTATCGACTTACTTATACTAAACTTGATGCAATAGGTGCTTAATGGGCGTGAGCCCCATCCTCTACCCCTATATCCAAAAGAATGTGTATCTGCTTTATTATGGCGATTATATTCACTTTTGCATACCATTCGAAGCAAACGTGTGAATTTTTGATTCACATCCTCCAACAGCTTTCATCAATTACAGAGTGCATCAGCTAGCCATGAATTGTTATTATGCTTAAGGCCGAGGAGTGTCTTAAAAATGTTTAAGGCCGAGGAGTGTCTTAAAAATGTTTAAGGCCGAGGAGTGTCTTAAAATGTTCATCCTTAGCATTCGCCGTGGAGAAGAACCACAAGTACCTCACTCTGAGGATTGACAAACCCGGGGAACGAACACAGGACATTGTAGAAGCTTTTTATTCAAAAACAAAAGTTCCTTAGTTATGTGTATATTGCTTTAGATTTGATAGGGAAACCAATGTTTATAGATACACTATATCATTTATTTATTCAATTCTACAGAGGCGTATATTAAAAATTATTGATTTAAGTAATGATTTCAGACACAGGCTTTTTCGAATTAATAACATTACACATATATAGTATCAACTGACAAGTTGCTACTATATTAGTATTATTTTCCTCTTACTAGTGATATTCATAATTATTTTTGTGCTATATGTGTACAGTTAAGTTAAAAGCTATTCAAAAAGCACAAATAACTACAGCCTCAAATTCCACTGAAAATTCATTATATAATCCTTGCGAAGAATAATACCGATAATGTAGTTCTCTTTTCATATATTTTCTAAAATATTTCAAAAAAATTGTAAACTGAGTTCATTAGGATAAAAGAAAGTTAAAAGGTAGTTCATCACACCAGATTTTTACCTGTTATTCATCGAATTATTTATAGAAAGTACCACAAAATAAAATAGTAAAAAATAATCCAAACTTACTTATAAATCCAAAGAACTTTATTATTTCATATGACACAGCATTATCGTTCTCTAATTGCCCCTTTTGCATGCGGCAACAAAAAGATACACGATTTTCTGCCAAGTGGAAGCTGGAGAGCATATTAAATAATACATTTCTATCGCCTTCGTAAACCATCTTATAGAAACTACCATTAGCTATATCGCCCTGAGAAAAAAGATTATGTTGAAACTAAATTTATTGCACAGTTAGTAGTCGTCAATGTGCTACTAGAAATTAGTATGCAATTTCGAGGACCTATACAAAAACATAGAATACTAATAAAACGTATCGCAAATATGTGCTAATCGGGCGAACTATTTGCGGTGAGTTATTTTTTAATGAAATCATTTTGAAAATAGTTTCCTAAATTTCTTTTATGCTTTGAAAAGCGTTGAAGTTATTTACGAGATATCTGCAGAAACTAGCTCTAAAACATTAACGTACAAACCTACGGAATTGCTATTTGAAATAAACTCAGTTGATTTGTCATTGCCGAATGCATTTATGCATCATCAGCTATTCGATCAATATTTTTTCTCATCGATAAATAGTTATAAGAGCGTGCCCGGAAGATAATTCCTTTCCTAAGCAATTTAGAGAAAACGTTTTCCAACTGAAAATATTTGGAGACAAATGCTGCGCAACCTAGAATTATGTTAAAGTATACAGGGTGTTCAATTTCCGCTGCGTACGATACAAGTTTGGTTTTTCTAATGGAACTCCCTGTATATTATCACAATTTTAGATACCTCTCTTCAATTCATGGCAACTTTCATCAATATTCCCTATACCTATCTATCTTAGTTTTTGAGATAATTGACATAATTTGAGATTTTTGCTAAATGTCGCCGATACCTTAAACGCCTTACACTCTAGGGTAGTTATTCAAATTTTATTCGATTGAGTTTTTGGACATCGAAGATTTGTTTATATCAACCAGATTCTACAAAAAGTTATCGATATTGTTGCCAAGTTTGAATCATACTGTTTCAATTTTTTTAAATAGAACATCCTCTATATTCAAATTTTTTTTTTAATTTCTTGATTTTAGCGGCTCCAACATACAGTAGTTTCAGTTAAATAAAACTCATAATTTAACGTTTCGACAATTTTAATTGTCTTCTTCAGAAAGCTATATTTCCACAACTGTAACAAGTCAAAAAATTTTTCTTAAGTACTAAGATTCTTAGTTTGTTTTTATGTTAAATATTGAACTTGCACTATAACATTGTTACTAACACAACACTTTAAAAATTATTGTAATAATTGTTAGTAACAATGCCATAGTGTAAGTTCAATATTTAACATAAAAACAAACTAAGAATCTTAGTACTTAAGGAAAATTTTTTGACTTGTTACAGTTGAGGAAATATATCTTTCTGAAGAAAACAATTAAAATTGTCGAAACATTAAATTATGAGTTTTATTTAACTGAAACTACAGTATGTTGGAGCCGCTAAAATCAGGAAATTCAAAAAAAAAATTTGAATTATTAAACAAGGAACGGCTAAGAAAACGAAATATATTATTTTTCAATAAAACTCTATATTTTCACAAAATCTAATAGAGAAGATCTTCTAGAGCCTTTTTTCTAAATATTTCCCTATACCTAAAAACAGAGTGCTCTGACGAAATATTATAAACTTTTGTTTGGCTCAAGATATTCATTAAAACAAATGTGTAAACGTTATCTTTTTGGTACAACTCCATCATCTACTCGAAGTAACCATCATTTGCCTACATACATTGTCTAGAAACTAACCAACACATATAAATAATAAATAGGGAAAATAATTGGGCAAATGTTAATTCGAGTTCAAAGTAAAGAATAGATTTATTTAGCATCGCACACTAGGTTTCTTTCAGCAGTAAAAAATATAATAAATAAAAAAATATAATAAAGTGAAACTGAAAGTTGTTAAAAAAATTTCACAATTTAGCTAAATAGAAATATTTATGAAAAAACTTCCTGGAGGAATTTCGTAAGGCAATCCATAACGTGGACATTACACAAAATGATAGTCCCGAGATGTCAGTAAATGTTCAATAAAACACAAGGAATCGCCTTACAGTTTGTACGAACCAAAATGGTATTCACTTTAAATAGATGTGAAATTGTATGCATAAATTAAATTTTGCAGTTTATTTTGAATGAATTACTTTAGAAAAAGAAAAGTTTATAGTATTTTGTCATAGCACTTTATGCATTTTAGCAACAAACTTATCCCCACAGCTTCATATTTAATTTACTAGAGAACAACACATTTTAGGTATAGGAAATTTTTATAAAAAAAATTCTATTACAGTTTCTCTATCAGATCGCGGAAAAATACACTGGGCATTCCATTAAAAAAAAAATTGAAATAGCATGAATCAAACATGGCAACGATTTCGATGGTCATTTTGTAGACTCCAGTTGATATAGAAAACTTTTCAATGCATTGCCTGAAACACCAAGAAATACTCAATCGAATAAAATTGGAGTTACCACCCTAATGGGTAAGACGCTTAAGATATCGGCCGTTAAAGAAACAGCAACATTTCGCAAAAATCTCAAATATGGCAATTATCTCAAAAACTAAGTTAGATAAGTATAGGGAATACTGATGAAAATTGAAATGAATTGAAGAGTGGCATCTAAAACCGTAATAATATACAGGCTGTTCCATTAAAAAAATCAAACTTGTATCGTGCGCTGCGGCAACGGAACACCCTCTGTACTTGAATATAATTTTGTGTTGTTTGCAAATATTTTTTATTTGAAAACCCTTTTTCAAGATCGCTCAGGAATTATCGTCCGTCAACGCACTAGGTGGGCACGCTGTATTTTATTCCGGATTTCAAAAACTTGTAAATTTTCCGATTCCTTTATAATAACTTTCGTCGAGTTCAGCCAAATGCCCTTAGTTTGATTCTACGTTTGAACTATAAAACAGAATCAAATTAATAATGCTGTCAGCTAGGGCCCGCTCTAGACAATACGCCGCCCTGGACAAAAAGGAGAGTTGCCGCCTTTTTCATTCTAAATTTCCATTGCCCTATAACTCATTTCGCATATTCCATTTCTTGGTAGCAGTAAATCATTTTTACGATTGATTACGCTTGAATATCAATTGCTATGAAAAGAGAAATTCAAGGTATTCTAGGAGCAACTGTAAATATTCTGAGAGGAAATAGTAATGGCTATTTTGAGTAACAAAGTTCATATAAATATGAGTCCAACTCTCATTGTTACGGAGATGCAACAGATCGGGTGTTACCCACAAAAAGCCTATGAAGAGGTTAATCGTATATACCTATCATTTAAATTATAAAACACGAACAATTATTAGCAATGGTTCAAAATTCACATTTAAAAATACCGCCACCAACTTCAGCACACAAAAAGATAGAGTAATTAATAGCAAATAAAACAAGTTGGCCCACTCTCTCACAATAATTTTACTATAATAATAATAATAGTCTTTATTGCGTGGCTCAGTACAAAGCAATCGAATTTGATTTAAGATGTGCAGGTAAGTTATTATACTTAGCGTAAGTGTTGAATGAAAAAAACCACTGGAACAAAGCGGTTTTGTGAGGAAGTGGTGATATTAGTCCGCGCACATCCGTTCTAAATGTTGTTATATATGTAGTGTCAAACTTAGCAGATCTCTTATTCCCCATATTTAGCCACCGGTTATCTCTCAATTTGTGCGAGACATGATCAAATTTCCTTATGCCGTGGATATACCTTAGACATGCATTTTGTACTTTCTGTATGCGATGATAGTGCAGGGATGGTGTAGTTCTGAACAATATGTGAAACGGGAGAGAACGCATGACTCACACAATCGTTTCTTAATATCTTCGTTAAAACTTCGACGATGTGGATAGAGTTTCTTCATTACCGAATACAAAGATTGTATGCATTTGCCGATATGCTCTCGAAAACTAAATGTATTGTCTATTGTGAGTCCTAGATTTTTTACACTTGTAAGTACGGGTATTACACTGCCGTCGTTATGAATACCGACAATATTTCACAAGAAGTTACAGACTTCACTGTTTCCAAAACTTAGAACCTGCGATTTTGAAGGATTAATGAGCAACGCATAGCCAGCAGAGACACGATGGATGCTATCGAGATCCATATTAAATCTTGTGATAACCTCTCTAGGTATACTCTGTCGATTTAAATGAATAATACAACCAAGGGGTATACATATGTATACTTCTTGATATAACTGACAGTCATCCGCGTAGAAGTGAGCCCTAGTATATTGAAGATGTTGAATCATCAATGAGGTGTAAAGTAAGAATAAGATCGGGCTTAGAATTGACCCTTGTGCGACGCCCTGTAGTACTGGCAATGGCGACGAAATTTTACCATTCAATCTTACAGACTGTGATCTTACAGACAGAAAACTACTAATTAGTAATAAAGCATCATTCCCAAAGCCCTTCGTCCTTAGTACGTTTAAAAGCATCACGTGATCCACGGTATCAAGGGCCTTCGAGAAGTCAAGGAGGACAAGGGCTGTCACCAATCCCCGATCCAAGGCGGTAAGGAATATTTTCTATAACGTAGAGTAATGTAGTTATACAACTATACCCTACTCTAAAACCCGACTGTACATCTGACAATAAGTTACAACCAGATACGAGGTCTCGAATTTAACGTTCTAGAATATGCTCTAAGATCTTCGATAAGGTGGGTAATATACTAATTGGTCTTAAGTCTTTAATATCCCGTATATCGTTTTTCTTAGGTATAGGAATAACGATAGCCCCTTACTTACTTACTTAATCCTTAGGCCTCGTGCCTTTTGGTGGTGGCTGGCGGGAGTTGAGTCCCACTGGTTTCCTCCGTATTTCCCTCCAGTTTGTCATATTCTGAGCTAATCCTGGAATGTCTTCTCACCTTACCTCTTTCCACGTTCTTCGCGGTCTTCCTCTCCTTCGTTTTCCACTTTCTCTTGTTTCGTATACCTTTTTCACTGGCCTGTCTTGTCCCATTCTTTGCACATGTCCCATCCATCTCAGTTGTCCCTGTTGTATTGTCTCTTCCACTGGTATTATATTCAACTGCTTTCTGTATCCACATTCCTTATTTTATCTCTTCTTGTCTTTCCTAGTACTTTCTTCAGATATCTCATTTCTGCAGCTGTCAACTTGCTGCTCTGCCTTTCTGTTGTTGTCCAGCCTTCATAGGCGTAGGTCAGCGTTGGTTTCACAACTTTTCTAACTACTTCGGCCTTTACCTCTTTCGGGGGAATTTCGTTTTTATTGTGTTGAAGTGTTCCCGCTTTCGTAATTCTCTCGTTAATTTCGTCCTCCATGGTTCCCATTTCATTGATGATTGTTCTCAGGTAAATGAATTTTTTTACTTGATCTGCAGCCTTTCCTCCAATTTCAATTTGGTGTCTTTCTTTAGGTGTTCCTATTACCATTGTTTTGGTTTTCTTTATGTTCATTTTCATATTACTTTTTTGTAGCTCTTCATTCAGGATATTTACATTGTGTTGTAAATCTGCTTCGTTTTCCCCGACTATTACCAGACCGTCTGCGTAACAGAATTCTGTTATTCTTATATTTTCCATTTTCCAATTTCCGATGTTATATGTCTTTAATCTATTTCTACATCTTTTCAATATTTCATCTAATGTGATATTACTGGGCTTAGTATGCATCCTTGTTTCAGTCCCACTCTACTTATAAATCTCTCAGAACATTAATTTCAAATTCGCACGTAGCTGCTGGTTTCCTCGTATAAGCTTTTTATATTTTCTAATGATTCTTTTTCCAATGTTTCCACATGTTTTCTCTCTTTATACCATCGAATGCCTTTTCCATATCTATGAAGCACACGTGTACCTGCTTGTTTGTTCGTATTGCCTTCTCGCTTATTTGCCTCACTATAAAGATCTGGTCTTGAACTCCTCTTCCTTTTTAAACCCTGCCTGACTTTCTTCCAATTGTTCTTCCACTTTTTCTCTCAGTCTTGTCTCCAGGTTTCTTGTGTATACTTTCCCTACAGTGTTTGTTAGTGTGATACCTCTGTAGTTTCCTTACTATCACCCTTCTTATATAATAGTGTTATGATTCCTATCCTCCAGTGTTTTCTTTTCTTTTCTGACTTGGTTTAATAGAGCTAGTTGTTCTTGTTTTGCTTCCCTTGTTAGAAATTTCTCGTTTTCTCGTCGCGTCCTGGTGGTTTTCCTAGTTTAATTTTCTGTATAGCGTTTTCTAGTTCGTCTCCTGATATTCCATAGTCCTCATTTTTTTATTGTTCTATTGGCCGTTTCTATTGGTCTTGTGTATGTATTTGTCTTTCATGTTAATTTTCTGGTTGTTCCTGCTCTTCCAAAAGTTCTTCGAAGCATTCTTTTTACCTTTTCATTATTAATTCTTCTTGTGTTACAATGCCTTTAATATTTGTTTTCGCATTCCATAAAAGCTTTTGATTTTCTGTATGTGCCGCTGCCATTTTTTGTCCAAATTCTTCCCATGTCTTAGTTTACAACTCTTTATTAGATCTTTAACTATTTTTCTTTTAACCCTATAGTTCTCATAGTCTTCAGTGTTCCCTTTTGTTAAATATTTGTTCCAATTTCTAACCGGCGCGACATAATGCGGGGACACGCCATCTTGTTGGAAGAAAAGCTCATTTTCATTTATTAATAAATTCCCCATTTGATCTTGCCTGGGAAGTTTTCAAATGAACACACTGTATATAAGTATGCTGTTATATAAATTTATATTAAATTAAAATCTCTATGGGTGACTACTGAAACAATACCAAAGCAACACAGAGATTCAGTGCAAGAAATAGGTAGTAAGATCGAAGAAAAAATACTATAGGAAAAAGGAGTATAGATAAAATTCTGTTATTGCAGAAATATGAAAAATGTAAGATTAATAGCAAAAAAAATTATTGCCAGAGAGTAGATCAATTTGTTTTACTTGCCATTAACAATGAATACACACAGAGTCTACATAGATGATTTAAAAAAGTAATTGCTTCTATTATGATTATTACGAGGGTGTATCTCGGAGGGCTTCTAGACCTGGAAGGGGTTGATGGGCAGGTAGCCTATACCATTAGGGAGAGGAGAGAACAGACCGCAACTCCCTCGGATTCCTTTAGTATCAAAAGAAACCATGAGCGAGAAAGAAGTGCATGTTTCCGTGGAGCAGCGGATTATCATCAAGTTTTTAGCCAAGAAGGGGGTGAACCCAACCGAAATTTTGCGGCGATTACAGACACAGTTTTGGGACAACGCCCTGTCAAAAACCCGTTTGCATGGCACAAAAAATTTTCTGGAGGGCGTGAAAAGGTCGAGAACGAGAGCCATGATCGCCGCCCAAGGACAAGTGTGACAGAGGCCAACATCGAGGCGGTCCGAAATCTCAGAGGAAAATCGGCGCATAACTCCCTTCGAAATCGTTGCGAAAGTAAACATCAGTTACGGGAGTATCCAACGGATCATGGCAGATGATGATTTGGGCAAAGTGGCCGCTAGATGGGTTCCACGTCTGTTATCGGATGATCACAAGCGACATCGATTGGAGGTTTCGCAGCGATTCTTCAATCGATACTAGCAAGAAGGTGAGGCCTTTTTGAATCGCATCGTCACCTGTGACGAAACCAGGCGAGTATGGAATGGAGAAAGAGCGGCGAGAGAGCACCGGTGAAGGCAAAGACGCGGTTGTCAGCCGGAAAGGTAATAGCAACAGTTTTTTTTGATCGGCAAGGTGCTTTTCACGTTGATTTTCTCCACGATCGGCGCATAATTAATGCGCAATATTCTTGTGAAGTACTGGATGCCGCGAAATTGTCATTTCGAAGAAAAAGGAAGAAGCAATCGGCCAGAAGTGTTATTCATCTACATGACAACGCCACGCCTCATGTGGCTAACGCCATGATGCAAAAAGTGGATGCATTATGATGGGAAACGCTGGAACATCCACCCTATAGTCCACTTGTCACCTTGTGACTTCCATCTTTTCGGGCCCCTCAAGTAAACGCTTGGAGGCCAGCGTTTCGACGACAACGAAGCGGTGGAAGCGTTTGTGCTGCAATGGCTACACGAACGTCCGAAGAGTTTTTACGATGATGGAATAAAAAAGCTCCCAATCCGATGGGAAAAATGTATTTCTATGGCGTGAAAGTATGCAAAAAAATAATATATATTTGTAAGCTCAGTTAAGTAAAGTTAGAATTTTTTAAAAAACGAGTCCCGTCTATATTGGATGCATCCTCGTAGCATCATTTCAAATATATGAGCAAACATAAGATTATCAGAATAATACGCTACTCTTAGAAAATGGCTTAGACTGATCCAACCAGATAGGATCAAACACGTAAATTAATTACGCAAAGAAGTATACAGACGGTTTTAAAATAATAATTAGAGTTGCTCGCTAGCGCCAACGGGCAGTGGCGGAGGTTCGACACAACCCTCAGTATAACGGCGAGTCTCAACCAGATCTGTTGTGTATACATGTACGCTGCCGTAAATACTATTTCGTGGTTCTACGTTTGTTTTAAAAATGTTGCCTACGTCGCGAAAACGACCAATGTTGGACAAAGTTACAGAATTTATAGCAGAAATACCCGACCTAAATTACGATGGCGTTAAAATTCAATGTGTAGTTTGTAATATCCCTTTAATGTGTTAGTCCAAAACGGATTGTCTACGTCACGTAAATAGTAAAAAGCATTCTTAAAAAAAATTGCATACGACACTATGACAAATTTAAATTTAATTTATGTGTTACCTTTATTGCATGTAATCTACCGTTTAATCTGCTAGACAAGGAAGCATATGTCTTCTTTTGGAATAAATATTCAGACTGCAAATTACCAAGTCGGGCATCGTTACAAAGAATTGTGCCATCTGCTCGTGAACATGTTGAAAACAGAATTAAATCGGAGTTGAAAGATAAAAAACTGTGGTTACGTGTGGACGAAACAACAGATCGTAAAAAACATTATGTGGTTAATGTAATGGTACGTATAATGGAAGCACATCAATCGTCACCTTCAATCCTATTAGCTTCCAGACCAGTACAACAATGTACTGCCGAAGTAATCTCAAAGTTAGTGTTAAATACATTGGAAAAGTTTGAACTTTCAACAAACCAACTGTTGATGTTTATGAGTGATGGTGCCGCAAACATGCTTTCTCTAGTCCGGTCTCTTAAAAAACATTGTGCTAACTTGTTACATATTGCTTTCAGTCATGTGGCAGATAGTATTAGAAAATATTATCCTGAACTAGACGCTTTAATAGCGCATACAAAAGCAGTGTTTGTCAAATCCCCAAAACGTATTCGCAAATTTCACAGACTGTGCCCCCGTATGCTTAAGCCACCAGAACCTATTCTTACACGTTGGGGGACATGGTTACAGGCCGCGTTTTACTATCACAAATATTTTCAGAATATTAAGAACGTGGTTTTACAATTCGATCCAAAGGAAGCAGCTATCAAGGAAAGCCAGTCTAAATTTGAAGATAGGTTAAAACGGATTTAAAAACTATTCCGAACAATTACTTCGGACTAGTGGAGGCAATAGAAAAATTACAAAATTCTTCAGTGTCGTTAGTGGAATCTCTGCGAATGTTCACGCACAGCTATGCGCGGTACAAGACAATTATAACCTCACTAGATGTAGAACGTTCGTTTTCTGCACAAAAACACAATTTTTCCTCACGCCTCACTCGGTTTGCCAAAACAACTGTGGAAACATATCTAATGCTAGTAGGTAAGCTATCGAGCTTTTAATTCGCGGATAATTTCGCGGTATCGAAGTTTGATTAGCGGCTCACGCTTTTAATCCGCGGCTAACTTCGCGGAATCGAAGTTTGATTAGTGGCTCGCGTTTTTAATTCCCTGGTAATTTCGCGGAATCGCAGTTTGATAAGCGGCTCGCGCTTTTAATCCGCGAGTAATTTCGCGGAATCGAAGCCAAAGGCACTTTTGATTAGCGGCTCGCGCTTTTATTCCGCGAGTAATTTCGCGGAATCAAAGTTTGGTTAGCGGCTCACGGTTTTAATCTCGCGAGATTAATTAGCGAAGATCCGCCGAAAATGGCATCCACGATTTTGATTCGCGCTTTTTAATCCGCGGGGAATTTCGCGGAATCGAAGTTTGATTAGCGGCTCGCGGTTTTAATCTCGCGAGATTAATTAGCGAAGATCCGCCGAAGATGGCATCCACGATTTTGATTCGCGCTCTTTAATCCGTGGGTAATTCCGCGCTTTATTTCGCAGCTAATTTTAAGTTTGCACTTTTTAATCTGCGGGAAAGATGGCAACCGCGGAAAGATGGCGTCCACGACTACGTTAATTAGCGGTTTCGGTTCGCGGCTATTTCAAGTTCGCGCTTTTTAATTCACATGCAAGATGGCGGCCGCGCTTTATTTCGCAGCTAATTTCAAGTTTGCGCTTTTTAATCCGCGGAAAGATGGCGTCCGCGACTACGTTAATTAACAGTTTCATCCGCGGCTAATTTGTCGATGACAATGAGTCAGACAGGTATAAAGTACCTTCCAAGAATTTTTCTAGTGTCATGGGCGATTACGCGGTTACTCCTAGGAATTTTTATAGAAAAATACCGATATTGTGTCTTAGAAACAGGTCTCAACATGATGTATCATCCTTCCAGAATATGTCAGACAGGTATAAAAATTATTACATTCTTGGAATTGCTCTCTTTCTTAATTATTGCATTCTTGACGATATAAAAGGGATATTTTCTTTCTATCCATCACAGTGTTTCATCGAGTTTCCAGCTTCGTGCATCCTAAAGTTCTTCTACAAATGTAACCTTAGTGCTTTATACATCTCAGAGTTCTCCTACAACTTTGCATCCTATTACATGTAAGTACTTTTAATTTATATTTCTTTACATTGTCATTTAAATTACGTTAAAATTTTTATTTTAGAATATTCTTATGTAATTTTTATTAGCTTTCATTCAAAAATATTTATGATTATAACCACACGAACTTCTGCTTTAGACTTAATTTTTCTATATTACAGCGAAATAGATTCTCAATTCACATCGCCCACGGCTTCTCAATTTACGGATGAGGAGTTGTGTGGGGCCTACGATAGCGCGATATTGAACAGCGTAGAGATGGACATAGAAATGATGGAGACTGTGGTGGACGATATGGAAGAGATGGCGATTGCAATGCATATTGAAGAAATGTTGAAGAGGATGAAATCCGTATTCGTAAGAATGAGGGATCACCCCACGGCACAGGTGTTACTGCCTAGAATATTAAGTATATTGGAGGGTGTCCATTTCTGTTTCGTAAATTACCCAGAATGTATTATTAATGCGTGTATAAGATAATTTTCTGAATGTGTATTAATTAAAACAAGACATTTGCTTTCACTTATTTATTTGTGTACTAACTTATTGCTGATATAACATTAAAACTAACTGACCATTAAATAATTTAATAATATGTCCACCCTACGCTCTGTACACATACTTAATTTATTTTTGTGATGATAAAAACAAGCAAGGTTGCTTTTGGAACCGAGTTCGTGAAATCGGAAGACTACAGCCCGAGTCATCAGATCTCTATTAAATTGTATTCTCTTACGATGAAATTGTAAAAAATAAATATAGAAGATAGTATGGAAGAAGAAATCGGAGCCACCTTGCAGACTATCGACGAAAATTTTGGAAGATTGGACGCAATAGACAACAATCTTACATGACTGCTCCCTCTATATGTCCTACGAAATAAAGTACCTGCAGCAGAAGTGGCACCTCATACCTCAAGAAAAGAGAGCCGCACTTCAAGGCTGCTTACCGTGCTACCTCCATATAGCGGATGATCAATTGGATGAGGCAGCACCGGCAATAAAAAACTGTGCAGGATGCAACAAATATATGTAAAATTTATATATTACACACATGTATTATCTAAGAATGAGGTGACACTAAATAAAATGCACTATGTATAACTATAATATTTTTTTATTTTTATCTAGCAATACAATGCTCATTGGATAGATTCAAAATAACGGATAACATATGAACGTTTGATATAGAACAAATTTTACGTTCATCAGTATGATACATGCAATATTCACCCAGAGTTTTTTTTATTGTAGGAATGTCCCTCATATATTCTAAATTCACTATTGGTACACTAACAATTTTTTTTCAACACATCTGTTTTCTCATGTCCTTTAACATACACTTTTGTATAGTTAGCGCAAATGTTAGATAGAAGTCTATCAACGTTCTTTAAATCTACATAGCCATCCCTGTATTTAATATTTAAAAAATTACGCTCCAACTACTTGAAGAGAAAATGCATAGTTCGCGTTCCATCCGTGATGCTCATTTCTTTAGGTGTAAAGTCGGGAGCATTAAATCCCTGCATATTGGTCACTAGGAATGCCTCGAATCGCTGATGGTATATTTTTTCTCTGTGTTCAGGCAATAAAATTAAGCTTAGAACCTTTTCCAAATTCTTAATTCTGTTTACAAATCTTTTTCTATCGGCCGCCACAGCTACCCACCGCGACCTTCGATCTTCGTTGGGTATTCTATAAATCGTGACTCTCTCATCAAACTTCACCGCCTTTTTATTTGGGCTTATCGTGGCCAGGATTGCCAGCGGTGGTTTGCCGAAGAGATGCGTCAGTTTGCCGAAGACGTGGAGACCGTATCTCTTTGCCCTCTACCGATTACGCCTGCGCAAGAGCTGGAATTCCGCTCCATTTCACACTGCCACATCTACGAGCGACACTTTGACGTTCGTGACGTCAAAGTTCGCGACCGTGATCACCTTACTGGCAAGTATCGCGGCGCGGCACATGATTCTCTCGCAAAATTAGATGAGAAGAATTTACCCGATAAAACAAAATTTTACAATTCAATGACTGACTCAGATATTACACATGACGACTATGCGCATGCCAACGACGTGTGGAACTCTTTCGGGTGTCAAAATTTAGGCGAGTGCAGCGACCTATATTTAAAAACAGACATTATGCTATTGACTGACGTATTTGAGCAATTTCCGACTAACTGCTTGAAAACTTACGGCGTAGACCCAGCGCATTATTATACTTTATCCGGGTATACCTGGGATTGTATGCTAAAGTTTACCGATATTATGCTCGAGCTGTTAACAGATATCGATATGGTGCTGTTTATAGAGCGAGGTATCCGAGGAGGACTAAGCCAGTGTTCGAAACGTTACGCGGTCGCGAATAATAAATATCAACCGAATTTCAAACCAGATCGGCCATCAAAATTCTTGATTTATGACGACATCAACAATCAGTTTGGATGGGCGATGTCACAGTGCCTTCCCTACGGAGGATTTGAGTGGGTAGAAGGCGATTTAGGCAATTTTAATTTCGATGCAGCTGCAGATAATCCTGAAGGCTGCATTCTTGAAGTTGACTTAGATTACCCGCAAGGCATTCACAATTCCCACAGCGACCTCCCATTCTGTCCTGAACACCGCGCGCCGCCAAATTCTCGCGAAAAGAAATTATTAGCCACATTATATAACAAAGAACATTATGTTATCCATTACCGCAATTTACAACAAGCTTTGTGAAACGGGTTAATTCTAACAAAAATTCATCGGGTCTTAAAACTTAATCAATCAGTTTGGCTTAAATCCTACATCGATTTAAACACAAACCATGTCGGAATTTGCAGGCCTTCGCTCAAAGATGTACGCGTATAGAGTGGATGGGGCGGACAAAGATAAAAAGGCCAATGGTGTAAAGAGGCACAATGTACTAGTGCCACATCACGTTTAACGATTATTTAACCTGTTTGCGTGAGAGCAAAGAAACATCCATAGAACAAAAACTGTTCAAATCAGAGCAGCTTCAGGTCTTTACCATTCGGAAAACCAAGACCGCTTTAAGTCACCACGATGACAAAAGGTACCTGATGCCCAGGTCGGTGGAAACACTGCCGTGGAGACATTGGAGAATAATGGACTCGCAAAGTTGAGGTGTTGGCGAATCTTATGGCGCTGATGTGAAAAGCATTATACAACTATTTCAAGGACGAACAGAATTGTCTAACTGAACATTATATATCAAAATTCATGCAACACGTTAACAAAAGATTAACTGATGCTCGAAAGCAATTGGATTCTGAATTACAAGACACAACTAAAAGGCTAGAAGCTAAGATATTGAATTTAGAATCTCATATAAATCGTTTATCAGAGGAGGTGGATATACAAAAGCTATCGATTGGAAAGATTCACAGTATTTTTGACGAGACCATTAGAAAGAAAGGCGATGGAGAACGTTCGACTTTCAGAGATATCAGAATTGTAAATCTCGTGCAGTATTTAACAAGAATTTGGTGAGAACGTTCGACTTTCAGAGATATCAGGATTGTAAATCTCGTACAGTATTTCACGAGAATTTGGTTGCGGTGGAACTGCATAGAAATGATACTATCTTTGGTTAGCCCATCTACGTAGGCATGTTAGCATATCTCCAAAACGGCTTCTGAACGGCTACTGAACAGCTTCTGAACGGCTTCTGAACAGGTATTGAACAGCTTCTGAACGGCTTTTGAACGGCTACTGAACAGCTATTGAACAGCTTCTGAGCGGCTTTTAAATGGCTCCTGAACGGGTATACGTTCAATGACTATATCTCTTGGCTCTAGGTGGCGCCAGGAATTTATTTCCGGGTGTGATACGTTCCGAGTGTGATACGCTCCGGGTGTGATATGCCGTATGGAAGCTATTGTTTGTGGAGGTGACTCGTGTTTCAAATGTGTTTGGGGGTCGGATAGGTAGTAGTAGGTAGGGGGTCAATTGAGCGTGGGTACGTAAATAGATAATGAAGATCCCACGCTCAATTGACCCCCTACCTACTACTACCTATCCGACCCCCAAACACATTTGAAACATGAGTCACCTCCACAAACAATAGCTTCCATACGGCATATCACACCCGAAACGTATGACACTCGGAACGTATTACACCCGGAAATAAATTCCTGGCGCCACCTAGTGCCAAGAGGCATAGTTAGTGAACGGATACCTGTTCAGGAGCCGTTTAAAAGCCGCTCAGAAGTTGTTCTGTAGCCGCTCAAAAGCCGTTCAGAAGCTGTTCAATAGCTGTTCAGTAGCCGTTCAAAAGCCGTTCAGAAACTGTTCAATAGCTGTTCAGAAGCCGTTCAGAAGCTGTTCAGTAGCCGTTCAGAAGCCGTTTTGGAGATATGCTAACATGGTCTACGGTCTACGCCGTAAGTTTTCAAGCAGTTAGTCGGAAATTGCTCAAATACGTCAGTCAATAGCATAATGTCTGTTTTTAAATATAGGTCGCTGTATTCGCCTAAATTTTAACACCCGAAAGAATTCCACACGTCGTTGGCATGCGCATGGTCGTCATGTGTAATGTCTGAGTCAGTCGTTGAATTGTAAAATTTTGTTTTGTCGGGCAAGTTCTTCTCATCTAATTTTGCGAAAGAATCAATATAGTCGTACGGAAACACTCCTTTACGTGTTAATAATTGGAATTTTGAGTCATCTAAATTTGGAAATACGGGTAGGTATGATGCTAGTTTTTCTAGAGAGGATGCCGAAAATCTAAAGGAATCAATAAATCTGAATTTTATTAAGTTATCGTCTATATTTTTGGTAAAGGAGATGTATCGCTCTTTATTTATAGGAAGCAAATCGACACGGCCTTCGAAATCTTTAGAGAGGTTTTCGATGATAAAATGAGAGTCATACCCACTTAGATTATGAAAAACGACTGGAATCACGTGACTATCCTGGTAATTAATATTACAATCCTCATGTGCCGCGCCGCGATACTTGCCAGTAAGGTGATCATGGTCGCGAACTTTGACGTCACGAACGTCAAAGGGTCGCTCGCAGATGTGGCAGTGTGAAATGGAGCGGAATTCCAGCTCTTGCGCAGGCGTAAGAGGCTCCATCGGTAGAGGGCAAAGAAATACGGTCTCCACGTCTTCGGCAAACTGACGCATCTCTTCGGCAAACCACCGCTGGCAATCCTCGCCACGATAAGCCCAAATAAAAAGCCGGTGAAGTTTGATGAGAGAGTCACGATTTATAGAATACCCAACGAAGATCGAAGGTCGCAGTGGGTAGCTGTGGCGGCCGATAAAAAAAGATTTGTAAACAGAATTAAGAATTTGGAAAAGCTTCTAAGCTTAATTTTATTGCCTGAACACAGAGAAAAAATATACCATCAGCGATTCGAGGCATTCCAAGTGACCAATATGCAGGGATTTAATGCTCCCGACTTTACACCTAAAGAAATGAGCATCACGGATGGGACGCGAACTATGCATTTTCTCTTCAAGTAGTTGGAGCGTAATTTTTTAAATATTAAATACAAGGATGGCTATGTAGATTTAAAGAACGTTGATAGACTTCTATCTAACATTTGCGCTAACTATACAAAAGTGTATGTTAAAGGACATGAGAAAACAGATGTGTTGAAAATATTTGTTAGTGTACCAATAGCGAATTTAGAATATATGAGGGACATTCGTACAATAAAAAAAACTCTGGGTGAATATTGCATGTACCATACTGATGAACGTAAAATTTGTTCTATATCAAACGTTCATATGTTATCCGATATTTTGAATCTATCCAATGAGCATTGTATTGCTAGATAAAAATAAAAAAATATTATAGTTATACATACTGCATTTTATTTAGTGTCACCTGATTCTTAGATAATACATGTGTATAATATATAAATTTTACATATATTTGTTGCATCCTGTACAGTTTTTTATGGCCGGTGGTGCCTCATCCAATTGATCATCCGCTATATGGAGGTAGCACGGTAAGCAGCCTTGAAGTGCGGCTCTCTTTTCTTGAGGTATGAGGTGCCACTTCTGCTGCAGGTACTTTATTTCGTAGGACGTATAGAGGGAGCAGTCATGTAAGATTGTCGTCTATTGCGTCCAATCTTCCACAATTTTCGTCGATAGTCTGCAGGGCGGCTCCGATTTCTTCTTCCATACTATCTTCTATATTTATTTTTTACAATTTCATCGTAAGAGAATACAATTTAATAGAGATCTGACGACTCGAGCCGTAGTCTTCCGATTTCACGAACTCGGTTCCAAAAGCAACCTTGCTTGTTTTTATCATCACAAAAATAAATTAAGTATGTGTACAGAGCGTAGGGTGGACATATTATTAAATTATTTAATGGTCAGTTAGTTTTAATGTTATATCAGCAATAAGTTAGTACACAAATAAATAAGTAAAAGCAAATGTCTTGTTTTAATTAATAACACATTCAGAAAATTATCTTATACACGCATTAATAATACATTCTGGGTAATTTACGAAACAGAAATGGACACCCTCCAATATACTTAATATTCTAGGCAGTAACACCTGTGCCGTGGGGTGATCCCTCATTATTACGAATACGGATTTCGTCCTCTTCAACATTTCTTCAATATGCATTGCAATCGCCATCTCTTCCATATCGTCCACCACAGTCTCCATTATCTCTATGTCCATCTCTACGCTGTTCAATATCGCGCTATCGTAGGCCCCACACAACTCCTCATCCGTAAATTGAGAAGCAGTGGGCGATGTGAATTGAGAATCCATTTCGCTGTAATATAGAAAAATTAAGTCTAAAGCAGAAGTTCGTGTGGTTATAATCATAAATATTTTTGAATGAAAGCTAATAAAAATTACATAAGAATATTCTAAAATAAAAACTTTAACGTAATTTAAATGACAATGTAAAGAAATATAAATTAAAAGTACTTACATGTAATAGGATGCAAAGTTGTAGGAGAACTCTGAGATGTATAAAGCACTAAGGTTACACTCGTAGAAGAACTTTAGGATGCATGCAGCTGGAAACTCGATGAAACACTGTGATGGATAGAAAGAAAATACCCCTTTTGCATCGTCAAGAATGCAATAATTAAGAAAGAGAGCAATTCCAAGAATGTAATAATTTTTATACCTGTCTGACATATTCTGGAAGGATGATACATCATGTTGAGAACCGTTTCTAAGACACAATATCGGTATTTTTCTATAAAAATTCCTAGGAGTAACCGCGTAATCGCCCATGATGCTAGAAAAATTCTTAGAAGGTACTTTATACCTGTCTGACTCATTGTCATCGACAAATTAGCCGCGGATGAAACTGTTAATTAAGTACGCGACGCATCTTTCCGGATTAAAGCGCAACTGAATAGCTGCGAAAACGCGACGCCATCTTGCATGCGAATTAAAAAGCGCGAACTTGAAATAGCCGCGAACCGAAACCGCTAATTAACGTAGTCGTGGACGCCATCTTTCCGCGGTTGCCATCTTTCCCGCAGATTAAAAAGTGCAAACTTGAAATTAGCTGCGAAATAAAGCGCGGAATTACCCGCGGATTAAAAAGCGCGAATCAAAATCGTGGATGCCATCTTCAGCGGATCTTCGCTAATTAATCTCGCGAGATTAAAACCGCGAGCCGCTAATCAAACTTCGATTCCGCGAAATTACCCGCGAATTAAAAGCTCGATTAAAAGCGCAACCTTGAAGTGGTCCAAAACATACATAGCTTACCTACTAATGTTGCAGATATTTAACAGACATTATTCACTTTGTGATTTCACGGAAGACTCTTAAGACGGTAAGCATTTGAGCACGTATTATATTTTATTTCTGACCATTTATTTTGTGTAAACTTTTATGCGCCCGCTACTTCCTGTTAGCGCAAATTGAGCAACTCTAATAATAATAATGTACTTAGAATTACATTATAACTTTCAAATATATATTTCAAAGTAAATAATTGTACCTTCTACTGAATATATTGAATACTTCCTTCACAATATTTGATTACTTGAGGTAAGTATTTCATATACTCAATTCGACTTACATTCTTTCCATTTAAACATATACAGGACGGGGCAATAGTGCGAGATTCTTCGATAAAACCTTTACTATTAGTAATAGGAAAAAACATCCCGTACAAACATCATACATATACATTAGTAGCACACGCTAAAATTATTTTGACATATACAGGATGAACCAAAAAAGTTACATATCAATGTTGTTGTTTTTCAATGGAACACCCTGTACATTAGTACATATTTCGTTTATACTCGAGAACCTAAGGTCACTTTGTATAGAATTATCTATACCTAAGCTCAATTGTATTCGAAATATTTACGAAAAATGGTATTTGCAACGCTCTGCAGAAAATGCTGTAGTTTGTATAATATTTGACATTTTGCTTTGCACATTGGGTATTAAGTAGCCTATAGAGCTAGGGATATTTACACTAGAACAAGACAACTTCTTAATTATGGAAAGCTTTCCCCTATACCTAAAGTTAGTCGCTTTTGAAGTATTTTCCATCTTCGACTTATTATACCGATTCGGTGTAATTGGGTATCAAAAATTTAAATTTTAACAGAATTGCCTCTCTGTTTATGTATTATCTCTTCAAATATACAGTTTTGAGCTTTTTTGACGATTTCTAGAAGTTTAGTATTCCTTTAATCCCATTAGCTATGGTTTTTTCGCCTCCAAATATCATTTTTGGAATATTTCGGATATTGTTTTAATTTGTAGTAGGCTAGGATTCAAAAACAAATGTTCCTTTATGTCAGACATAATTCTCAGTGTAAAAGCATACGTAGAAAAGTATGTGGTTTCAACATGATGGAGCGCCAGTACATCATACACGCGTCGCTGATAACTTCTTAAATGTACATTACTCCAATAAATGGATGAAGTGTACGTACCGCATTACTTCTACAACAGTAGATAATATGAAAGAACGTATAATAAATGCCTTTCGAAGTATTACACCCCATAGGTATGTTGACCAACGTGCAACGGTCGTATAGGTAGAGACTACAACTATGTTTGGAGTCAGGCGGGAACATTTTTGAACAAAATGTATAACTTCCCTTAGTATTGTGTTTTATTATTGTATTGTATTATATACTTTGTTTTTGTTTGTTTTTTGTCGTTGAATAAACACTTACCTGTTGAAATTAATACAAACCAATAATTGGGTTTTTTAGAAGTTATCAATTAATTTTTAATATGATGACAATTATACATGCTTTTTAATCCTAGCCTACTACAAATTAAATAAATATCCGAAATATAAAAATGATACTTGGAGACTAAAAATCCATAGCTAATAGAATTACAGGACTATTAAACTTCTAGGAACTGTCAAAACAACTCAAAACTACTGTATATTTAAAAGACGTAATAGATAAATAGGAACGCAATTATGAATTTTTATTACCTAATTACCCTGATTCGGGACAATAAGTCGAAGATGGAAAATACAGACCCTAGCCATATTACTTGAAACATGTCGTAAATCCCTTTTACCTGCAAACTCCCATCCTATTATAGTGATATTCTTTTGCTTTGAATCCGATCGTTTATAGGGGGACTAGATTATTGTATCAATAAATAAAAATACCAGACAAATGATATTTAGAAGAGTAAAGTACGTATATATAAATATTTCAGTTATCAACTTACATTTAGCGAGTTCACAGTGTAGAGAATGCATCGATACTTTTAAAAGTATTTCGTCATAACCGTATAGAAGCTAAGTTGTGGAGTATCGTTAAGTCTTTTTGTGTTGATATATCGTTATTGCAAAGGTAAAATTGTTATTCTACCTCTCTCTTAATAATTGATTATTTGGAATTTGAAAAAAAAAATGAAATATTTGAGGTTTTTTGTAGAAAATGCACGGGAAAGATTTAACAAGTGAACAAAAAGCCGCTATAAAAGCTCTTCTACAATCAAACAAACATTTACAACAAGAAATTGCAAAATTACAGAAAGTATCTCCTTCTTCTGTAACGCGTTTAGCTAGTAACTTAAACGAAGGAGTTAGCACATCGACACAAAGACGGGCAAAGTGCGGTCGGAAAAGAAAAACTTCGAAGAGATCTGACAGTGAAATTGTTCATCAGTCTTTGAGCAATAGATTTGCTACAATTAAAATGATTCAAAAAAAATTACAAGAGAGAGGAATAGAGATTTCGAGCAGAACTGTCAGGCGCCGATTGCGCGAAAATCGCCTAATGGGCCGAAGACCTGTAAAAAAGCCACGTTTAACAGAAAAAAATGAATCTGCTCGTCTCAGCTTTGCAACAGAATATCGACATTTCACAGACGAGAATTGGAAAAGGGTGAATAACTTAACAACATGATTTTTACTGAATTAATGTTTGCATTATTTAATAGGTTTTCTTTAGTGACGAGTACTCGCTCTGTGTGTTAGTGCAGCGAGCACAATTTGTTCGTAGACGACCTGGCGAACGTCTCACAGAGTCCACGGTTCTTCGAACTGTAAAACACCGCAGGTAATGATTTGGGGAGTGATTAGTGGAGACGGACCCGGCCCTTTGTATTTTATAGAAGGTACAATGCGTCAAGAGCAGTACATAAATGTGTTGAAAAACACGTTATTACCGTATTTTAAGCCAGGACGTCGCATACCGACAGGGCGTATATTTATGCAAGATAATGCTCCTTGCCATATGGCAAAAAAGGTTAAGAAATTCTTTGAAGACAATCACATACCTCTTTTACGTTGGCCCGGGAATTCACCGGACCTCAATCCCATCGAACGTATGGAATCGACTAAAAAGTAAGGTATATGAAAGAGAAAACCCTACAAAGGAAATATTAATGAAGAGTATAAAGGATGTACGGGAGAACGATGAAGATATAAAAGAGACAATCATATCTTGCATTGAAAGTATGCCCCGAAGAATTAAGGGTATTATTAAAAATCATGGGTTATGGACTAAATATTAATTACTTATTTAATATTTACATATGTTACATATTTTTACAATATATTTTATAAATAAAAAATATAATACATGTATAGCTTATATTTTATTATGAAGAAACTACAAAATATTTAGTGTTTCAAGTAATTTGGCCAGGGACTGTACTTCAAAAACGACTAACTTTAGGTCTAGGGAAAGTTTTACGCAACTAACGCAAAATATTATTAGCAATTCAAAAATTAAAAAATATGTAGAGTATTCTATTTAAAATAACGACGAAAACGTCGCTCAAAGAATTAAATCTTTACTGCGTTGTCAAAGATGGTCTATGATCGAGAAGTTGTCTTGTTCTAAGTGGAAATATCCCTAGCTCTATACGCTACCTAATACCCAATGCGCAAAGCAAAATGTCAAATACTATACAAACTACAGCTATTTCTGCAGAGCATTGCAAATACCATTTTGCATAAATATTTCGAAAACAATTGAGTTTAGGTGTAGATAATCTTATACAAAGTAACCTTAGATTCTCGAGTATAAACGAAATATGTACTAATATACAGGTTCCATAAAAAAACAACTTTGATGTGTAACTTTTTTTTAGTTCAAGCTGTATATATCAAAATAATTTTAGCGTGTGCTACTAATGTATATCTATGATTTTTGTATAGGATATTTTTTTTTTATTACCAATAGTATAAGGTGCTATCGAAGAATCTCGCCCCACCCTGTATATACTTTGAGTATAAGCTAACAATAAATAAATAAGACACACTTATATCTTCTATTTGAACGCTTTGATAATAATAGTACGTAACTTCGTGAGTATTTGGACTTGAATCTTTAACTAAGAAATCATTTTTATGTGCGAACGCTCTTTTAAATTGCCCAGTCTAGCAATTCTATTGTGACGCAATGCAATGACAACTTGCAAAGCCTTTTATTAAACACACTTGTAACATCAAACAGTGTCAGATAACAACTGCCAAATTAATAAGAATTGGATACACGTCTATATGATATTTTTTACTCAAAATAGCGATTATCACTTCCGAAAATATTTTTGCTGAAACAGCCTGTACATGTAATTGTAGAAGCATCCTCATGCCACATCACCTATAACAAAACTGCTACGTTTGAAACACTTTAATACTTTTCACATTACCAACTTATCAAAGTGAAACGTAATAGTAAAGAATATTACTTCTAGTCTAGGAATTCGTAATATTTTGATCTTATTTATTATACAGTGCAAACTCTATTTAACGGTCATTCGTGGGAAATTAGAAACTCCGCTATTTAGAGGTGCCCAACATTTTTTAAAAGACAAATCGAAAGTAACATTTAATTCGTATAACATTATCGCGTTTCGCCATTGCATTTATCACCTTTTAATGAAAAGAGTTGACAGCTCTCTAAAAGACAAACTAGTTTCATCTAAATTATAAATATCTTGTGGAATATAATCTGCCATGTATCTGGCAATCTATTTTTACAATTAGCTACCAAATTACTATCTACGTTTTCGTCACATATAGGATTACGTCTCCCAAGAAAGTTTTCCTTAATGTTCAATAAGGTAGTCACTTAAAATAAATTAAAGCTTTTTAAATAATATTAATATTATAATTAATACTGTTCGTAATATCCATATTTAATGGAAAATGTAATTTAATTAAAATTAATTCAGTCAAATACACCTAGTAAGTGTCGACAATGTACCTTTCTCCGAACATTACAAAATCAGTAATAAACAACTTTATTAATTGCTCGATTTCCAGTTTTTATATTTTGTTCTTCATTTTAATGTTGTCACCGTTCTCTAATTCTTTTAACAAATCCTCTCTCTTTTTCAATAAATCTGCAATCTGAGATTTACCAACACTAAATTTACCAGTCAATAATCTAACCGAAAATCTCATCTAAAATTAATTTGCGTTTTTGTGTTACATCTTGAGTGAATAAACTATGCAGTATACACTTAACTGTGGTTTATTTATATTTCGCAAACAAAAGCAAAAATGTTGTCTGGTAACTAGAAAAGAATTCTTATGTATTTTTACAGTTCGTGACAAAATATGCTGTCCGCATCCATTATATAGAGTGTCCACTAGGTAGAGGTACACGCTAATATAAGATTAATGTAGTGATGCGTAACTTTTTATGTATAAAGGGCCACGTATAATTTGTGTTTAGGTTGGGTGTCACAATAAAAATAATAGTATTTTTTCATTTTGAATTCAAGCAAGCAAAACAAAATTAAAATTATACTAGTCTACGCATTATTACTTTGCCCATACCTCAGATAAAGAAGCAAGTCCTTCTCTTTTGATCCTACGGGCTTCTGACTTTGTGTTTATGTAGATCAGTTAAGGCACTTCCATATATATATATATATATATATATATATATATATATATATATATATGTATGTTGTAAACTAGAGTGATACACTCTGCGCTGTTTCTATATGCATTTCATCGAGTTGAATTAATCCTTTCTTTATCATGCGAATAATATAATGGAAATGGGAGTTTCGTAAATCATTTTCATACAGGCTACAAAAATTTTAACACGGGCCGCGATGAGTTCATAAGTGTTCACTAAATGGAGGTGTCCGTTCAATAGAGGTTTCTGTTAGAGGAGGTCACACTGTAAACATCTGCTGGATGTCGTTGTTTCCATGTGAAGAAAATATGTGTTAAAAATAGCAAACAGAGTAATTTATGTGCACAAACTAAAACTAAATAGACGTACTAGATCAGTAAAAGCTTTGCGCAAGCTATTCATCTAGACATATAACAAAAATATCAATTTATGTGTGCTAATGCATTGCCAAGACTAATATATATGTTACTTTCATTTAGAAATGTATAGTCAAAAAATCCATTAAGATAAACACTGATCTAGGCAACGTAACGGATTTGAATGACGTAGATTAAAATCCTAATATAATTTTTAACTGCTAATGCTTGCTACCGAATATTTAGATAATTTACATGAACTCGTTAAATTTTCTTCTTCTTCTCACTAGGACTGAATTACATTACATTGGATTTAAAATAAATATTCCGAAGGGATGTGTTTCTCGTGAAATATCTCTTGAAATATCTCTCTATAATTATATTGGGTATAACATGGGTTAAAAAATGTTAAACACAGAGCACTGCTACACTAAAAAACAGTAACTGTAAAGGCAATACATCATGACTAATGTAATCTTACAATATTGAGTTATTGTAAATAGTGTTTAGAATAATGATACAGCTTGGGTACGCTGTGGAGGAATCCATAGACTTCTTCTTTGCCTCTATTTATTAGACAACAGCCGTGAAAGTCTACACTCAATTAATGTTATATATTAGATCTATACAAATGGACAACTGAACGCAGCTAGTTACATTTTCAAATTTCTGTTTCAGACAGAGCAATAATTGTGAATATTTTCCCTATGGCCTACTGAAGAATATTTACAGGCTTAAAAATGCAGGCCTTGTAGAGATTTTTCTAAAATAATTAGTTATAAATGAATCTTATTCCAAACGTTGGGAACATGCTGTGAATATTAGACATATTAGATGTTGCTACTGTAGAGGTGTGGTGAATTTTTCGAAGTATTATATTTCTAAAATTTTTCAATAATACTCTTGACCAATAAACATTGAAATAATCTCTTATTATATTGATTATAATTATAAATTAATATGATTAATTATTAATAGGTCTGTTTAATACAATAATTGAAGAACAGTGATAGTATCAAAGTAGCATATCTCTCGAATCTTTAATGAATAGATTAAACTCCTTTCCTTGAATTCTGCTTGAAATTTGAAAATTGATCTCAGTGTACGTCTTCTACTAAAGCCGTTGGTAAAATTCTAATTTCCGATTTTTTCGTGCCTCGAAGTATTGAGTTCTTACTGTAACAGATTCGATACTAACCTAATTAGAGAAGGATATACATACATATGTACGTTCTTCATTTAGGTTTGTAAATATAATATCGCTTAGCTTTGGATTCAATTCAGTAAGAAAGCTTAAATTATATTGGCAAAGAAATAACCTTTTCTTGTTGTTCTATTACATATTTCTTGATACAAAATGTTACAAAAGACAAATACCAATATTTATATGCGGATTAGTCCCACCAATGCTTTAAGACATACTACTCACAAAAACTTCTACATATGGTTCGAAGGGATTAATAGGAATCAATTGCACAAATTCATATGTGCGCATATGTAGACATACATTTTAAGTACCTATTCTAGAATTTCTGATAATTTTCTAGATTTGCCGTTTCATACAAATTGTAAGAGCAAATCTGTATTGCTAGCACCTCAGATAACACAAAACACTTAAATTCCATTTAAGTGGACAACTGCTGTTTGATAATTGTTCCCACTGCCCAATATTTATATATATTTCCAATAAAAAGAAAACAGTACATAAGTGTCCGCAATATTCACTCAATTTCTTTTTATTCTTCTCGAAGAACTAGAAATGAAAACTAGACTCAATTAAACCCAATTAAAAAATATTCCGCTTCAACTTAAATAGCACCATATGCTGAGTAGAAGAAGCAAGTCAATATTTCTTTTTCAAATATCAAAGCTTTAATTTCAAAGTTTGAATTTTTTCTTGTTCATTGTAAGAATGGCTTATAAAACATAAAATGCAATATCACCTACTAGACTACTTCTCCTCAAATGTTAGTAAACATGTGGCGTTTATACTTATCCTTGTGAATCGCATAAAAAATTGTAAGCTACTAAATATTTATGCTTGCCTATGATTTTTCAACTTACAGTTAGCTGACCAAGAAGTGAGGTAATGCTTTCGGAGACGTAGAAAATTTGTCCAGATATGGAAAATACTATTATAAAGCCATCAATTGCTTCTAGTACGAGATGAATAAACTCTTCATTTGCTAAGAAAGAAGGTTTCCAGTTGCTTTCAATCTCGTGTACCCGGGATTTGGTGATTATTTCTGCAATTATATAAAAAGAATCTACATATGTCACAAACAGGCAAATTAAAAATTCACATCGATCACAACGTAATATATTTGTTCGCTTTTAATGCTAAGGATACATCTGTTTCAAATATTTATATAAGCTAAATGAACTTCACATCAAGATAACGTAGTAAAAAATATGTATCCAAAACCACATTTAGTAACAAAAATGCATTCGTATGTTGACTTGTACAAAAAATTATTTTGCAAAGATTTACACTCGAAAAAGAGATATGAGACGATAATAAAAGTAATTTTGGTAAACTTTATTACAACTACGTTACCTTTATAAGATAAGCAACTTTTTCCTTTGACATTTAAAAAAAATTTCAAAAGTATAGCAATGTTTTGTAATTTTTTGAAGAAAATGTCAAATTTGGTGGTTAAAAGATCGCATGATTGCTCGTATGCATGTGATTTGATATCATTTTTTAAACAAAACTAAATGACAGGGCCAACATTCTTCTATTTTAACTGCTAAAAAATTTTCCTACTTGTATGACACTGTATATTAACTGTTCCGAAAATAGAATTGATTTTTCATTTGAAAAAGGTTTTCTGTACAGCAGCTCTTTGCATTTCTCTCAAAACGTGCTATAACGAAATTTTTAATTTTAGATATGCCTTTTTCTTTAAAATCAGAAAACATTTACTTTTGAATTAAAAAACCTTTTCTTCTAGTTATATTCCAAAAGTAATTCTTAAGTAATACGCTCTAGTACACAACACCACTTTCAAATGTGAAAGTGATTCATATCCATAAAGTGGCGCTAGATATATGACAAAATTCTTCTTTCTAGTTTTTGAAATCAGGTGCTTTTCACGTACACATTTATTGCTTATGTCATTCTACTCCTACTATAGATAAATTGAAATATATTGTTTTATTTTAATTTGTACTTACCACTGTGACTATTTAAAAGCGATATGGCTGATTTTAGAACAGTACTTTTGTCCATTTTTCTACAATTTGCGGATACCATTGTGCTTAGTTCGCTGATTAAAATATTGAACTGGTCCCTGCGCTTTTTCTCACTTAAATTTCTGGTCTTTCTATATGAAAGAAAAGAGCAATTATTGACATCAGCGATATAAAATTCGTTGTTTCATAACATTTATACAGGTTGTAAAAATTATCAGCGCACTTTGTTACTATTAGCGTTATGACGTCAGTTAAATTACCAAAGTGTTCTTCCGCTGATTGCAGCACGGCAAACAGAAAAAGCAGTTACTTGTTGTTAACGATTGAAAAACACTTTTTTGGTAAAAAACAACTATTAATTATAAAGACGTCGATGAACTCGGCAACAATATCCAAAGGACAATTGAGCAAGCAGCAGTAATGTGTGGCATGAACAAGGTAAATAGAAGCCATCCAAACCATGCAAATAGCAATGGACAATTATGGCATGATGGAAGGTGCCATAGGATGAAACGTAGTCTGCGGCGGTTAAGCAAAATACATAGGCATCAAAGATCAGAACGATCATTGGAAGAATATATACCCCTGAAACGCAAGTATTTCCAATTTATTAAATTAAAAAAGAACGAGTTTTAGTTTAACATTAATAATTGACCAGTTGGCGCAAGTAAAAGACTTTGGCGAATCATCAAACGTTTTACTCCTAAATCGTCTAACGATAATAGAATAACACATTCTTCTTCTCAGTATCAGATCCACTGTTGGACACAACTTTATACGTGGTGCGAGGACAGTGATGTCCAACCAGAGGAGCAATCTGGATTTCGACGAGGCAGAGGGTGTATGGATAATTTGTTCACCTTAAATGCTGCAGTTACTATTAACAAAACACCCAAATCATCCTACCTCTACGGTATATTTATTGATTTCCAGGGTGCCTTCGAGTCCCTAAGCTACGAGCACATGTTCGACCTCGGAGTAAGTGGAAAAATAGTAAGAATCATGAGAAAATTCTACAATGAAATACGCATCCGGCTATCAATCAACAGCGATACGACAGCGAACATTCCAGTTATTCAAGGTGTATTACAGGTAGACTGCCTCTCACCTTCGATTTTCACGGTATTTATCTCAAACTTGCTTCAGTACTTCAATGAACATGACAAGAAAGGGATCGAAACAAACGCCTGCAGATCTCTTTTGATGCTAATATATGATGCCAATAAGAAGTTAGAAATAATGAAGAGCTGCTACCAAAAGAACCATCTAACACTAAATACCAGTAAAACCAAAGTGGTAGTATTTCATCGAAGGATGATAAAATCGGAACTACTCACTACGGTGGAACACCCTTGGAGTACGTGAAGGAGTACACCTATCTTGGAGTTCCCTTCTCTGACAGTGAGATGTTTAATAGAGCTACAAAATACTTTGCACAGAAAGCTAAGACAGCGCATGCGAAAGTGGGAATCATATTAGCGGTATCAGGGTCGACAGCTCCGAAACAAAATTAAAACTGTTCCGGAGTACAGTGTGTTCTTTAGAATAATGTATATTCTAAGGAAGCGAAATATGGTCTTTGAAACACATAGACAAACTAGAATTTGTACCAGTAGAATACTTTAAAAGTCAGACTTGAGACGGGGCAACACATGCTAAAAATTCAAGTAGTAAACCGCACCTTAAACTTTCTGGAAAGATCCGTTGAAATGGCTAACAACAGACTTCGAAAGGAATGTCGAATTAATAAATTGGTGGAGTCAAGAGTCATTTGGCTACCATTTTGGCTACCAAGAAGTCATTTGGCTACCATTGGTGGAACTGGACTGATCGAGCTACCACAGCCAAATTCCGCAATAAAGAAAACAAAACAAGATATACTCGGAAAGTCATTAAACCATCTATTAAGCAAAGATATCGACGCAGCCTGCGACTCGACGCATTTCCCAATGTACCGTAATATGAGCGCATTTGATGAAAAGGGGGAGCATTATCTGCGATACCGCTCAATAAGAAGGATTCGAGTCATCAACCAAACTCGAGTTGCAGCGAAGAAAAAGGTAAAATGGTATGTTGATGGAACCTCATATCAGCTGGACTGTGTCACGTTTAGTATAATTATATTACTCAATAATTATATAAACACTTTATTATTTAGATATTTATAATACTAATATAAGTACAACTTTACAAGTGGCGTTTCTCCGTTAAGTGTGTGTCTGTCATATACTGATAGGATGTTGTAGTTATAGATGGCGTGGTTGGTAGCAATGGAATTCATTGAATACATGTAATATGTTACATCTCCCTTTCACTTCTTTACAAATTCAATATCTGAATTAGTTTGATAGTTCTACCTGAACGAGTCGTGATTGGTCTTGAGGTCGGTGGCGATGTTGTTATGCACTCAGGTACTGAGCTTGAATGATGTGGTATTGCCTTGTCCCTTTTTGTTATACCTTCTTGCTTGATTTCATTTTCATTGTTTGTTATTTTGATTACGTCTCTCTGTTCCTCTATTTATGCCTTAATCACCATTAAGTGTGCTGTATTTCTACGGTATGTTCCTTTCTCGGTTTCTACGATAAATGATCTAGGTTTTTCTGCGTATTCTTTCATCTTTCCTCTTTGCCATTCATTTTTCCCTATTTGCATACGTATATATCACCAATTTGCATTTCTTGAGGTGGTTTAGCTGTTTTATCAGTATGAAATTTTTGTTTTTGTCTCAGGATTAATAATATAATCGCTCTTTAACTGTCTACAACTTTAGGTTGAAGTAGCTTTACACTTATTGGCATTCTCGTTCTGGATATTCTGCTCATTAATATTTGGATTGGGAAACCTAAAATGTTATCCCTAGGAGTGTTCCTTTGATTTAATAGGTCTAGGTAAATATTTGATTTATCTTTTTTAACAGTAAAGCTTTGGTTTCACATATGTATATTTCTGCCAATCCGTTAGAACGTGGAAATACTGGACTTGATGTTTCATAATCAAAAGTCCATCATTCTTTGAATTCTCTAAATTATTTCGAAGATTATTGCGGTCCATTGTCAGTTTGTAACATTAAGGGAATCCCATATGTTACAAACCAGGTTTTAAAGTGGGTTATTACCTCAGCTGATGTCGAGTGCTCAAGTTTCTTAAAGTCATAGTATCCTGAGTAGCTATCAGCAATTAGCAAATAATCATTGCCTTGAAAGTGGAACAAATCAGAAGCTACTACTTGCCATGGTAAATTTGGTACATCTCTGCTTAATATTGTTTCCCTATCGTTGTTTCGAGAAGCTCTCTGCCATGTTGCGTCGATTATATCTTTGGTCATTGTTTTCGAAAAAACAATAGGTCTGACTCGATGTAAACAACTTTATGTTCCTTGGTGCCCCTCATGTATTGTTTTGAGATCTTACCTCTTTCCGCCATGGGTACAACGACTTTGTCTCCTCTAAATACTAGTCCTTCATAGTAGGACAACTCATCACGATAATTAAAGTAGGGCTTTAGTGAATCTTTCAGTTTAGTTGAGGTATCTGGCCAGCCTGTCTGAATCACTTGAATTAGCTCTTATAAGTCAGGGTCTTCTCTAATTGCTTCAATGTACCTTTGCTTTGATTCGGTAGTCATGGATAGTACCACATGTACTTCGAGTTCTTCATCTTGATCTAAATCTTCACCTTCATACTGACAATCGCGGCTTAGGGTGCCTGGTATCGGAATGTCAGTTCCTTTTTTATATATTTCTATGGGCAAATATTGTTGCACATCAAAAACTATTCTTTTCAGTCGAGGTAGTACTTTCTCTAGTGTCTTTTTAATAAGTACTTCCAAAGGCCTATGGTCTGTTTCAATGATAAACATTTTTCCTACTATATATATTATATATTTATTAAATTTTTGACAACCTTTACTATTTGTGAGTATGTCTGCTGCGTTTCCATTAAAGCCCTTGTAGTATATGCGACTGGTTGATCCTTTTTAAGTGGGACCATTCCCAAAGCCTTTGAACTTGCGTCCACTAAAAGTGCATCTTCGTTTACACTATATTTTAAGACTGGTGGTGAAGCCAAAGCCTCTTTAATTTTATTGAAAGCATATTCTTGCTCTTATGTCCATATCCATTTCACTACCTTTTTCAATAGCGTCCGTAGAGGTTCGGTCATTTGAAACAAATTGGGTAAGAATTTATTTAGATAATTCGCCAAACCCCCATGCCCCTCTTTGTAGCTGTTTCTTGGCTTTTGGTGTATGAAATCTCCTTATAGCTTCTACCTTTGCCTCGTCTATTGATAATCCATTTGAAGTCAATCTATGACCTAGGAACTAGGCTGATGTTTTATTAAAAACGCATTTTTGCTTATTTAGTTTTAAGCCTGCATTTTTTTAAATATTTAGCACCATTTATGTGATTTCATTTAGTTCGTCCTCTGTTTTGGCATTATCAATATGTCATTCATTAAACACTCTGTGTTTTCACTGTTTTCTAACAGTGTGCTCTTAACTTCTTGAAAAATCTCAGGGGCTGAAGCGAGGCTAAAGGGGAGCCGTTTAAAGGCATATACCAGCCCCATGGTGTGGCATACGTTAAGTATTATTGTGTTCTCTGACTAACTTTGAGTTGCCAGAAACCTCTATTACAGTCAAGCAAAGTAAAATGTTTGGATCCATTAATTCTCGAAACTATTTCCTCTATTGTTTTTAAAGGATAATATCGTCTTTCAATATTCCTATTCCACTCAGAAGGATCTATGCATATACGTAACTTGTTGTTTTTCTTTACTATTACCGTGTTGCTTACTACTGGTGTTGGAGTTTTTATTGGCTGAATTACATCTAGCCTGACCATCTTAGCTAGTTCAGTTTTTGCTCCATTTTTAATACTACACGGAATTTTTCTAGCAGGCTTTATGTCAAAATTTGCATCTTTCTTTAAATCGATGTCATACACAAAGTTCTTTAGATAGTCTAATTCACTGAACATTTCATCATTGCATGCAACCGATTCTATTCTAGCAATCAGCCCTATTTCTGCACATGATTTAATCCAAGAATAGGTGTAACATTTGCATCGGCTACTTTAAAATTAATTTTCTGCCTTCGATTTCTAACTTTTGTATCTACAATAACCTCACCTAGTACACTGATTATCCCATTATCATATGTAATCAACCTTCTTGTTTTTGAGTGTTTTAACGGCATTTTTAACGTTGTAAAAACTTCTTTAGGCAATACATTACACTGTGCTCCAGTATCTAATTTCATTCTTAATATTTGGTTTCCAATTTTAACCTCTTCCTACCAACAATCACTATTCTTGCTTTAATCAAGTACTCGAAATCTGTGGCACTGGAGCACTGAAACAGTTCACTAAAACCCTTACCACAATATTTTACTCGTACTGGACGCACGTTTCGATAGCCAAGCTGACATCATCAGCAGTAAAACTGAATTAACAAACTAAGCGAAAAACTAATCTTATATAGCAAATAAATTACGCAATATGTAAATCTAGAATAATTCGATATAATTAAGGATTACTATGCTTATTTTAAATTTAGAATGCTAAATAAGGTTAGTTTTTCGCGTAGTTTGTTAATTCAGTTTTACTGCTGATGATGATAGCTTGGCTATCGAAACGTGCGTCCTGTACGAGTAAAGTATTGTGGTAAGGGTTTTAGTGAACTGTTTCACTATTCTTGCCTGTTGTAATCTCATCAATATATAAGCTTTCATCTTCAGTACTACTACCTTCATCTGCAACTGCTTGTATTTTCCTTTCTGACCCTTCTTTTACCACTGTCTTACATTGTCTTGCAAATTGTCCTTTCTTACTGCATTTCTTGCACACCTTACCATAAGCCAAACAACTCTTCAGCTCAGGTTTCGAACCACACCTCCTACAACAAAATATATTATCAGGAAATTGTTTGTTACTTTTGTTTTTGGAATGATACCTCTCTTTGTTGACAGCAATGGTATGTTTGATCGCTGGTTTTGATAACCTCTAATTGTTTGGTTGCTTATTCACTTGATATACATATATTAATGGTTCTCTCCTGTTTTAAATTGTCTTCGTAGACATACCGCAACTAACTTATCTCTTTCATAATTGGTTTGTAACTAGGGTTTCGAAGCTTGTAACATGTTTGGATGTTTGTAACCATGGTAACTGTAATTGAAAATGTCATTCGCCAAGTAAATGCCGCGTTCCTGTTTAGTTTTGCACGTTTGTCTGTAGTTTTCAGTGAATTATAATGGATTTGTTATTTGAAGTTTTCTTTTAAAAACCAGTCTTTTCAAAGCTGCCTGTACGGACAAATTTAACAATCGCAGGTACTACAACTGCAGCAATAGGTACGTTTATTATTCCATGGTATTTGTAAATTATGTTACTTAAAAATATGTTTATTTCCAGTACTATCTTCATAGACCCTAATTTAATTGGCTAGTTAGTTTTTTAGCCTTCTACAGATTGATTGATTGATTGATTTTACAGAAATTCGCAATGCAATATTTTTGCTTTTACGTGGACAATATATTTTCTCTATTGAAAAATGCATTACGTTGAAAGATACCCATACACCCAATGGGTATTGTGTCATATTTAGCCTTAAATTCCGTTAATAAATGCATATGTAAATAAAAAGTTGTGTTTTGTGCTCTAACATTTGTATTAAATACAAAATTTGACAAAAATTGAAGAAAATTTAGAATAAATAGACCGCCTATTCTGCTGATAGTTTCCGGTATGTCTACGAGAGGCGCCAAAATACGGGTCCACGTTCACGGCCAGAGTTGCCTTTCTAGTATGTTATTCTATGGCAGGGTTGGTAGAATACATTTACTCTAAAAGTTGTCTCAATTCCTATCTTGCAATACTTGATCAAAAGTTAACGTCATTGGTAGTAATATACAGATATACCTGTTCGTTACAACGTTTAGATTAATGAATCTCATATGTATTCTAGCAACTTTGATTCTATAAATGTCTCTGTCATAATTGATAGGATGTTGTAGTTACAGATGGTGCGGTTGGTAGTGAAGTTCATTCAATGTACAGTGTTCGGTCAGTAACGCTTAAGCCCAGGGATTCCCAAACTCTATCAGTCCGCTGTTCACTCTCTGCGGGTCGGGGGGCCATTAGTCTAATACCTCCGTAAATATAAGCTTAAGAAACAATGTTATTAACAAAATTTGTTTGACAAGACATTTTCTATTATTTTCCACCACTTTCGATTTTTTTTTCAAATGACTTCTTATGGTAACAAGAAGAAATATTTTTTTAATGGTAACAATAACATTTTTTGGCAGATTTGGAATCCTTATAAATTTCTTAGTATGGATATGTATTGTTTTCATGGGCTTAGATAACAAAAATATTGAAAAAAAAATACAAATTTAATAAAAATACGAAAATTAAAGTATTGAAGTCCCTGTACGGCCTGACAGTGTCCTAGACGTTCCCAAAAATGTCAAATAGTAATTTGAAGCCTATTAGGTGATATGACTTGTATCTCACGTCTAACTTTCATTCTTAAATCTTCTAAGTTTTGGTGTTTCTCCTTGTATATTTTTATTTTTAAATGACCCCAAGGAAATCCAATGAGTTTAAATCGCGTAATTTAACGGTTCAATAAAACCGCGACGTCCAATCCAACGACCGGGAAAAATTGTTTCTAAGTACTGTCGAACATTAATTGCGTAATGTGATGGAGCCCCATCTTGTTGAAACCATAGGTCACGATTTGGCATATCTGGTTGATTACCATTCGGATACCGATTGAAAATGTACAATGTGGTTACGCAGTGAGTTTAAATAATCGTCTCTTGTTAAGAGACAGTATTTCCGTCCATATTTCTAAGAAATATGGACCTACGATTCGATGCCCAACAATGCCAGCCCATACATTAAGTTTCTGGGAATGCTGAGTATGATGTTCCATCATCCAATGTGGATTCTCAGTCGACCAATAACGGCAGTTATGCCTATTTACAAATCCGTTAAGACAAAACGTAGCTTCGTCAGAAAATAAAATATTGTTGAAAAAATTTGGATCATATTAAACATTTCTATCATTGCATCATTCCATCCACAAAATTGCATTCGCCTGTCCGGATCATCTTGGCTAAACTCATGTATAAGATGTACCTTATAGGGCTTGTATCTGTTTTTCTCAATATTCAAGCAACAGATCTCGAAGTCATATAATTTTCGTACGCCGGTTGAGTAGTTGGATTATCCGTTACAGTAAGTAACACATCTAGAGATCGATCTTCATTAGTGGTTGATTTTGGACGGCCGGCTTTAGGAATGTCTTTAACATCGCCCATTTCTCTAAATTTAACAACCAATCTCGAAACCGTTGATTGGGCAATCGGAGTTCGTTCCGGATCATTGAATAAACGGCAAATTTCATTATGAGAACGTTGCTGTCACCATATCCAACCACCATAAGGATTTTGATTCTTTCAGTTGTAGTTAATTTCACCATTTTCACACAAACGGTTGAAAAAACCACTTTTGCGGTGCGAACTATTTTATTGCGATACGTCAATAATTCGACAGACGTTTTATCTAACTAGATTCACTCCAATACACAAACAATTGGTTAAAATCAACAACCTTTTGTTTCGTTATCTAACACCATGAAAACTGTTACTGTTACCGTTTAACGCAAAAATATTTTTTTTGTTACCATAAGAAGTCAATTAAAAAAAAATTGCATATGAAAAATAATAGAGAACAACGTGTCAAACAAGTTTTGTTAATAACATTTTTTTGTAAAGTTTATATTTACAGAGATATTAAACTAATGCGTTACTTATACTGGATGTCGAAGCTATTGGCGTATGCTCCACTATATGCTCGGGCTGCGTAGCAGCAGGTGAGTCATCTGGGCTTTCACCTTGGGTCCCCGTCTTATTCTTGGTTTTCTTCAGAAACACTGAATTCCTTCTGTATTCCCTTCCTCTTTCGTCCACCACGCGATAGCTTCTCGGCGTTTCATGTCTTCCCAGTATAACACCTGGCTTCCAAATTCGTTCCTCGGTATCCCTAATCAGCACATCTTCTCCTTCTTCGAATTCCATTGGATCGCGCGCGGATCGATCATAATACGCTTTTTGTATTCTTTGTTTATTCTCTAAACTTTCCTTAACTCCCTCTGATAGTTTAGGATCTAGCTCCGTGTGATTTCTTCCTCTTTTCAACTATTAAGAAGAAATTCCTTGGAATCCATTTTTTAACACCACAGGAAGCTGTTAATGCATTTGACGAGCATGTTAGTGTTGTTAGTGTAGTGTCCAAGGAAACCTGGGCTACCTGTTTTACAGAATGATTTGAGAGGATGTCGAAGTGCGTTAAATGTGAGTACTTTGAAAAAAAAAATAAATATTGTTCGTTTTTATATTTTTTGTTCTTATCCTGTATTCAGAAACATACAATGTGCCCCTCGTATGTTACAGACTGCGACTCGGTGTGCTCAATATATAATCAGGAACACTTGGAAACTCTGGAACACTTTATTTTCGGATGTCCCATTTACAGCGCAATAAGGTGGCAGTATCTGAAGATATTGACGCCATCCTTGGAATACCTCCTAAGTGTGAAAGACCATAAACATTTGGATTATCTTTATTTCTATCTCGAAGGTACATTACAATTGAGATCCTTCATTATGAACGAGTAGAGGTCAAGAAATTCATACTCACACTTACATATGTATACTCTACACATCCATAAACATATCTACATATATACTTACCCTGCACACATGTATGCATACATACCACACATACCTACGGTCTAAACTACTTATCAGCATGGTTAGCTTAGTGATTACCTATTTTCTCTGATTATCTCTTCTTTAGTTAATTGTTATTATAATTCAGTTCACTTTACGTTTGATACTTTGAACCTTTCTGTAAAAGTTTATTTATGCAGAATAAAGACTATTATTATTATTATTATAACAAAATAAAGGACACACGTGGCTTCGTCGCCATTGTTGTTACGCACTGTCTCTTGTAGAGGGAGTTGGTGCATATCAAATTTAAACACAGCGCATGCCGCAAAATTCAAAAGTTGAAAAGCAAATCTAACACTTCCGTTTTTTTTAATAGAGTAGGCTGTTTAAGTACGAACTCCTAGAAAACAAATTTTAAACTAAATATTTTTTTATCATAGTACCCTTCTAAAAAATAAAACAAAACTACCATAAATTATGGAATATTACGAAACAATCTATGGAGTCTTCAAAGTATCAAATGTGCATAGTCCTGCAAATCCGAGTATTTTTTGTTTTCAAAGATTCACAAAAATAAATACAAAATATAATTACATTTACAAGTTATTGGACCATATTTCCATAAAAGTTTACTTACTGAAGAGCAGTACTAAACTTAAGTACCGAAATTTTGCAATCTATTCCGGAACAGTAATTTAAATTTTGAAGAAAGTTAATAAACTTAAATCAATTACTATCTTGCTTAGTTTAGCATTTTGTTACAGTCCACCCTGCCAATTTAACTCATTTAGAACATTTATATCTTTTATATGATCTTTACTAGGTTTGTTCAAAGAAAAAAAATCATAAGGTAATCAAAGCCTATACAATTGATTAAAGAAAATCACAAACCGATTACAAAATACTCATGATATTCAAATGGTTCTAATACCTACAAGAAACTTTTGTATTTGTTTTTTCGGAATTTTTAAAATATAAAAAGATACATGAAATGACGTTTTTGTCTCGATTGGTGAGCAAATATGTAGGTGGTTCAGTAAGAAACATATTTTTGAGGTTCACTCGTAATTGCACCATTGTAATCGACACCATAGCTTGTTTCTTAATAGAATTACCTCAATCATAAAATTCCTATACTAAAGTAATCGTAGTTCTTTTGTTTTTCATTTTAAGAGCATGCTACAATAAAAATATTTGGTTTAGAATTTTATTTTCTGTCAACTGACACATGAACACATAGAGTATAGAGTGTTCCATTTATAAACTATAAATGATCTGAGCCGGCTCGGAAATGCGATGCACAATTGTTTTAATCTTTACAGCATTTTAATTAGCGGAAAAAACGCGCTATAATATTGGTAATTTAACCGACATCATAGCAACAATAATAACAACATTACCAACAGTGCGCCCAAACTGAATAAGATGTATACTTTAAAAGCAACTGCATCGTTTCAAACCTGCGTATCTAGGTGTGCATTCTATTGTTGTAAACAAATATGAATACACTCTTAGTGGAATTATACTTCACTTTTTTGAGATTACTTCAATTACAAAGTTGTGGTGATTGTATTCCTTTGATAAAATTACAATCTCTTATTACAGTTTGATATCGAATCATCGGACTTGCCTATATCCTATAAAATCTCATCATAAGAATCTACAATTTATTTTCGAATTGTTTCAAACGGTTGTAAGCGGCACAAGCAAAAAATCGTAACCACAAAATTTCTTGAATAATCCAAATCTTTTGTTTGATTATATACCAAGTTAAATTTAGCAGGTTTGCTACCCATTTACAATAAGCGTGAACCCATGAATTTTTTATATTTCGATACTCGTAGCGACATCTCGTAAATAGTTACGCAGTTATTATTGTTTTACGTTGTCATTATTAATTATGCGTTTTTGTTTCTAAAATTATTTTTTAATTTCATTCTCGAAGTTCGTGTACACGTTATCGTCCTCTTCTTTTTATTTTCGTGTACGTAATTGCTAATTTTTGAACCAATTGGTAGTAGGAGTACGGTAGAAAATTTAAAAGAATATTTAACTTCAACACTTTACATACGAAAAGCATATTTTGTTGTTACTTCTCTTTTATTAATGTATTTATTCTCTAGTACAATTTTTGATTATCGTCTATGCGTATGGTGTTTCCTGCTTGCCTTGCCCCTACTATCTAATCTCTTTTAAACTTAGCTTATTCTTTTGGGTTTTACTATCCCCTCGCTCCCTCCCACCTATTCTACTCTGGACTACTACGATGCCCTAAGGAATTCCCAAAGGTAGCCGATAAGCGCATTGGTACCTTATATAATCTTATATAAAAGCGCGATAATTCTAAACCTTTGTGCAACTCTTTGGCCTTTTGTTAGTTTGAAACGTTGCAGAGACATTATATTCACCGAATTCTTCAATAAGCCATATGCTAACCTATATTAAGGAAATAATGTTTTACCTTTTAAAATCCTTGATGCCGGATTCACCGTCCATTAGCTGGCTGGAAGAAGGTAAGTCTTTTGGAAGCAATAGCAGAGTGTAAATTATTAAATCCTAGAATTGAGCAAAGCCCAATAAATACAATATATACACATAGAATATAGCTACAAACATGGTTATCCTTTTTGTACGCTTTCCCTGTAGCGATCAGAATCAAGGAAAGCAATGATAAAATTGTCGTATTATGGAATTGTTAATAAAATATACTATTAACAAGTAACGAAAATAATAATTAACGAAATAAAAACAAAGGGCCAGGAATGTAATTAAAATACATCACATGAAACTAGCAGCCCAATAAAACATGTCGTGAGTACTTTAAATATACCAATATGTTTTAAATATTGTTTCCGGTTGTCAAAAGTAAATGTGCCATTACCTTAGCAATATAATTCGTCAAAACCAATTGGATGCCGTAAAATTAATTTTCAAACGGTTTGTGATTTTCTTGGCGGCCGATCAACCATATGATTATTTTCCAGCATATGTAGGGCGACACTAGGTTTATCAAACCTTCTGAATTTGAGATGAGCCAAATGTTCTAAAGGTTTTTGATGTTATTGTTTGAAGAAAAAACAATTTTGTGGCCAACTTTACAAAAGATCTTTTGATTTTTTCTAGTTGACCGCAAAATTGTTTTTTCTTCAAACAATAACCTCAAAATAACGTGGATAAATCAGGAATTTACAAAATTTCATGTAAAGATTATGATCAAGTGTATATGGGGCAGACAAGAAGATCAATCAAATAACATTGGCCCATCTCAATTTCAGAAGGTTTGATAAATCTAGTGTCACCCTACATATGCTGGGAAATAATCATAAGGTTGATAATATAAAGTTAATTAAAAACGTTAGCAATCACTATCCAATGCAATTATCGGACAAAAAAGAAACGAATCTACATCAATTCGTCGTTTCTCACTATAAATTCAAATGTTTAGATTAGATCTTAAGCAAATGCTTTTCAACGTTTGACTTGAAACGGTATAATAAAAAGGATCCGCTCCTTTTGCCACCGTATATGAGGTTGCCTATTCGATGCTGCATGTACACGTATAGTAATGAAACCGAGTTTGATACGGAACAGGTGTGAATATACGTATGTGCTAAAATACACTAATTGATTTTTAAATAATTTTAAAAATTAGTCCCGTTTGAATCTCTTATCTGTAACAAGCTTACCCGATTTACATAGTTAATTCCTACATGTCGGTCACCACGTCCTCACTTCCTTAATAAGAATCGTTATAATACCAATTTGATAAGGTAGTAATCCAAACGAGTTGAAGGATCTAAAGCTAATGAGCATCCTCCCATGAACGTGTCAATTCCTAAAAAGTATACACTGTAAACAATTTAGTGCTTACATATGTTGCAAATAGTCTCATCTTCACAGAATTTAAATTTCTGACTTTTGAATAAGAATCAGTTACAATGTATATGAGAATTTGAAGACGAGCGATGTATGTAGGTTACACTTTTTAGTACTTTAATTATATAATCTGGTTATTTAGGTTGCCACGGAATTTATAATATGTAGTAAACCATTTAAGGTTGCATATGAAACAAATGGCTTAATTAATTAAATGACCTTACAAAAGAACATCAAATATAGCAATATATATTAAAAAGCGCCTACCAGATATTAAAAGATAATAATTGCAGTAAAGTTTATTAGCATGGTCATAAACTCACTTTTATTATTTAGGTTCTATTTTTTTCAGTGCTACGAACTTGCCACAACGCTTTTACTACAACGGTGTAACCTCTGATCAATGGTAACGTTGAATAGATCACCAACGAATGAACAAATGATTGCCAAATCAACAATTATTTAAATACTAATAATCGTTTCCAATTTTATGGTTTCCAATAATAGAAAAAAAATTGAGAAAAAAGACAAAAAAAGGCGCATTTATTAGTTATTTATTATTTATTACAGTTATTAGGTTATTAGTTATTACATTACATTATATTACAAGAAAGGGTTATTGATTTACCATTATTATTAACATTACTATTAACAATTATTAACAATTACGAAAACGGTCTTTCGGCATCAACAGACGCCATAGGTGCATACTTAAAACAAGAAATTTGATTTGAATTCATAAAAGTAATATTAGCTGTATCTCCTGATAACGCTAAATGAATTTCACGCAATTGACGTAAACCGTTATTACTCTGTATCACTTTCTCACACTTTTCTATGATGCATTCCTCTTTTAAACCAGGTGCTTGTTTAATTGTCTGCAGGACGTCATCCAGAATGTGCAATTGGATTTGATGAAATCTGGCAATAAACCAATATGGGCCTTTATATATGCCAAGTCAGAGCGAATAGTTTTCTTAGTTAAAATCTTTTGGCAAATTTGAATTAATGCTGCGTCATCTTCGGGACCGTCTATTACCTCCAAAATTTTGTTATAGTGCGTAGCATAATAGACGGCAGCTGATATTCATGTTCTCCATCTAGTTAAAATAGGTCGAAGTGGCAGTGGAATATCTGGTGCAATTTTTCTAAAATAACGAAGTCGCGATAGAGCCTTTTTTTATATTTTAAATCAAATATTTTAAATCAAAAGATCGACGTCATGAAATAAAGTGCGCGTTTCTTCAGCGACTCTGTGGAATACGTTAGCGATGCATGTTACGTGTATCATTTTGGGAAGTATTATTTGAAGGACTTTAGCGGTAGCCTTCATATAAGGAGCAGCATCAGTAACGAACAGTAAAACTCCTTCGTATTTTACTCCACCAGGCCACAGCAAGGATAGTGCGTTTCTAAATAATTGTGCTATTGTAGAATTATTAGTAAATTCGAGTACTTCACTAGTTAATAAATAAACTTTCGATTTCCGTAATGGTTCCAAAGTTACAATTATTACGTTAGCAACGTATCGGCCAAGTGTATCTGTTGTCTCATCAATTGATATCCAAATATTTTCCTCGTGTATTTCTTTCCTTATTCGGTTCGTTATCTCCGTATGAACTGTATCGACATAATGTTTTCGGGGCGTGGATTCACAAGGAATGCGCTCTTTAGTATATTTTCCGAAGAATGTATTACGCGTTCGGTTTTCTAGTTTCCATAATGCCGTTTTCTAGTTTCCATAGTGACTGCCGTTGCGAAATTACACCAAAATGTTGTGGTAGACACGTTTTCTTACCGCCGGGAACTTTCTTAGCGCCAGTTTTGTGCTTTGCTGTCACAAGATGTTGCGTTACAATGTACTTTTTTTCATAACTCACTTTTGTACCACACACTTACAATAATACGGTACCATCAGTACTAAAACTGTCTTTACCGAATTCGCGAATAAGTTTATTTAATTTTGTTTGAGCAGAGGCACGTTCTTTGGGCATATTTGCGTTGTTATGCGATGATATACAAACGACGACTGTACCATATTGAATAGAATTTATTGTATATAATGCTACTTAGAATCAGGAAGAATTGTCGGGAGTTATTATTTATTTAATATTTCGAAGAATTTCTAGAATTATAATAAATAGTTCTAAATAACATTGAATGCAATAACGGTAATTGTGGGATTATGTAATTAATATTTCTTAGAATTATCTTTAGTCTACAGTATAGGCAGAATTACGTGAATAGGCGTTTATGGCCTTTAGCCTTGAATATAGGCAGAATTACGTGGAATAGGCATTTATGGCATTTTATGACATTTTGCCAAACATCCGGGTTTTAGTTATGATATTTGTTTACCTACGTTTTAAAGTGTATTATTTTGACATTGGATTGCATTCAGTTCTATTTTATTACGAAGCGAAGTGTTGGTGACCTCTTCCCTCCAATTTCCCCCAGACCGGTTTTTTTCTTTATCTTATACATGTAGACAAGAAATATTTTCGTAAAAAAAGAGCCCAGAAAACAACTTTTAGTATGAGAAACTAAATTCACTAACGAAAAGTTCAATTATATTTCTTCATTTCAAAATTATGTTATTGCATTGTATATGGACAAGCATAGTCATATGCAGTAATTAAATTGCAGTCGTTTTCTGACATTACCGTACCTGGAAATTTGGACATCACCATACTAGCGAAAGGTATTTTCGATAGATTTCGAAAACATCAACACATAACATCAAGGATATTATGTGACTTGATTCAGATAGTAAACTGTGGATCTAAATTGAAAAACAAAATGTGACAAACAATTTTCGACAAATTTCACATAAAAATTCTTCGATAAATTTTAGAAGTTTCAAAAATATACGAAACCATTTCGTCACAAATGTTATAAATGTCATTTATTAAACTTATTTGAATCATCGAACAACAAAATTATGAAACCGATCAAGAATTGAAGAAATTACATATTTGGTTTTGAATCAAGTGCAGTTCCGAGCCAAGACTATCAAGAATGGACATCTAAGTTCATCAATTCACTGAAGAACTTTAGTGAACAGACACAAAATTTACTATTTGGCCAAATAAGAAGATTCAGTTTTATTATTATTTTTTTAATTTCAAAATTTTCTCAAAAGAAATATAATATTTAAATTAAATAAATAATACTGTAGCTCTTGAACACTAACAATTGTTTAATTTCACTCGATTTTCCATTAGCAAAAGAAAGTAAATAGATCCCACACACAAAATAATTTAAAGCGTTACTCCTGAGTTATTAATTTAATTTTATTCGGAGTCTCACTACTATATATACGAGGTATGTATATAACCATCATGCATCTCCGATCGGCAGTCGATGTTAATATTCACTTCGCCCAGTCGGCTATCTGTTGGGTATGTATGTATGTATGTACATACGTACATACATACTTATTACGACTCTGGCGTGCCATCCGAAAGTTGCAACCCTACTTATCACTCATCATTCTCATCAATCTCATCATACAACCGTTTAATAAGCTGTACCCCTATTCTCCAATATAATGAACGATCACATCGTGAGAATAGTGGTCATAAACAATTTCGTATTCTTAAACTTCACTTCTCTTAAGAACTGAAAGAACTCTCGGAAATTTCTAATAGAATCAAAAATGTTACCATAGTGGATTACCAATTAAGGAAAAAAGTGTGTATATCAAAAATTAATTATAATGAAATGCTGCAGTAAATTGTAATAGAGAGAGATCTTCAAGAAGCTGAAGAAAATATAATAATGGTTCCAAGAAGAATGCCTCTACTATATTGCATGCATCTTTCATAAGAAATGTTTGTTACCGGTTTATTTGGTCTACATGATAAATTTAATTTTATTGTAGTCACAGTAAAGTGTTGTGTGTTATTAACCTATAAATAATATATGAAATGAATCACTCAACATACAAATCGCTAAAATTTAGGTAGAATTAACCTACTTCTGAAATGCGTATGCCCATAATTTCAAGAATACATTTTTTTTTATTAATGAGAGAACATTTGTGTGATAGGATCCATCCCTTCTCTTAATAGTGTGTTACCTTTTCTTATATTTGAGAATAAGGGCCTTGGTATCCGATTGTTTAGTAAGCGCATTGTAATGGAGGTTCAAGGTGCCCAGAGCGCAAACCCCGTATGACATTATCAATTTTAACGTGCGATTGGTGGTAACGTAAATGGGAAAGCGCGGACAACGATTCGATTTCCTCGTGTATTTCCGTTGCATACTACAATGTAAACAATATGCACGGAAAATACACGAGCGGATCGAATCGCCGTCCACGTCCTCCCATTTACGCCATCACCAACCGCTACTGGCGTACATTAACATTTAAGAATGTCCTACTTGCCCTTGTTTACTTAGAAAAATATACCATAAATTTTTGTTTATATCTAATGCAAATTTCACATATCTTACCATCACGTAATGAAGTCTAGACATCCATTATTAATAGTTTTTAAAGAATGATAATTTAAATGACCATATCTTTTATGCCAAATCTTTCTATTTAATTTTATCTCTTAATTAGCACATTTGATTTCATTCACTATGTTCAATTAGTAAATGCTAATTTATATAACTTTCCCACTCGTTTACCTTCAGCTAAAGCAACTTTTTCAATTTTTAATACGAATTGTCCCGCTACTTTACATTGAAACTAGCGTGTTCTCCTGTTGATATAAATGACAAATATACTCTTAAATTCTAGAATATACATAACATTTACCAAAGTAATTTCAACTTGCTTATTTCCTTCAATTCTTACGACTAATTCATCACCTATACAAGTTGTTTTCATTATTTTTTCCTTTTCTGCCAGCTGTATATATTTTGGTTCTTCAAAACTTCTTTTGTTCACTAGCACTGTTTCATCATTTATGTAATGGCGTGTAGCTTCTGAATCAGCAAAATCACCCTATTTTCTTTATGTTCTCAACTGCAATCACATAACTAAGCAATACTATCGCCATCTGATTAAACATTTACCAGTCAGATCGTGACCAAACTTATTAAAAATAACGCACTTTATTCCAAAAACTTTTTTTCAAGTCCAAAGTTTCCACATTCAAAGCATTTAGTTATACAACTACTAAATGATTGTGCTGCATACGACGGTGATTTATTGTGTTTTCAAATTCTGACAACATTTACAATAAAAGAAAACATGTCATTTCAAATTCGTCAAAATTGTTACCTAAACCTTTTAGCTAAAGAATTTATCACACTTTGCAAAATGTTTTTGAATATCAATATTACAATAATATTGACAGCGACGGATAGTCATGGCAACCGACAGACCATATGCCGTAAATGCAAATTTTTTAATTAACATTTTGCAGTGACAGATTCGCCACATTTGTTAGCAGTTGCTCTGATGAAGAAGTGGTCACATTATTAGCAAAAGAAGACGAAAATAAGAAAAAAAGGAAGAAGTATATTTGAAGAATATTATTAATGAAAAGAGATCAAACTTGGAGAGTTTCATCATTTGTTTAATGATCTGAAAGGGAATCAGAAAAAATTCTTCCAGTATGTCACCTCCAAACTCTGAGCAGTAAGTATCGAAATACTGCAGAACAGACATACACCCGAGAGGTGTGGGCCAATATAAACTGGCGACGGCCGGCGACGCGCTCACTTGACCAGCCCAGCACGGTACGTTCCCTTGTTTGAGGAACGGAGATCGGCAATCCGTTCCGTCTGCGTTCGTCCTGAACCGTGCCATGCCGGAATAGCAGGAGATCGTCCATATATTGTTTCAAGTTCATCCGTTTTTTAACGGGACGCGCCGTGCTGTGTCGTGACAGGCAAGTGCGTGTAATAATAGCTTTGTTCGCTTGGCCTTCACTAACTACTCCGAATAACCAGTGTAAGAATATGAGGTGTGGCAAATAAATAACTGCACTGGTGCTACAAAACATTTTATTGATCACCAATTACATTACAAAGTTTATCCCCTTCAATGTACTCTCATTGTCAATCCCTACAACGCTCCATACGAATTTTCCACTGTCGAAAACAGTGCTGGAAGTCCGTTTCTATCAGCTTGTTGAGAACCTCCGTCGCTTTCGCTTTCACCGCTTCCATACTGTCAAATCTTGTCCCCTTAGCTCCGATTTTACCTTAGGAAATAAAAAAAAGTCACAGAGGGCCAGGTCGGGCGAGTACGGTGGGTGATCCAACATGGTGATGCCGGATTTCGCAAAGAACGCCTTCACAGACAAGGCGAAATGGGCTGGCGCATTGTCTTGGTGGAGCATCCAGGATCTGCTCTTCCACAAATCGGCTCTTCGTCTTCTCACTCGTTCACGAAGGGTAGTTAGAACCTCGTGTTTCACAAGAAACTTGAGGTTAACTCGTTGCTCGATCTGAACACTCTGCATTTTTCCGACGCGACGCTACCGTAAGGACTTGAACGAACGATTGCTACAGTGAGACTGAGCGACGTACAACCGAGCCCATCGAGCTCAGGGTGGGGGAAGCATCTACAAGCACAGACATGTTCAAACCTGCCGTGGCGTGCTCGTTGTTTGCCGATAGTAGCACCAGTCCAGTTATTTAATTACCACACCTTGTATACGTTCGTTGGGCCTGCGTGCAGGTATACACAACTATACACCTACTTGCACTGACCACCCCAGTGACGTTATTTCACTCTACACCGAGTAAAAAGTGCAGCCCGAACGAACAAAATTAATAATTCATGGCCGACCGATGCACCGTTTAATTGACGAAAGCTGCTGGAGATGTGAAGGCATGGATTATTTATTATTATTTCGTTTACTCGTTCTTTCAGCCATAAGAACACTACATAATTACTTCAATTATTCAAATAATTGTTCTGCTATTACAATAATATTCTAACAAATGCTAACAGAATTTTTACTAAGTTGTCCCACAAAATTTTCTTTACAATATCTTGTGGTGTATGTGCGTAAATAGTAAGTTGTAAATGTTATTGTACCAATTGCTACGACTCAGCCGAAGTATTTATTATATTGATATAGTAATTGCTAGAATTCATTACATTTGCATTTTAAAAGTACGATACATACAGTTGCGCAATTGTTGAAAAATATGCAAGTTTATCGTAGCGAACGTTGCAAGTAAAGCAATATACGTTAAAACAATTTCTTTACAAATTATACAAGTTCTGTTGGAGCATATCACTTTTGTTCATTTTTGCTACAAATTGTAGATGCAATGCCAATATTTTTTTCTGTGTGCCTTATTATTGTACTTTTTTCATGCATAATTTCTCCTTTCAACAGGAACTTATGTTAACACCTCGTTTACTTTCAGCGCATTTAAAACTGATTGCAACCGGAATCCCCTGTTGTCAAAACAGCTTTCAGAAAATAGAATTATTAAATTTTTCTTTTCTTCGTTTTGTACAACGGACGCTATTTTGATCCAGTAGCATAAGGCTTATCCTAACACAACACAGTCAGCACACTATTATTATACAATCACTTGTCTTTAACTGCGCCCATAACCAATGTTATGCCTTAAAAAGCCATTTGATAAGCGATTGTTTATTGTAAAATGTAATATACTCACAACTTTCTTATTACAACGTGCACAACTAGAAACTACTGGCCATATTACTGGCCGAGTTAACTAACAACTAACCACAGCAAATAGCAATTAACTTTAACAAACTAACTAACAAAATCTGAAAAGTTTGCTAACTTAAATGTAAAATTCACTGGCAAATAAATATAGATAAAAAAATGTAACAGGTACAGAAATTGAAAAATATTTAAAAAAGTAAGTATAATAAAAGTCAGTGGAAATATTTAAACAATTATAATATTTAAATATTAATTCTCTCAACGTTTTTAAAACCGTAGAATAAGCCAGGGGTTCCCAAACTCTGTCTGTCCGCTGTTTACTCTTTATTTCAATTTATAATAAATATTATTAATCAATAATCAAACGACGAAAAAAAGAAAATAAGCTACTGCCATACACTAGGTACATTATCCTATTAGAGTAAATGAATGCTACTCGGCTAGTGAAATTTTAAATAACTAAAACTAGATGTTGCACTATTTACAAACAATAATATATAGAAACCCGATGCTTCATTACTAGCGTATAAAACTACTTTATTTTTAAGTTTAAACTAGAAACTATGCTTAATATCAAATTCATATTCAAGTATTATCACATCGTTATTACTACTTTGATTAGTTTAAGCAAAAATAAATAGCAGTTATTTGGTGACTATAGTACTGCATCATTATATACGTATAAGCAGATAACATGAATTCGTCCCGAAAGCAACAAATATAGTATATATACACTGCAAAATATATTAAAGAAGATACCTGTATTAACTGGCAGATCAATGAAATCTGTGACCTTTGCTCGTAGAAAACCATTCATTCGCAAAAATTTGAAACTGAAAAAGAAATGTATAAAGACAAAATAATGTTATTGTGTAATAAAACCTAAGCATTTGTTATATAATACATATTACCTCTTTTTTTCGACGTATACATGTTTCTTGTAAGAGTGTTAATATTTCAAACGATTATTGTGCGCATGTGCTCTTTGGTAGCTTACATAATCAATACAACCATGTATTTCACATAAATATAGTACTTAATATATCTATATTATAATAGACCACTAATTGAATGAGTTATTTCAGTGACAACCAACTTACATGAATGTGTATAACAATAAATGTGCGTTTAGATATCTACAGAGCAATTTTCATTAAACTAGAAACTGATCGACTAACCCTACATAGGCACATTTAGTATTTGCGCACACCAGAATACCTCATCTCCTGGTTTGAAAATTATTCTTAGTGCTACTGTTCCATGTGATCTGTCTTCTGTTTCTAATGTAGTAAACGGTCTACTGAATATTTCTGTTTCAGCATGCATATGTAAAAATTTTGTTTGTATTGAAACTTCACTTAATTGTAGAAAGCTGCGTCATCGTTGAAGAGCAATTTTCACTGAATTTTTGGAGTAATTTTATTGTAGTAAAATATACCTTAAAACTAGCGAAAATTGTAAAAAGTAGTCTAATTCCTAGTACTCGAGTGAAAGAACATGCTGTTTTTATATTTAATAAACGTTAAGTGTGTGAATTATCAAGCTATTGGGTCGTAATTTGTGTATGATTTATGTACATACATGTGTAACGTTTCTCTATACGTCTCGTTGATTGACACATTTTAGTGGTATATTCTAGTAAATATTAATTATAATTTATATCATCGCAATCTGCGTAATTAGTTCTAGTGGATGATGTATGTAATTCATTATTCATCCGAATCATTAACAGAGGTGTTTTTGAGTGTGTAAAGTGCATATAAAACTGTTTTTTTTTTCACTTTTTCGTGTAAAACTTCGCATGACCGCCTGACCATGCGCCAGACACAGAGAGCTTCGCGCCAGGATAGAAGTGAGATTGCCGCGCCCACGACGCGACGTATGTATGCAGATGAATCGGCACGGGCTACCTCAACAAATGAAATTATTGATTTATTGCAACAGTTTCCTATCAATCCTTCACAGCGTTAGTCGTAATTAAAGAAATAAATATATCCCTAGTAGGTAAGCTATGTATGTTCTAGCGCACTTTCAAGGCCATTTTAATCGAACTCTTAATCGAGCTTTTAATCAAGCTTTGATTAGCGGCTCGCGCTTTTAATCCGCGGGTAATTTCGCGGAATCAGTTTGATTAGCGGCTCACGCTCTTAATCCGCGGGTAATTTCGTGGAATCGAAGTTTGATTAGCGGCTCGCGCTTTTAATCCGCGAGTAATTTCGCGGAATCGAAGTCAAAGGCACTTTTGATTAGCGGCTAGCGCTTTTAATCCGGGGGTAATTTCGCGGAATCAAAGTTTGATTAGCGGCTCGCGGTTTTAATCTCGCGAGATTAATTAGCGAAGATCCGCCGCGAAGCTTTGATTAGCGGCTCGCGCTTTTAATCCGCGGGCAATTTCGCGGAATCGAAGCCTAAGGCATTTTTTTATCGTGGTTTTAATCTCGCGAGATTAATTAGCGAAGATCCGCCGAACATGGCATCCACGATTTGGATTCGCGCTTTTTAATCCGCGGGTAATTTCGCGCTTTATTTCGCAGCTAATTTCAAGTTCGTGCTTTTTAATCTGCGGGAAAGATGGCATCCGCGGAAAGATGGCGTCCGCGCCTACGTTAATTAGCAGTCTCGTTCGCGGCTAATTCCACGATGACGCGGTTCTCGGAATTTTACATGGCCGTTGACGCATGTAAATGAGTCAGAGCGAATACGCGGTTACTTCTAGGAATTTGTTTAGAAAAATACCCATATTCTGCAGGTCTCAACATGATGTATCATCCTTCCAGAATGAGTCAGATAGGCATAGAAATTATTACGTTCTTGGAATTGTTCTCTCTCTTAATTATTGCATTTTTAACGATATAAAAGGGGTATTTTCTTCTTCTACCCATCTAACAATTATACTGTAACCTTAGTGCTTTATGCATCTCAGAGTTCTCCTACAACTTCGCATCCTATTACATGTAAGTACTTTTAATTTATATTTCTTTACATTGTCATTAAAGATTTTGTTTTAGAATATTCTCATGCAATTTTTATTAGCTCTCATTCGAAAATATTTATGATTATAACCACACGAACTTCTGCTTTAGACTTAATTTTTCTACATTACAGCGAAATGGATTCTCAATTACATCACCCACGACTTCTCAATTTACGGATGAGGAGTTGTGGAAAGCCTACGATGAAGGGATTGTAAATAGCATAAGAAAGGATGTTGGGAAAATGGAGAAGGTATTGAAAGACATGGAAGAATCAGTCGTAGAGACACGCATTAGTCTGAGCTTGAAAAAACTTAATAACATCGTGCTTATAATGCAAGAACATCCAAGGGCGCACTCGCTTCATATAAGGATATTGAACATACTGGAAAAAATTACTTCATTTATACGTGTTTAATTAATTCTCATATATCACTAGTTAAAGTTAGCATTTATTTAATGAATTTTAATACCTAGCGCTATGAATTAAAACAAGACATTTGCTTTTACTTATTTATTTGTATACTAACTTATTGCTAATACAACATTAAAATTAACTGACCATTAAATAATTTAATAATATATCCACACTACGCTCTGTACACATACTTAATTTATTTTTATGATGATAAAAACAAGCGAGGTTGCTCTTGGAACCGAGTTCGTGAAATCGGAAGACTACAGCCCGGATCATCAGATCTCTAAATTGTATTCTCTTACAATGAAATTGTAAAAAATAAATATAGAAGATAGTATGGAAGAAGAAATCGGGGCCGCCTTGCAGACCATCGACGAAAATTGTGGAAGATTGGACGCAATAGACGACAATCTTATATCACTGCTCCCTCTATACGTCCTACGAAATAAAGTACCTGCAGCAGAAGTGACATCTCATTCCTCAAGAAAAGAAAGCCGCACTTCAAAACTGCTTTCCATGCTACCTTCATATAACGGATGATCAATTGGATGGGCTACCACCACCCATAAGAAACTGTGCAGGATGCAACAAATATATGTAAAATTTATATATTACACACATATATTATCTACCAGTGAGGTGAGGCTAAATAAAATGCACTACGTATAACCATAATTGCTTTTTATTTTTATCTAGTAATACAATGCTCATTGGATAGATTCAAATAATCGGATAAGATATGAACGTTTGCTATAGAACAAATGTTAAGTTCATCGCTATGGTACATCCAACATTCACCCAGAGTTTTTCTTATTGTAGAAATGTTTTTTATGTATTCTAAATTCACTATTGGTACACTAACGAATTTTTTTTCAACACATCTGCTTTCTAATGTCCTTTAACATACACTTCTGTATAGTTGGCGCAAATGTTAGTTTGAAGTCTATCAACGTTCTTTGAATCTACATAGCCATCCTTGTATTTAACATTTAAAAAATTAGGCTTCAACCATTTGAAGAGAAGATTCGCGTTCCATTCGTGATACACATTTCCTTAGGTGTAAAGTCGGGAGCATTAAATCCTTGCATATTGATTACCAAGAATGCCTCGAATCGCTGACGGTATACTTTTTCTCTGTGTTCAAGCAATAAAACTAAGCTTAGAGCTTTTTCCAAATTCTTAATTCCGTTTGCAAATCTTTTTCTATCGGCCGCCATGGCTACCCACTGCGACCTTCGATCTTCGTTTGGTATTTTATAAATCGTGACTCTCTCATCAAACTTCACCGACATTTTATTCGGGCTTATCGTGGCGAGGACTGCCAGCGGTGGTTTGTCGAAGAGATGCGTCAATTTGCAGAAGACGTAGAGACCGTATTTCTTTGCCCTCTACCGATGGAGCCTCTTACGCCTGCCCAAGAGCTGGAATTCCGCTCCATTTCACACTGCCACATCTGCGAGCGACCCTTTGACGTTCGTGACGTCAAAGTTCGCGACCATGATCACCTTACTGGCAAGTATCGCGGCGCGGCACATGAGGATTGTAATATTAATTACCAGGACAGTCACGTGATTCCAGTCGTTTTTCATAATCTAAGTGGGTATGACTCTCATTTTATCATCAAAAACTTCGCTAAAGATTTCGAAGGCCGCGTCAATTTACTTCCTATAAATAAAGAGCGATACATCTCCTTTACCAAAAATATAGACGATAACCTAATAAAATTCAGATTTATTGATTCCTTTAGGTTTTTGGCGTCCTCTCTAGAAAAACTAGTATCATACCTACCTGTATTTCCAAATTTAGATCATTCAAAATTCCAGTTATTAACACGTAAAGGAGTGTTTCCGTACGACTATATTGATTCTTTCGCAAAATTAGATGAGAAGAATTTGCCCGATAAAACAAAATTTTACAATTCAATGACTGACTCAGATATTACACATGACGACTATGCGCATGCCAACGACGTGTGGAACTCTTTCGGGTGTCAAAATTTAGGCGAGTGCAGCGACCTATATTTAAAAACAGACATTATGCTATTGGCTGACGTATTTGAGCAATTTCGGACTAACTGCTTGAAAACTTACGGCTTAGACCCAGCGCATTATTATACTTTACCCGGGTATACCTGGGATTGTATGCTAAAGTATACCGGTATTACGCTCGAGCTGTTAACAGATATCGATATGGTGCTGTTTATAGAGCGAGGTATCCGAGGAGGACTAAGCCAGTGTTCGAAACGTTACGCGGTCGCGAATAATAAATATCAACCGAATTTCAAACCAGATCGGCCATCAAAATTCATGATTTATGACGACATCAACAATCAGTATGGATGGGCGGTGTCACAGTGCCTTCCCTACGGAGGATTTGAGTGGGTAGAAGGCGATTTAGGCAATTTTAATTTCAATGTAGCTGCAGATAATCCTGAAGGCTACATTCTTGAAGTTGACTTAGATTACCCGCAAAGCATTCACAATTCCCACAGCGACCTCTCATTCTGTCCTGAACACCGCGCGCCGCCAAATTCTCGCGAAAAGAAATTATTACCCACATTATATAACAAAGAACGTTATGCTATACATTACCGCAACTTACAACAAACTTTGGAAAACGGGTTAATTCTAACAAAAATTCATCGCGTCTCAAAATTTAATCAATCAGTTTGGCTTAAATCCTACATCAAAGATGTACGCCTATAGAATGGATGGAGCGGACAAAGATAAGAAGGCCAAGGGTGTAAAGAGGCTTATTGTCAAGAGCCACATCACGTTTAACGATTACTTAACCTGTTTGCGTGAGAGCAAAGAAACATCCATAGAACAAAAACTGTTCAAATCAGAGCACCATCAGGTCTTTACCATTCCGAAAACCAAGACCGCCTTAAGTTCCCACGATGACAAAAGGTACCTGATGCCCAAGTCGGTGGAAACACTGCCGTGGGGACATTGGAGAATAATGGACTCGCAATGTTGAGGCACTGATGTGAAAAGTATTATACAACTATTTTAAGGCAGCTATTAAACAGATTGTATATGTGTAAATAGAATGAAATGTTGTTAAATTATATATATCATTTATAGTCGGGAGTCTCATGTATTTATCGAATAGTGTTGCCGATTGTCCTTGATTCGCTTCGTGCGCTTCCCACCTTATACTTTCATAGCGGGCAAATGTTGTAACACTTAAATTTACTGACGCGGTATATGGTAATCAGATAATTATATCTTTATATGTAAACATGTTTATTTAATCTAATATACGTATATGTTAAATCAGATGTTTTACTCCTCATCCCGTACAACAACCAGCTCTATTTCATACTTTTACACCTAACGGCAGAAGTGTTTGCTCCCGGTCATTCAATTTATGTTATTACTGTAACACCTTTTACATCAGCTGATCAACATTAAAACGGTCACAGCCTACACACACCTAGAGAGCCGCGTCTTTTTGCGGCTATTGCGGTTGTGCAGGTTCAAGTACTTATTAGGTTTATTGGGTTTTCATATACTTGATTTAATACTATGCTATAATAATAATTTGCACCGTTCATTATCTCCCGCCTTTTTATTCGCTCCTTCCAGTCTACGAACATGTTCCATAGAATTCAAATTTATACTAAACAACAAGAAAGAACACAATCATGTCGCTATCACAGGAATTTATTTCCTGGAGTGATGCGTCCCGGGTGTGATACGTTTCGGGTTTGATACGTTCCGAGTGTGATACGTTCCGGGTGTGATATGCCGTATGGAAGCTATTGTTTGTGGAGGTAGCTCATGTTTCAAATGTGTTTAGGAGTCGGATAGGTAGTAGTAGGTAGGGGGTCAATTGAGCGTGAGTTCGTAAATACATAATGAAGATCCCACGCTCAACTGACCTCCTACCTACTACTACCTATCCGACCCCCCAACACATTTGAAACATGAGTCACCTCCACAAACAATAGCTTCCATACGGCATATCACACCCGGAACGTATCACACTCGGAACGTATCACACCCGGAACGTATTACACCCGGGACGTATCACACCAGGAAATAAATTCCTGGCGCCACCTAGTGCCAAGAGATATAGTCATTGAACGGATACCCGTTCAGGAGCCGTTCAGAAGCTGTTCAGAAGCCTTTCAAAAGCTGTTCAAAAGCTGTTCAGTAGCCGTTCAGAAGCCGTTCAGAAGCTGTTCAGTAGCCGTTCAGAAGCCGTTCGAAAGCTGTTCAATAGCCGTTGTGGAAATATGCTAACATGCCTACGTAGATGGGCTAACCAAAGATAATATCATTTCTATATAGTTCCACGCCAACCAAATTCTCGTTAAATACTGTACGAGATTTACAATCCTGATATCTCTGAAAGTCGAACGTTCTCCATCGCCTCCCCAAGTAGTACATTATTCATTAATTTTTCAGTAGATTTTTCAATGCATTACGGGCATGCGTAAGTCCTTATGCCTCACATAACCTAGTATTATTTCCAGCTGATAGTTCAATTTTCTTGCTTCATCACAGAACATGATGGAAGCCGGTAGACAGGCCACGAAATAATTTTATTAATTCCTGCGGTATTATACCACTTAATATGGAGAGTGCTGTCTTGTCTGTATGTGACAGCGACATGATTGTGTTCTTTCTTGTTGTTTAGTATAAATTTGAATTCTATGGAACATGTTCGTAGACTGGAAGGAACGAATAAAAAGGCGAGAGATAATGGACGGTACAAATTATTATTATAGCATAGTATTAAATCAAGTATTAGAATTAATCAGTGAACAGAGTTACGAAAGAAACACGCTGTATATGAAAACCCAATAAACCTAATAAGTACTTGAACCCGCACAACCGCAATAGCCGCAAAAAGATACGGCTCTCTAAGTGTGTGTAGGCTGTGACCGTTTTAATGCTGATCAGCTGATGTAAAAGGTGTTATAGTAATAACATAAATTGAATGACCGGGAGTAAACACTTCTGCCGTTAGGTGTAAAAGTATGAAATAGAGCTGGTTGTTGTACGGGATGAGGAATAAAACATCTGATTTAACATATACGTATATTAGATTAAATAAACATGTTTACATATAAAGATATAATTATCTGATTACCATATACCGCGTCCGTAAATTTCGTATTAAAGTTAACCGCTAAAATATATGAACAGTGTTACAACATTTGCCCGCTATGAAAGTATAAGGTGGGAAGCGCACGAAGCGAATCAAGGACAATCGGCAACACTATTCGATAAATACATGAGACTCCCGACTATAAATGATATATATATATATAATATATATATAATCTAACAATATTTCATTCTATTTACACATATACAATCTGTTTAATAGCTGCCTTAAAATAGTCGTATAATACTTTCCACATCGGTGCCATAGGATTCGCCAACACCTCAACTTTGCGAGTCCATTATTCTCCAATGTCCCCACCGCAGTGTTTCCACCGACCTGGGCATCAGGTACCTTTTGTCATCGTGGGGACTTAAAGCGGTCTTGGTTTTCCGAATGGTAAAGACCTGATGGTGCTCTGATTTGAACAGTTTTTGTTCTATGGATGTTTCTTTGCTCTCACGCAAACAGGTTAAGTAATCGTTAAACGTGATGTGGCGCTTGACAATGTGCCTCTTTACACCCTTAGCCTTCTTATCTTTGTCCGCTCTATCCATTCTATACGCGTACATCTTTAATGTAGGATTTAAAAAGTGTATGTTAAAGGACATTAGAAAGCAGATGTGTTGAAAAAAAATTCGTTAGTGTACCAATAGTAAATTTAGAATACATAAAAAACATTTCTACAATAAGAAAAACTCTGGGTGAATGTTGGATGTACCATAGCGATGAACTTAACATTTGTTCTATAACAAACGTTCATATCTTATCCAACTATTTAAATCTATCCAATGAGCATTGTATTACTAAATAAAAATAAAAAGCAATTATAGTTATACGTAGTGCATTTTATTTAGCCTCACCTCGCTCTTAGATAATACATGTGCGTAATATATAAATTTTACATATATTTGTTGCATCCTGCACAGTTTCTTATGGGTGGCGGTAGCCCATCCAATTGATCATACGCTATATGGAGGTAGCATGGAAAGCAGCCTTGAAGTGCGGCTTTCTTTTCTTAAGGAATCTTCCACATTTTTCGTCGATAGTCTGCCAGGCGGCCTCGATTTCTTCTTCCATACTATCTTCTATATTTATTTTTTACAATTTCATTGTAAGAGAATACAATTTAGAGATCTGATGACCCGGGCTGTAGTCTTCCGATTTCACGAACTCGGTTCCAAGAGCAACCTTGCTTGTTTTTATCATCATAAAAATAAATTAAGTATGTTTACAGAACGTAGTGTGGATATATTATTAAATTATTTAATGGTCAGTTAGTTTTAATGTTATATTAGCAATAAGTTAGTATACAAATAAATAAGTAAAAGCAAATGTCTTGTTTTAATTCATAGCGCTAGGTATTAAAATTCATTAAATAAATGCTAACTTTAACCAGCGATATATGAGAATTAATTAAACACGTATAAATGAAGTAATTTTTTCTAGTCTATTCAATATCCTTATATAAAGCGAGTGCGCCCTTGGATGTTCTTGCATTATAAGCACGATGTTTTTAAGTTTTTTCAAGCTCAGACTAATGCGTGTCTCTACGCCTGATTCTTCCATGTCTTTCAATACCTTCTCCATTTTCCCAACATCCTTTCTTATGCTATTTACAATCCCTTCATCGTAGGCTTTCCACAACTCCTCATCCGTAAATTGAGAAGTCGTGGGTGATGCAAATTGAGAATCCATTTCGCTGTAATGCAGAAAAATTAAGTCTAAAGCAGAAGTTCGTGTGGTTATAATCATAAATATTTTCGAATGAGAGCTAATAAAAATTGCATGAGAATATTCTAAAACAAAAACTTTAACATAATTTAGATGATAATGTAAAGAAATATAAATTAAAAGTACTTACATGTAATAGGATGCAAAGTTGTAGGAGAATACCCCTTTCATATCGTTAAGAATGCAATAATTAAGAGAGAGAACAATTCCAAGAATGTAATAATTTCTATGCCAATCTGACTCGTTCTGGAAGGATGATACATCATGTTGAGACCTGCAGAATATGGGTATTTTTCTCAAAAAATTCCTACAAGTAACCGCGTAATCGCCCTGACTCATTTACATGCGTCAACGACCATGTAAAATTCCGAGAACCGCGTCATCGTGAAATTAGCCGCGAACGAAACCGCTAATTAACGTAGGCGCGGACGCCATTTTTCCGTGGATGCCATCTTTCCCGCGGATTAAAAAGTACGAACTTGAAATTAGCTGCGAAATAAAGCGCGAAATTACCCGCGGATTAAAAAGCGCGAATCCAAATCGTGGATGCCATGTTCGGCGGATCTTCGCTAATTAATGTCGCGAGATTAAAACCGCGATCAAAAAATGCCTTTGGTTCCGCGAAATTACCTGCGGATTAAAAGCGCGAGCCGCTAATCAAAAGTGCCTTTGGCTTCGATTCCATTCGGGTTAAAAAGCGCGACCTTGAAATAGCCGCGAAATTACCCGCGCATTAAACGCGCGAGCCGCTAATCAAAATTCGATTCCGCGAAATTACCCGCGGATTAAAAGCGCTAGCTGCTAATCAAAAGTGCCTTTGACTTCGATTCCGCGAAATTACTCGCGGATTAAAAGCGCGAGCCGCTAATCAAACTTCGATTCCACGAAATTACCCGCGGATTAAAAGCGCGAGCTGCTAATCAAACTTCGATTCCGCGAAATTACCCGCGGATTAAAAGCGCGGGCCGCTAATCAAAGCTCGATTAAAAGCTCGATTAAAAGTTCGATTAAAATGGCCTTGAAAGTGCGCTAGAACATAGATAGCTTACCTACTATCTCTGTAAGTATGTCTAACGTACGCAAAGAAAATAAACGACCGTTGGCTAATAAAGTCACTAAATTTATCAGTGAATTTCCAGATTTGAACTATAATGGAACTAAAGTATTGTGTAGAGTTTGCAAAATACCTTTAATGTGCTGGAACAAAGGCGACTGTAAAAGGCATATAGGTAGTGTACAGCACAAAAATGACGTGCCACCTCAAACCCAATTTAGGCTGGATTTATTTTTGATATTTATTGTTTGTGGTCTGCCGCTTCGCTTACTCGATAAAGAACCGTTTCGACAGTTTTGGCATACATACAATCCCGAGTGGAACTTACCATCATGGACAGCGTTACGGAAAGAGCTACTAAGTATACGCAAAAATATCGAAAATGGGATCATAGCAAAATGAAAATATAAACAGCTGTGTCTTGATAAGACGACAGATTGTAAAAAAAATGTATTTTTCAAGTGCCAACTAGTCAACTGTTGATGTCTATGAGCGATGGAGCAGCGACAATGTATAGTGCAGGCCGTTCTCTTAAAGAAAACCGTGTGGGGCTTTTACATGTTACGTATAAAGTTCACGCTTTATATCTTGTGGCACAAACTATTCGAGAATGTTACCCGGATGTGGATGCAAATACAAAAAAGTGTTTCTCAAATCTCCCAAACGGATTCGAGCATTTCACACACTTTTTCCCGGTATTCGCAAACCACCACAGCCGATTCCTACGCGTTGGGGAACATGATTGGAAACGACTGTTTATTATTCTGAACATTTCCAAGAAATAAAATCTGTGATTCCACAATTCGACACTGACGAAGCTACAACTATTAAGGAGAGCCAGATTTAAAAAATATTACAAAAGTATTACATTAATCATAAACGATTACGACGCAATAGAAAAATGTCCACAGCTTCTAACCATCCTGTTCATGGTGGTTCTCTCCGCCTCCTTCCAGTGATTCCTCCCATTAGCACTTGCTTTACTGCTAATTCTCTTTTCGGGCAGTCTTCGAACATGTCCCAGCCACCTCATCCTTTGTGCTTTGACCACACCTGTTATTGATGGTGCACCATATAATTCTGTCAGATCCTTATTAGTTCTTCTCAACCACAGTTCTCTGTCCTTTTTGCCTCCATAAATTCTTCTTAGTATTTTCCTTTCCCAAATTTCCAACATTCATTTCTCTTTTTGGTTTAACTTCCATAATTGGCCACGATTGGCTTTATTATGTTATAGATTTATTTCTTCTAGCTTATCTCCCCCCTTTGCTATCATTTCCGCTGTCACTCTCTTCTCTCCTGGTACTTTGCTGTTCTTAAGAGTTTTTCTAATTTCCCTTATTTCCTCTCTGTCTGGTGTATCGTCCACCTCCATTATGGTTTTTTTTCCGGGCTCTTGCTCCAGTATGCCATTTTCTTCTTCCCTAAATACTTCTTCGTAAGCCTTCTTTGACTCCACCGATTAATTGTCCATACTCGTAAAACAGCGTCTTATTTTGTGGTCCTTTTCTTTCCTTTTTCACATATCTATAGAATTCCTTTTCCATTTGTTCTTTTATATAGCTACTTCCCATATTTTCCAATGTTTTGTCTAATTGCTCTCTTTTCTTCCTTTTACAATTTTTCTTTACCTCTTTACTGCATTGATCATGGTACGCTCTGTTCTCTATTGTATCGGATGTTAACGGTTTTACTCTTGCTTTTTCTCATTTTTCCATTACCTCTCTAGATTCTTGATCGTGCCAACTCTTTGTTGGTCTCTTTACTTCACCTTTTAGTATTTTTGCTCCCTCTAGAATCGCTTATTCTACTTTTGCCCATTTTTCCTCTATATTGTCCCTGTCACTGAAGTTTAGCTTTTCGTTTACCCGTTTTTAGAATTCCTCTTTTATATTTTCATTGTTTAATTTACCTTTAGATAATCTTGGTCTTGAAAATCCGCAATTGACCTGCGGTGGTGGTTTTCTTCAATTCATCTTTGCTTTACCAAAGAATGGTCACTGTCAGCATCTGCGCCGCGAAAGCTTTTTTGCATCCTTTACATATTTAAAGTGTATAGCTTCTATTGGTATGTGACCTATTTGATTAATGGTTTTTCTATCTGGCGAAATCCACGTTCCCTTATGTGTATCTCGGTGCTTAAGTTCTTCCCTATAGCCCATATTACTAATGCTCTTCCGTTGTCACTACTCTCTACATGCTTGCTGTGCTTGATTTTCCCGTATGAGTTCTTTCAGCATTGATTTTAATTCGTTACTTTCATCCACTTTTTCTCTTTGCATTTTTTTCCTATCTGGGCTTCTTACAACTCTTTTGCTTCTAGCAAATATATCATTTCCCTCTTCCTCCCTTCTCCTTTTTGCTTCCTCTGACTCTCTATCTGTATACATTTTGCGATTTATAAACTCAGCTGCAGTTTAGGCCACTCTTGTCCTGACTCTGCTTGAACTTCTAATTTGCACGACAACGCACTGACGCAAGATCGCTCGCCCGGATCAACTCCTCGTAGGCACTAACCTCTCCCGTACCGTTTTATTTCCGATTTTCTGCTCTTAAGTATTTATTGTAGCTAAATATTGTTTGTCTTACCTCCAATTATACTTTAGCAGACCCCGTCATACAACACTACACTACTTATATATATTATAATATTACGGAGCACTTTTCTGCGGTATTCACCAGCCAGGACCGGATTCCCTTCACATTATTAACTCAAAATAATTTTTATTCTAAAGGTGATGCAGATACTGTTTTATTTACCTAATATTTCTTTATGTTTTTACTAAATAATTATTTGTTTAATTTAACTTTCAACAGAATGGAATTTATTTGTTTTTGTTTAATGTTCTATTATTAAATTTAATCTATGATCATTATTAAATAAAATGAAAGTATTATATTTTTAATCTGTATTTCAATTGAAATTTTAGAAAATTCTAATTTCAATTGAAATTTATTTAAGACTTTTAGGAGTCGTCCGGAACAATCGTGAAAATAATAAACTAAAATTTTCTGGTGATGTATATTATAGAATACATTGTATGTACCCAAGTTAAGAACAAATTTATTTTCAATTAGTACAGTAACAAACAAAAATTTGAAAGTTATTTCTGATAATGAAAAGATTGAGGTACGTTTGTTTAATGTTTAATTGCTACAGGAATAAAATTACCAAATCTTTGTTATAAGATGCAATTTAAAATGTTTAGCACAGAGCAAGCTAATCTAGCTTCATCAAATGCAATTAAACTGTGACATGATAGATTGGGTCAAGTAAATTTCCAAACATCAAACAATATGGCTAACAATGGACTGCTGCCCAATTTGAATTTGAAAATTGAAGATAATTTTTTCTGTGAATCTTGTCAGTATGGTAAAATTCGTCGAAAGACTTTTGCATCAAATTTGCAGTCAAGAGCTACTAAAACAAGAGAATTCATACATACGTGTGGTAATTTGCCAGTTACTTCCGTTGGTGGAGCAGATTACTTACTTTCTTCTTTTTAAAGATGATAGTAGTTTGTACCGATTCATATACGAGGGTAACTCAAATATTATCTACACTTTCGCCATAACAAGTTTTGAAGGTTATCGTAGTGGCGGCCGCTTGCGCATGCGTTGGGTTGGCGCCTTTGTGGTCATGTGTGCGGAATTTAATCACGATCGCGTCATTTGTCTGCTAGCTACAACAGCATAAGAGGAACAACAAGCAGTGATCCGATTTTTGTGGTCAGAGCGTGTGAAAGGTGCTGAAATTCACCGGAGACTTTTGTCACAATACGGGGACAGTGCTTTATCTCGTAAAAGCGTTTTTTGTGGATCAAAATGTTTCAAAGTGGCCGCACGAGCGTAACACAAAAAAAGGGAGCTGACAACATTCAGCAAACTCGAGAGATGGTTACAACAAATAGGCGAGTTACCATAGGTGAGGTTGCATCTTCTTTAAACATCAGTCACGATTCTGCCTATTAAATTATCCACGATGAACTCAAATTTCGTAAAGTGTGTGTGCGATGGGTACCACGAATGCTTACTGCAGAAAACAAAAGTAAACGTTTGGACATCTACCAACGCTTACTGGATCGCTTCAACGCAAAAGGTGACGCATTTTTAAGCAGAATAGTGACCGTTGATGAAACGTGGGTTCATCACTACGAGTCCGAATCGAAACGCCAGAGTATGGAATGGAAACACCCAGGATCCCCTAGCACGAAAAAATTCAAGACCTCGCCATCGGCTAGGAAGGTGATGCTAACCGTGTTTTGGGACGAAAAAGGCCCTATACTGGACGACTACTTGGACAGGGGGACTACCATAAATAGTACGAGGTACAGTGATTTGTTGGCGAATAAGCTGAAACAAGCAATTCGAAACAAACGCCATGGTCTGCTCTCATAGAAAGTTTTGTTGTTGCAAAACAACGCCCATGCGCACAGGGCCCATAACACCATAGAAACTATCAAGAGATTGGGCTTTGAAACCCTGGAACACCCTCCCTACAGCCTTGATCTCGCTCCCTCAGACTTTCATCTCTTTGGACCGCTCAAGGAAGCTTTGAGAGGTCGTCGATTTGCCTCAAGCACAGACGTTCGGAATGCGGTGCAAACGTGGCTTCACGACCAACCGAAAACCTTCTACCAGGAAAGCATACGGAAGCTTGTGGCTCGCTGGACCAAGAGCATTGCTAAAGGTGGAGACTATATCGAAAAATAATGTATCTATTGTACACCTATCTTTGTTTAATGCAGTTGTAGAACTAAAAGTGTAAGTAATTTTTGACTTACCCTCGTATTTTATCAAAAATAAGAGTGATGTATTTCTTTACGTTTATTGAATTTGAAAAAATCGTAGGAAGACAGACAGGTAACAAAATAAAAGTTTTGAGAAGTGACAATGGATCCGAGTATATAAATCAGTATCTACGTGATCATATAAAAGCAAATGGAATTATTCATGAAACTTAAAGTCCATGCACACTGAAACAGAGTGGAAAGGCAGAACGGGATAACAGGTGTATTATTGAAAGTATTCGCCCGGTGCAGCTAGAAAGTCAAGACCTGGGTAGGTAGAAACTATTAATCTTTTCTTCATATACGAGTTATTTCATGTCAAGTGATCAATAACGCTGGCCACGAGCGGTACCGCGCATCGGCGTAGAATCAGTTCGGACTGAGAGGAACGGTAGTATTACTTCGTCTGCGGAGCAGTACGGACATTTTCGCTGCCGGTCATTTGCGCAATTGTTTATCTGTCCTAGAAAAATTATGATTTCGTCAGCAAAACGACCGCGGTCGGACAAACTTCGAAAATTTATTGCAGAAATTCCAGACTTAATATATGAAGGTGCTAACATTAAATGTGTAATCTGTAAAATCCCGTTAATGTGTTGGTCCAGACAACATTGTCTACGACACGTAAATAGTGAAAAGCATGTCTCAAAAAGAAATTGCGCACGAGACAATGAAAAATTTATATTTAATTTATGCATTACGTTTATCGCATGTAATATGCCGCTTAATTTACTAGACAAGGAACCATTTATCTGCTTTTGGAATAGCTATTCGGAGTGCAAATTACCAAGTCGAACATCGTTACGAAGGATTGTGCCATCTGCGCGCGAACATATTGAACAAAAAATAAAATCTGAGTTGAAAGATCAAAAATTGAGGTTATGTGTCGACGAAACAACAGATCGGAAGAAACATTCTGTTCTTAATGTAATGGCACGCAAATTGGAACTTCATCAATCGGCACCTTCAATTCTATTAGTCTCCAAACGAATACAACAGTGTACTGCCGAAGTAATTTCAAAGTTAGTGTTAAATACATTGGACAAGTTTGAACTTTCAACAAACCAACTCTTGATGTTAGTGAGTGATGGTGCTGCAAACATGCTTTCTGTAGGCCGGTCTCTTAAAAAGCATTCTGCTAATTTGTTACACATTACGTGTAAAATTCATGCTCTCAATCTTGTGGCGGATAGTATCAGAAAATGTTATCCTGAGGTAGACGCTTTAATAGCGCATACCAAAGCAGTATTTGTCAAATCACCGAAACGTATTCGCGAATTTCACAGACTGTGCCCCCGTATACCAGAGTCACCAGAACCTATTCTAATTCGTTGGGGAACATGGTTGCAGGCCGCGTTTTATTATCATAAATATTTTGACAATATTAAGAACGTGGTTTTACAATTCGATACAAAGGAAGCTGCCGCTATCCAGAAAAGCCAGTCGAAATTTCAAGATAGTCAGGTTAAAATGGATTTAAAAATCATTCACGACAATTACTTCGGGCTAGCAGATGCAATAGAAAAATTACAAAATCCTGCGGTGCCGTTAGAAGAATCTCTACAAATAGTGCAACATGTTCACGCACAGCTATGCGCGATTGAAGACGCAAAAAATGTTTCTGTTCTAGAAAAATTTGAAAGTGTTTTTGAGAAAAATTCTGATTTTGGCACATTAAGACACATTTGTGAAGGTGCGTCAACAGAATCGTTAAGTTATTTGAAAGATTATTTTACTTACGCAAATATTACGTCACTAGATGTAGAACGTTCGTTCTCTGCATATAAACGCATTTTTTCCTCATGCCGTACTAGTTTTGCCGAAACAACAGTTGAAACATATCTAATGTTGCAGATATTTAACAGACATTATTCACTTTGTGATTTCACGGAGGACTCTTAAAATGGTAAGTGTTTGAGCACGTGTTCTTTAATTTTTATTTAAAAGATGAGCGAAATTATTTGCGGCAGCAAACATCTCTATTAGCAGAATAACTCTAGTGGAACGCGAGGCCTGGTCGACTCTACGCTATTGCGCGGTACCGCTCGTGGCCAGCTTTAGTGATCAAGTACCCACGCTCGACCATCTCAGATTTTATTCAAACTTTGCGAGCGGGTTCCACAACCGACTAAAGGTAATTCCCCAATTTCTTAGCTCCCGATATGCAATACATGATCTGCAAGAGCCTCCTAAGTGATGACTGGTAAAATGTAGCAGATGCTCACGGACATTTTTTGCCATTTTTGTCAAGCTGTTATTCTGTAAGTAAGAGAGATATTTGCCTTGTTGTGCTTGCTTAGTAGTTATCAGTGTCCCAAACTTCCAAATTTTAACAAAAACAGTCAACTAGTCCTCTTGCTTTTGTTCCTCAAACTTGGCTGAAAATTTGTCGCGACAAAAAAAATCCTTATTTCTCCAGGGAAATCAATGCAGAAAGCTCATCTCTCTGCGTAACTAGTGAAAAAATAGTTGTCCTTAACAGTTTCAAATTTTAAGCTTCTTTGACAAATAGTTTCTGAGATACTTGAAGATGAATATGACCCCAAAAAATTTTGATGCAAATTTAGCATATCTTTGAGCGTTTATATCTCAACTGGAAAACCTAAGAGCTTCTTGACTCAGCAACCATTTAAAATAGCTTGTTTTTCTCTACAACATACTTGGTTTCTGTGTTGGGCCCTTCTTATAGGACTAAAAAAAGGAGATAAAGTAACTGCCTGAAAGGACTGCGCGCATTACTTAAAACTTTTTCTCCGTTTTTGTCATCATGCAATCCAGTAAGCCAATAAGATATTCTACTGAAAATTAGTGAAGCTGTTTAAAATTGAGTAGAGTATGAGTGCTGAAAAGTTTAAAGAACAATATTAAAGTCCCTTCTTACCACGTGCACTCAAAGTTGGGGGAAAATGCAGTTTCGACAATGTTGAAATCTCAACAGATGCTTTCTTTATCTGATCGTGGTTCATTTTAATACTTTTATAGCTTGCGTTGGCCCATGGTGACTTTTTGTCACTGCCATTTTAGAAATGGTATCCCCATCGCCAAGGGGCCACGCCCAATAGCCAGGCAAGTCTAGCCACGGGTAGGATACTTTCACCGAGGTTCCTAAGCCTCAGGTTGGGTAGCTTAGCCAAGGCTCCCAAGCCTTAAGTGGGCAGCTTAGCAAAGGATCCTAAGCCGTATTTGGTGTGCAGCTTAGTCGAGGTTTCCAAGCCTCAGGTGGGCTGCCTTTGTTGGTTCCCAAGGCAAACAACTGACTACACAACTATAAAAACAAGCAAAAAATTACTGCAAAGAACTGAGCTTCTTGTTAATGCTTTGAATAACTGCATCTGGGAAACAGTTCTGCCACCCCAGAGCTGTTGCTACTGAGGGTGCTTCCAGGTTTTCAAGAATGTGCTGCACAGGAACCCAACAACTATCTTTTCTTGACGGCCAGTGAAATGCATATGACCCATACGCAATGACATCGTCGGTGCTCCCGCCGTTTTCAATAGCACACAATTTGCACACGCCCCTAATCGGTCATGTTTGTATCTTTTGCGCTGGATCCAAGTTTTCATTACCATGTTTATTAGTCAATAAAACATTCAATATCTGATATTTTAAAATTCTGTACGATTAATCGTAAAGAAACGCACGAATGCAGTTCCGACTTCAGCAACAGTTAAATAGAATTACATCGACGTTGTTTTAATTACATACTTAACTTACCTTCCTTATACTTCGTACGGTCATTAAGCAAACTTTTGAGCACTACCTTTTAACTTATCAATCTTGCAATATATTTAAACCTGTTTAAACGTGTGAAACTTGTCTGTATTGTCTATGCTTGTCAACATTTCTTTATCTCTAACAATAAATGTATTTTATTGTAAAATTACAGTGTTCAATTTATTCTCATGCTCCCTAAATAAGAAACTGAGCTAGCCTATTTGTGAATTAAATACTTGAGTGAACTGAAACCGTATTAAATGCCATTTCAAACAATGAATATGAATTGCATGAAAAGTTTTTTTCTTAACTTTAACAGAATGTGGTAAGAAAAGGATTTGCTAAAATTCATTAAAATTTGCACTGTCTTTGCCCTGCCTATTTTTAAGCAGCTTCACTAATTTTCAGTAGAATATCTTGTTAGCTTACTGGATTGCATGATAACAGAGATGAAGGAAAATGTTTAAGTAATGCGCGCAGTCCTTTCAAGCAGTTGCTTTGTCTCCTTTTTTAGTCTTATATGAAAGGACCCCAATATAAAAACCAAGTATGTTGTAGAGAAAACTGAGCGCCTTTAAATGGTTGTTGAGTCAAGAAACTCCTACATTTTCCAGTTGAGATATAGACGCTCAAAGATATGCAAAATTTGCAACAACATTTTTTGGGGTCGTGTTCATTTTCAAGTGTCTCAGAAACTATCTCAGAAATTAGGATTTTTTTTTGTCGCGACAAATTTTCAGCCAAGTTTGAGTACCAAAAGCAAGAGGACCAGTTGACAGTTTTTGTTAAAATTTATTTAGGACACTGATAACTACTAAGCAACCACGGCAATTTCCAGGCAAATATCTTTCTTACTTACAGAATGACACCTACTTACAGAATGACAGAATGACAAAAATGACAAAAATCATTTAAGAGGCTCTTGCAGGTCATGTATTGCATATTAGGAGCTAAGAATTTGGGAAATTACCTTTAGTCAGTTGTGGAACCTACTCGCAAAATGTGAAAAAAAACTGAGATGGTCGAGCATGGGGACTTGGCCATACGGCAATATTTCAATTAAGTACTCCTATTAATTTGGAAATAATCAACGATTAAAGTTCATCAATACCATAAACATCAAATAAGAGGTCTTACGTATTTCCTATCATTAGCAGTGAAGTCGAGCTCATAATTCAAGCACGCCTATCATTAGGCGACTGACTGGCATGTGTGTGGGGAAACTGAAGAGTGAGGAAGACACGCCTACACATAGACGGCAACGTTATTCGCTATGTGTATGGGACTGACGCTTATAAATGAATCGTTTCTAGGACTAGTATATCTAGTATTTACCTTTATTATAAATAAGGCTGAATAAATTTCGTTCGATGCAGGGGCATCGTAACCGATGCTTTTCGATGATGCCTGTACGACTGACATACACATGTGGTTATTACTTAGTTTATCACTATGTGACGCAATACGCATAATATGCCTATATTAAAATAAGTAACACAAATATACTTACGTACACAAGCATCAAGCGGACACGCATTATCATGGCATATCGACAGCCTCAATTATAAACAGGTGATAAAGTCCTTATTTATGCAAAAATAGATGGGATTTTTTTAATTGGGCCCCTGATTTCGTTTGAACTAGTTCTATTTTGTTGTAATATAGGTTGTGATAATTAAATGTATTTACACTGCTAATGTTGTTTTACTACCTGATATTCAACAGAATAGACTATTTTCTGAATGGGGTCACTTGCTTATTTTTAGCAACAATCAACAGAATCATTTTCCATGGGTTTTCATGTTAGTATATCACCAAGTAAGATAGATAGTCGATCAATCTACACCTTCCATTTGAATGCTAATGTCGTACATATCATCCAAAGGCATTGCTTCTGTATAGGTTTTAACATGTTTCTCTAACTAAGCATTGTTATTTCTTCAAACATTTTGCCACATTTGTATACGGTAGATTGATCGCAGCTGATTGAAAATTCTATTACATGTACTACCAAAATAATACAATTTATCGAAAAAATTGTGATATATGATTAACTATTAGCTTTACTATGTTACTAATTTTAACATAGGACAACACAAATGGACCACCGACCTTCACCGTGTACCAGCCGGAAGTCCTGATTTTAAGTAGTAGGGTTATAATTAACCTGGCCAGATATGCGGTAACAGCCAGAGGCGTGGCGAGCGCATAAAAGTTTACACATAAAATAGAAGGTAAGAAATAAATTATAAAACGTGCTGAAACACTTACCGTTTTAAAAGTCCTCCGTGAAATCACAAACTGGGTAACATCTGTTAAATATTTGAATCATTAGATATGTTTCCACAGCTGTTTCAGTCAAGTGAGTACAACGTGCGGAATAAATGTTTTTAATGCCGAAAACGACCGTTCGACATCTAGCTATGTCATATTTGCATATTTAAAATAATCTTTGAAACAACTTAATGCATCTTCACACGCACCTTCACAAATTTGTCTTAATATAAGAAAATCGGAATCTTTCTCTAAAACACTTTCAAATTTTCACATTACACATCAATTTGTTTCGCCTTCTACAGCGCATAACTGTGCGTGAACATCATTCACAATTTGAACAGAATCCACTAGCGACATCGAAACGCTAGTCAGAAGTAATTGTTGTGAATAGTTTGTAAATCTCTTTTAACCTGACTATCTTGAAATATTTCCTGGCTTTTCTTGATTGCTGCAGCTTCTGTCGGATTGAATTTTAAAACTACCTTCTTTACTTGCTCAAAATATTTGTTGTAATAAAACGCAGCGTGCAACCATGTTCCCCAACGTGTAACAATCGGCTGTGGCGGTCCGGGTAAATCAGGACACAGTTTGTGAAATAGTCGGGTACGTTTCGGGGACTTTAGAAACACTGCCTTTGTACTAGCAATCAATGCATTTACTAGTGGAAAACATGTAGGAATCGTTTGTGCCGCAAGATTTAGAGTATGGATTTTACACGTTACATGTAAGAAGTTACCACTGTGTGCTTTAAGAGATCGGCCCAAAGAATGCATGTTTGTGGCTCCATCACTCATAAACATTAAAAGTTGCCTAGTTGAAACTTCAAATTTGTTCAATGAGTTCAACACCACCTTTAAAATCTCATCGGCAGTACAATTTATAACTCTTTTGGAAGCAAGTAAGAAGGATGACGATCGATATGGTTCCATTGTACGTACCATTACATTAACCACAGAATGTTTTTGACGATCTGTTGTTTCGTCCACACACAACCACAGTTTTTTATCTTTCAATTCCGTTTTCATTCTTTTTTCTATATGTAAATGGCACTACATTTCGTATCGATGTCCGACTAGGTAATTTACAGTCCGCTTATTTATTCCAGAAGGAGACAAATGCTTCTTTGTCTAGTAAACGAAACGATAGATTAGATAAAATAAGAGTAACACATAAATCAAATGTAATTAAAACAAGCGCTTCTTTGATAAGCTGTTCTTTGTAGAAGGGGGTTGGTCCCACAACTCAGAATAAAATTATTGAACAGGTTCCGCGGGTAACTATGGATTATTATTAACACGCTACTACCGTATAGGGCCAGAATAACCTATAAAGACGCGACTTCGACGACTATCAAACATATAGTTGCTTTCCTTCCACATAAAATAGCAACTCACAGCAGATGCGATATGAAACAGTAACTGTTCCTTTCATCTTAGGGGTCAAGCACAGGAGCCGCACAGCATTCTTTGCCCTTTCCCCTCGAAGACATGCTATTTTGCTTCGGTTTCGCGCGTTCAGAGCTTTTTGATGGTTAATAAGTTGGTTTTGGTTGTTTTTGTTTGTCAATAAGTTTAGATAGTTGAGCGTAATTCAGGTTCTACATATTTTTTTTCAAATCAATTAACAAGCTTATTTATTGCAATAATTATGTAAATTAATAATTGATACAATGGAAAAGGGGCATGAATTGCAAATTTTGGATCTCGAAAGCGGTTCATTGTATAACCTGCTTTTAAATGAAGCAGATTGCATACAATGAAATGAAGGTAATTATAAATAAAATAGTATTCAATTAATACCTAATTGTTAATCAACTCGATTGCACTCATCTGTAATTATTAAACGTTTTTATACGAAGAATATTTAACCTCAGTTTTGAATTCTGCTAAGAACAATGAAGTAGAAAATACTCCGTCTAATATTATTCTTGACCCAGATGACTAAAACATGAAATGTAACCATATCTGGCAATATAATGAAGTTATTGAATTAATAAAATCAACTAACGCATATCGCTGACCTGAATCATCCAAAGAAAAGAAAGGAAATTTATGAAAACGTAGCGAATGACTTAATACGTTTGCAGTATGGAATAACCAGCACAACGGTGCAAAATAAATGGAACGGCTTATTCAAGAGCTATAGAAACGCAAAAGACACTAAAAATCGAACTGGTCGGGCCCCATCCCGATTTAATTTCTTTGAATTAATTGATGACATTCTGGGAACAAGTCAACTAACTCCACAGCTGATAAGCTCAGCAAACTCTAGTATTCCACAACCATCTCTATTTCCATCAACAACTACATCAAGTGAATTAACTTCCGAAAGTACAGATACAATAAAGGTTCCAAAATTTAGTAAAACAAGACGCTGAAGAAGCTAAAAATAAACAAAAACGTCAATAAAAATGCAAATAGAGCGCGAAAAAATTGCTACTGAAAGACGAAAATTAGAATTGTTAGAAATATACATAAAATCTAGATATTAAAGTTTTTGTTGATATAAACCAGTGATTCCCAAAGTGGTCCAGGTGGACCCCCAGGGGTCCACGGGAGACTCGACGGGGGTCTACATTGGCGTGAAAAAAAAAATGGGGGTTCACAAGTTGTAAGTGGAGGTCCACGAAAATGTATCTGGTTTCGATAGTAAAGAACAAAAATGTTGGCTTAGCTTTACCTTTCGGTACTTTTTGACAGGCTGTATTTCGGTGAAAAATGGTTGTATTAAGACTTTAAAAAAGCATTTTGAAGCCTTAAGATTCTAATTTTCAGATTTTTTGGCTAAAAATTTTTAGGAGCTACGGTTCTCATGCAATCCTAACTGATAGCGCGAAAAAATAATTTTGCATATTTGTTTTGTTTTTGTCCACGGAATTTTTCAGTTAGGCCGGCATATGGATCAGATAGCCTGTTTATTTAGCTTTAATTTCCTTTTTTTAAAAACTTTTAGTACTTTTTTTTATAAAATTATTTATTTACCCCGACTGTAGTGATTCAGTAAAGGAGAGATATATGATTGACCTGCATGTTTGCACATATTTCAGTGCCCTCGTAGTTGCTAATGCTAAATGACTAAAAATATTTTCATAAATTGTACGTGTCTTTATGTACCACTCATAACATCAAAGTAATAAATAAATCATTAAAATGGCGAAGTTTTGATGTCAAAATATTCTTTAACTTTAAAAGTATTTTCTTTCGAATTTACAGAAATGTATCAAAATATAATTAATCAAAAAATGTTTTATATTATATTACAATAGGTTCAGCCGTTTCCTGAAAACCTCTATATGGGTCTTAGCGGTTTATTGCTTTTAATAATTAAAATCGGTTTTGCCGCCGGCATTTTGCTTTTTTCATTGCAACAGTTAATTAATCCTATTCTATTCTGTTAAAATAGCCATATCCTGTTAAAATCGCCTTATGATTACTAAAACAAACATTTTTTTCTTTACAGTTTACTTACAGGTAGGTAACCGATACGAAACATGGCTGAATCTAAAAAGAAATGTCGACAGTACAGTGTTGATTATTTGAAATTTGGTTTTCTTCCATCAAAGGCAGACAAACGATTGCCCATATGCCTTTTATGCAACAAAGTTTTGAGCAATGACTCTATGAAACCATCGAAGCTCGAAGATCATCTAAGAAGGTGTTATCCTGATAAAATAGGTAAAGATTTAAAATATTTTCAAACATTGAAGGAAAAATATGAGAAGAGACCCACCGTGCACAATATGTTCGCTTCAACGTCTCAAAGTAACGATGATGGCTTGCGGGCATCTTACAATATCTCATTGCTTATGGCGAAATCTGGAAAACCGCACACCATCGGAGAACAGTTAATTTTACCCGCTGTTGAAGAGGTTTTAAAAACTGTACTGCAGAAACCTCCATTTGACGTTCTCAAAAGAATTCCTTTGGGTAACAACATTGTACAAAGACGTGCTGATGATATGAGCTCTGATATTGAAAGCTTCTTATGTAATTATCTGCAAACAACTCATTTTTCTATTCAACTGGATGAGTCAACTTTACCTGGTAATGAAGCATTATTATTGGCATATGTTCGATTTGTTATGGACGAAGAAATCCATGAAGAGCTGTTATTCGCGAAAACTTTGGAGACGGACACTAAAGGCGAATCAATATTTAATGTCCTGAGTGATTTTTTTAAGGAAAAATCGATTCCATTTACAAACATTATTTCGGTGGCAGCAGATGGAACTCCTGCCATATTCGGGCGACATCGTGGGTTTATAAGCCATCTTAAAAGAATTATACCAGGAGTAACTGCAATTCACTGTGTCATCCACCGACAACACACTGGTAGCGAAAAATTTGAGTGATAGATTGCACCAATCGCTTCAATTTGTGATTAAAGCAGTTAACAAAATAAGAAGCAATGCGTTAAATACCCGTTTATTTGCACAATTGTGCGACGAGAATGATGAAGGCTTCCAACGATTGCTCTTACATACTGAAGTACGCTGGTTGTCGAAAGGTGCATGTTTAACAAGATTTTACTCACTTTTTGAATCAGTTTTAGAGTTTCTGGAAAGTAAAGATCCAGATTTAAAGGAAAACCTGATCAAATTGAAAGCAGACATCGCGTATTTGACAGATTTGATAAACTAGGGAAATAAAGAGGGAAGAGATCATCAACACTGTTTCGCCTCGTAAAAATAAGGGACTAAAATAGTTCAAACTGTCAAAAGGCAACACTTATTAACCAAGGTAAATAAATATCACAACAATATATTTATATTAAAAATTATGTACATTATTTATTAAGAAATAAATACAAATTATGAACATGTGCGAGTACTACTGTAATTTGAAAAGTTTATATCAGAGGTTACCAAACTTTTTTTTCTCGTAGACCACTTTCAAAATTTTATTGGTTTCGGTGGACCCTCTACTGCTACATTTCTACCGTATTCCCAAAACTCGTCAAAAAATGTGAAAATTAGATCTAACGATAAAACTGAAATAGTTCACTAAAACCCTTACCACAACACTTAATTCGTACTGGACGCACGTTTCGATAGCCAAGCTATCATCATCAGCAGCAAGACTGAACTAACAAGCTAAGTGAAAAACTAACCTTATAAGGAAAATAAATTATGCAATATGTAAATTTAAAATCGTAAAATTTAATGAGCCGCTTCATTGCACAGGACATTAAATAGCCTAAAGGTAAATGAGCCGGATGACGTGAGTTAATAAATCCTAGATTACAATGAAGCGGTTCATTGCACATGGTTAAAATTACAACTAAAATGATTAAACATGATGTAACAAAGGATAAAGGCTGGAATTTAGTGGTCCTAAATCTGAATTCATTAAGTGAGTTTGTTTTTGTAAATTTCCATGCCTTCATAACAATTTAATTGAGAATTACTCCTTACGTTTTTAATTAACTTTATATTATCAACATTATGGTTATTTTCAAGCATATGTAGGGCAACGCTAGATTTATCAAACCTTCTGAATTGAGATGAGCCAAATGTTCTTTGTACCTAATTTTGATTGATCTTTTTGTCTGCCCAATATACACTTGATCACAATCTTTACATGAAATTTTGTAAATTCCTGATTTATCCATGTTATCCACTGGGTCTTTGGAATTTCCTAAAAGGTTTTTAAGGTTATTGCTCGAAAGAGAAAACAATCTTGCGGTCAATGTTAGAAAAGATTTTTTGAAGACCCTTGGTGTAACATGGATAAAAGGGTAATTTAACATATTTCTTATTATTACGGCCGTCAATGCGTTCTAATGTGCTTACATTTCTAATTCTTAATCTATTCTTATGTTTCCTAATAGTATTATAGACGACATCTTCAGAGAATCCGTTAAAGTTAGAAATATTGATGATTTCTTTTAGTTCATTTTGATATCTATCTTTCGTTAAAGGAAAATTGAGTAACCGGTGCACCAAAAAGTTAATAGCCGAAAGTTTGTGTTCATATGAGTGATTAGAATCCTGTAAGATGAATCTATTATTACTAGTAGGTTTCCTATAGATGTCTATTTCTAACTTATTTTTATTTCTTATTACTAACATGTCGAGGAAAGGAATCCTGTTGTCTTTTTCTTCTTCGTGGGTAAATTTGATAGAGGGAAATTTTGAGTTAAGTTGTTCTATGAAATCCGTTATTGAACATTTACTGATGTCAAAGATGCAAAAAATGTCATCGACGTATCTGATCCAAAGCCGAGGGAAATAAGCGAAAGTATTCTTCAGGTCAGTTTCAAATTTACCCATAAAGAGGTTAGCCATAAACGGAGATAAGCTGTTACCCAAATCAGGAATTTACAAAATTTCATGTAAAGATTGTGATCAAGTGTATATTGGGCAGACAAAAAGATCAATCAAAATTAGGTACAAAGAACATTTGGCTCATCTCAAATTCAGAAGGTTTGATAAATCTAGCGTTGCCCTACATATGCTTGAAAATAACCATAATGTTGATAATATAAAGTCAATTAAAAACGTAAGGAGTAATTCTCAATTAAATTGTTATGAAGGCATGGAAATTTACAAAAACAAAACTCACTTAATGAATTCAGATTTAGGACCACTAAATTCCAGCCTTTATCCTTTGTTACATCATGTTTAATCATTTTAGTTGTAATTTTAACCATGTGCAATGAACCGCTTCATTGTAATCTAGGATTTATTAACTCACGTCATCCGGCTCATTTACCTTTAGGCTATTTAATGTCCTGTGGCAATGAAGCGGCTCATTAAATTTTACGATTTTAAATTTACATATTGCATAATTTATTTTCCTTATAAGGTTAGTTTTTCACTTAGCTTGTTAGTTCAGTCTTGCTGCTGATGATGATAGCTTGGCTATCGAAACGTGCGTCCAGTACGAATTAAGTGTTGTGGTAAGGGTTTTAGTGAACTATTTCAGTGTTCCAGTGCCACAGTTTTAGAGTATCCGTTTACTAACGATAAAAATTTGCGTCGCGGCCGAGTTCCAACCCTAAATTCGGAGTGGTAAAAATAAAAAGAAGAATAATATATTTTCTTGTGTTCTATTTAAAATAATATGATTACAGACTTAATAGAATTAAAATTAAACATGAATAACGTAACGTAACTTCAACAATGCAAATCAACAATTAAAAAAAAATAATTAGCAGCAAATTATCAATATTAGGCTTCAGTTTTGTGAGGAATAACCGCAAATCTCCCCGTTCTGTGATGTTCAATCTTTTAAATTTCACCTTCAGCTCCTCATTGGTGCTAAGCTTGAGTAGCTCCTCTTGTAATACCACATTCGCCACTTCCGTTTCATCAAATGGATTTATGATCCATGGTGGTATTTCCATCATCAGAATATCTTCAAATCTATTTTTGAAGTCATCATGCAAGGCATTTAAATGTTGAACGTATGTCTGAATATCCTCATCAAGACATTCTGCCTGTGACAAGTTTGGAAACTGGGAGAATTCGCACCGACTAATATTTTGCTTCATAAATTTCAATTTTCCAAGAAAAGCCGAAATTACACCCTTTGTTTTTATGAAATTTAGGCTGTCCCCTTGTAACTGCAAGTTAATCTCATTAAATTTTTTGAACAAATCTGTCAAATACGCGATGTCTGCTTTCAATTTGATCAGGTTTTCCTTTAAATCTGGATCTTTACTTTCCAGAAACTCTAAAACTGATTCAAAAAGTGAGTAAAATCTTGTTAAACATGCACCTTTCGACAACCAGCGTACTACAGTATGTAAGAGCAATCGTTGGAAGCCTTCATCATTCTCGTCGCACAATTGTGCAAATAAACGGGTATTTAACGCATTGCTTCTTATTTTGTTAACTGCTTTAATACAAATTGAAGCGATTGGTGCAATCTATCACTCAAATTTTTCGCTACCAGGTGTTGTCGGTGGATGACACAGTGAATTGCAGTTACTCCTGGTATAATTCTTTTAAGATGGCTTATAAACCCACGATGTCGCCCGAATATGGCAGGAGTTCCATCTGCTGCCACCGAAATAATGTTTGTAAATGGAATCGATTTTTCCTTAAAAAAATCACTCAGGACATTAAATATTGATTCGCCTTTAGTGTCCGTCTCCAAAGTTTTCGCGAATAGCAGCTCTTCATGGATTTCTTCGTCCATAACAAATCGAACATATGCCAATAATAATGCTTCATTACCAGGTAAGTTGACTCGTCCAGTTGAATAGAAAAATGAGTTGTTTGCAGATAATTACACAAGAAGCTTTCAATATCAGAGCTCATATCATCAATACGTCTTTGTACAGTGTTGTTACTCAAAGGAGTTCTTTTGAGAACGTCAAATGGAGGTTTGTGCAGTACAGTTTTTAAAACCTCTTCAACAGCGGGTAAAATTAACTGTTCTCCGATGGTGTGCGGTTTCCAGATTTCGCCATAAGCAATGAGATATTGTAAGATGCCCGCAAGCCATCATCGTTACTTTGAGACGTTGAAGCGAACATATTGTGCACGGTGGGTCTCTTTTCATATTTTTCCTTCAATGTTTGAAATATTTTAAATCTTTACCTATTTTATCAGGATGACACCTTCTTAGATGATCTTCCGAGCTTCGATGGTTTCATAGAGTCATTGCTCAAAACTTTGTTGCATAAAAGACATATAGGCAATCGTTTGTCTGCCTTTGATGGAAGAAAACCAAATTTCAAATAATCAACACTGTACTGTCGACATTTCTTCTTAGATTCAGCCATGTTTCGCATCAGTTACCTACCTGTAAGTAAACTGTAAAGAAAAAAATGTTTGTTTTAGTAATCATAAGGCGATTTTAACAGGATATGGCTATTTTAACAGAATAGAATAGGATTAATTAACTGTTGCAATGAAAAAAGCAAAATGCCGGCGGCAAAACCGATTTTAATTATTAAAAGCAATAAACCGCTAAGACCCATATAGAGGTTTTCAGGAAACGGCTGAACCTATTGTAATATAATATAAAACATTTTTTGATTAATTATATTTTGATACATTTCTGTAAATTCGAAAGAAAATACTTTTAAAGTTAAAAAATATTTTGACATCAAAACTTCGCGATTTTAATGATTTATTTATTACTTTGATGTTACGAGTGGTACATAAAGACACGTACAATTTATGAAAATATTTTTAGTCATTTAGCATTAGCAACTACGAGGGCACTGAAATATGTACAAACATGCAGGTCAATCATATATCTCTCCTTTAGTGAATCACCTCAGTCGGGTAAATAAATAATTTTATAATAAAAAGTACTAAAAGTTCAATCTTTCTCGGCTTTCTGTTCTTTTATAGAAGTATCGAATAAAGGCCCTGTTCAGTATTTAATTTTTATTACGCACCTACTACACGCAAACATAACAAATATAATATTATTACAATATAAAATAAAAGTATATATAACAAATAGGCAGGTACTTACTTTTTCCGGCACTGGCAAACACTGACATCGATTCACTCACTTTTCTTTTCAAAATTCCGGAAACAAATGAGTAACATTTGTCCTTGGCATTCGTATTTATATTGGTGACGAATCAAACAAGTTCATGCAAGATTGCAAGCACAGCACAAGTCGTATCTCGTCCCTTTGCACGCCTGAACAAGCATTGCGGGCGGGCGGGCGGCGCTTTGCAAGTCTCGACACGCGTTGTACTGAATATCGAATATGCAAGTTTTTACAAGTAATAGTCGCTGACCTGAAAATACACTACTCAAAAAAATTAAGGGAGGTTTTAAAAAAAGGAAATTAAAGCTAAATAAACAGGCTATCTGATCCATATGCCGGCCTAACTGAAAAAATTTTTTTCAAGTCCGTGGACAAAAAAAAAACAAAATTGCAAAATTATTTTTTCGCGCTATCAGTTAGCATGAGAACCGTAACTCCTAAAAATTTTTAGCCAAAAAGTCTGAAAATTAGAATCTTAAGGCTTCAAAATGCTTTTTTAAAGTCTTAATACAACCATTTTTCACCGAAATACAGCCTGTCAAAAATTACCGAAAAATTTGGAATTTTTTTTTTGAGTAGTGTATTATCTGCCTACATTGATAGGTAAAGCTAAGCCAACATTTTTGTTCTTTACTATCGAAACTAGATAAATTTTCGTGGACCCCACTTACAACTTGTGAACCCCCATTTTTTTTTCACGCCAATGTAGACTCCCGTCAAGTCTCCCCTGGACCCCTGGGGGTCCACCTGGACCACTTTGGGAATCACTGTTCTAGAGTCTACATATTAGTAAAACAAAACCTGAAGAGATTCATAAGACTATGAATATATTTCGGAGAGAATAATAGCATTAACACTTACAATGTACGGCCGTGACTTAACAGTGATAGGTGTCTATAGTCCTGTGGATAGAATAAAAAACCACACTAAACTTGATCATCATGAGTTAATAATTGCGGAAGACTTGAACACCAGAGTTAAAGATCTAGGAACAGAAGTCGTGGGGAAATTTGCAGAAGACGTCGAAAATGACAACGGCGGAAGATTAATAGAGTTCTGTAGTCAATACAATTTAAAATTAACAAACACGTTTTTCAACCACAAAGGCATCCATCGATTCACATGGGAAAGATAATAGATTACATAATTGTTAAACAGGAATCCTTCTTTAAGGTACATGACTCAAGAGTAAAAAGAGGCGCCAATTACGGTACGGATCATCACATGTTGGTTGCCAAAATAGTATATCCATTTATAAACAAAAGGAAAATAAAATTGAATGAACAAAAAAATAGTGAAGGGGTAAGAACTCAACGGTACACACTACAACTATTACAACAGGAGAGTATAAGAGACTTATATGAAAGAAGACTACAAAATTAATTAAATAATACTCTACCTAGTGAAGATATTGATCAAGAATACACCAATATAAAAAGTGCAACACATAAAATTGCGACGCAAAATTTGAAGTTTTAATCAACGATAACACCACCGTAAAACAAATTAATGAAGCCGTGTATTTGGGAGCAAGAATAATAAAAAAAGGATAGGTCGGGCCATGGTAGAACCCGTACTGCCATATGGATATCTGGACAGTTAAAGAAGAAGACAAACGCAAACTAGTCTCTGTAGAAATGGACTATCTTCGGCGCAGTGCGAGAATATCACGATTACAGAGAGTGCGTAATGAAGATATCCGCCAAATAATGGCCGCTAAAGAATCCGTCATCCACAGAATTGAGAAGAGGGGCTTAAGTGGTTTGGGCATTTGCTCAGAATGGATAATCGGAGGTGCCCTAAACGAGTCTTCAACAACTGTTCAACAATTACTCTAGTTACTGAAATTCTGTAATTAAATTCCTTCTGATTATTTGTTAAATGCCCATGGTCTTTAAATGGAGTGACCAACCAACGCAGGTTCGAATAAGCAGTATCGCCAATTAAAAAAAAATGCATCAATAAAATCTGGATTATTGTATACTTTTACATATATAGTAGACTTTCTTAAAAGCCTAGCATCGTGCATAAAGCCAGGCTCTCCACAATGCACATTTAAAACCTTTTTATGATGATCTACAGCAACTTGTAGAAGTAGACTGATATCCTTTTCTATTAATATATGCAATATGGTGTTCTGCCGGTCTGGGTATTTCGATGTATTTCGATTGCACCTAAAATACCACCGATACCTTTTTTCGTCGAAACCATTCCACTTCCGTATCTCTAGGCCACTTAATTACATTTGATTTAATTGATAACATACATTTTAGGACTCTCTTTAAACACCTGTGTGCTGAGCTTAATGTAATATTAAATCTATTGGAAACTTGAAAGCTTTCTTGATTACTCATATACCATAAGGTGACAAGAAAAGCCTTTTCAGCAGATATTTTATCCCTACTACCTTTATGAGAAGGTAAACAACCTGAATTTTTAATAAGATCTGCAAACCTTAACAACAACATTCTTTTTAAACTAATTTCTCACCTTACCTATTGCATGAAATGCTGACTTAAATTCATTGTTGGAATAATTATGCGCCGTAAGTTCTATATGTGCCGTCGATTCTTTTCGTTTTTTGGAGTGGTGTACTCTTCATCTAAAGAACCACTTGTCGAAGTGGAAGATTCAGACTCAGATAATTCATTATATAAATGTTTCAATAGTTTAAAATACACATGAAAAAAGTGCCTAGTAATAATAATAAAAAATTAATGCTAATGGTATCATGAATTAATGCTCATGGTATTGGTGGAATCAATCCCGGCAAAAACAATGTAAGCAGAGAAAATAGCACTAACACACGAATATGTTTCTGCCTACCCGGCATCATCAACGTGGTTTCAAGCGCTATTCTCCGCTGCTTACATTGCGTTTACCTCTCAGTTTATGCAACTCATTACCAAAAACAGCACTGAAATATTTCTTGGCGCCACCTGGTACCAAGGTATAATCATGCCACCTAAAAAGTAGCGAACACAAACCGGAATGCAGATGCCCACCGCCTGTATGGTGTTTTTGTAAATTAGTGGCATAAACTGAGAGGTGAGCGCAATGTAAGCAGCAGAGAATAACGCTCGAAACCACGCTGATGACGCCGGGTAGGCAGAAACATGTCCGTGTGTTAGTGCTATTTTCTCTGCTTACATTGTTTTTACCGGGAGTGATTCCACCAATACCATGAGCTATATTAGCATTAATTTTTGGATACTGTTTCAATAGTTACTTAAATATAGTAAATTTAGACAGTTTAGTAGTATTAGTTGACATTTGTTTTATGTACCTTTATAATTAATTCTTGTTCTATAAAATTGTCGGTTTAAATGTGAAGTTAAAATCAATTAGAGATTTTGTGGTTATGTTATTTGAACGCGCGCGACAAATTGCTCAAGTCGCTTATAAATCTTTGAGCGTTTCGTTCACAAGTGCCTTCAGGTGCTTCAGGTCGTGAAACCCCAGGGCTCCAGCGCAATGAAAGGAAAGCATGTATACTTGAATCATGTGAAAATAGATACGGTTCTGTTCTAAATATTTTACGTTGGAGTTTGTTACAAACACTACTATGACAACATTCCTGTAATAATTTGTAAGAATTATGTAAATTATTAATGATTAATAAATATTGAAATAGCTTCTAATTATATATGAAAAATTACAAGTTGATTCATAGACTCGGCTAATGCCACTGTGAAATATTACGCACGTATAATAATTGGTATTTTGCAAAAAATGTGTCATATCAACGTACTTGTGTGTAGCTACATAATATGTATAAAGTCACATATGTATGTGACTTTTATTATTAATATAGTAATATAAACCTAATATGAAGTCTTATTTAATAAAAGTTACATAAAGTTTTCAAAAAATAACGCATCGCATCGTATCTGGTTTCATTACACACATCGGTTAACGCATGGATTGGTAACAATCCACAACTAAAACTGTGAAATGTAAATAAGGTGATTGCTCGGCGCATCGTTTTATTGTCGATACAAACATAGTAATTGGTAAGTTATTACGTAACTGAAGAAAAATGTTATATCATGTGACAATTGTAGGTTTAAAAATAAGTGAAATGCTGATCTATTATCAAGAGCATGCTCTCACTTCTTATGTAACTTATCGAAGTACAAACGAGGATTCTACTTTTATATAGTGTGTAGAAATAATAGTAATTTGATCTATATTTCAGTATTCGCATTTTCTGCATCATGTACTATCACCTGCATAAAAATCTAGGACAAACGACATTAACCATTTTCAACATGTACTTTGTAAACTATGAAAAAATATGTCAAATTGTCTGTCAGTGTCAATCGTAAATGGACAGTTTATTGTCACACGATTAAAAAAACGTTAAAATGAGCTCATAAGAGTTGTCCCAGATTTGTGTGCAAGTGATGGCACTTGGGTTTATTAAGGAAATCATTTCAGGCAGCTATTTTGTCATCTTTCTCACATATGCGAACAGGTATGTTACTGGATACACATCTCTGTATTTCTGCATTTTATAAAAATATGTGAAATAGTAAGAAAAAAACCGGGAATAGAAGAACCCGGGAATGCGTACGATCGCATACTGGGCAAATCATTATCTCCAAAACTTTGCATTTTTATAGTATTGCATCACGTTACGCCGCATCATGGATGTGATATTTCGTGTTAAGCAGTTGGCTATCCAATATTACTAAGATAGCAGCATGGCGCTGAACACGCGATACATTTGTATTTGTTAAGATTGTTAAGCAAAACAATGTCCTATCTAATTCATGCATCGTATTATTGCATTTCCCAAGAGTATCCAACACAAGGCGTGAATACATTACAAGTGGGGACGAGGATTCTGGCATTCTAATCGTTTGTCTCGTAGATATACGCAAGGAAAATGGCGGAGCACGTGACACCAGTAGTTTTAAAAGGTACAATAGGTTGCATTTTCGAATTTAAACCAGAGGGAAATTAGGTGACTTGGCAGAAACGGCTAGAACAATATTTAGCCGCCAATTACATTGAAAGCGATATTCTAAGCACCCATCCGCTCCACGAATACCAATATGTTTATACTCCGGGAAGATCTACAGATTCTGCCTTGAACTTTGTCTCTGGCAAGATTCAATCATCACTGGATACACAGCAAACCACCTTATGTATTTATCGACGTGGAAGAGGCCTTTGATAAGACCACCTTCTCGAAAACTACTACAGATATGGAAAAACGTGGAGTTCCGCATACATTGACAGGCCCGACATCATCTTCGACGAGAAGCTATCGTGGATCCGTCACATTGACCATAAGGTCAACAAAACTAGTATTGCGTTTGGACAGCGCCGACCTGGGGTCTTTCTCCCAGAGTAATCATCAGACTAATGCTAACATACGACTCGGTCGCTTGGTGGCCTAGTGTACGAAATGCGGTCGCAGACAAAAAACTAATGCAGATACAAAGGACAGCCTGACAGTATCACGGACGTATTATAATCCATGCCGACGGCGGCTATGGAGATCATGCCTTGTCTGCCGCCACTTGACTTAGTTGTTAAACAAGCGGCGTTGGCTACCATAATTCGGCTGCTATACAATGGTATAAAGCAGGGCGACGTTGTAAACCATGGTGAATTGCACCGCAAGTTCTAAAAGAACGCGTGCACTAGATTGTCGGTCCTGGAGGCTGGGATGGATAACATTTCACCGCTTTTTATCTACAAATGCCTACAAATGTTTGACACATAAACATGAACCCAAAATATCTCGTTACTCCGTAAATTAAAAATGAAGCAATCCAAATAACTTTTTGCCAAAATGCATATAGAGTGCTGCAACGAAACTTTGGTTTTCTAAAGATATCCATTAAAAGTAATCTGTAGAATGTCTTTTATGCATACAATTTCCACATTCTTTCGAAGTGAGCACTATTTTTCTTCATACAAACTGTGATGTGGTTCCCTAGCGTTTTCTGAACAGCTCACACAACACGTTACCATCATCTATTATTTTATGATTATCTTCCAAGAGAATGTGATTACTATTATTCGATTTAATTTCACCATTAATAATATCAACATACTTTCTTTTTGTTTCGTTATAATTATTTTTTAAAATATCATAATTGTCTTTTGAAAGAAGACAAGGTTTATGCAATTGATGTTTATGACGTATTCTATCTGACTCAATACGAATTTCAAGTGTTAGGTAATCATACATGCATTTTATGCAGGTATATGAACAGGCTTTCCCTTTTAATTTATATTATCTTGGAATTATTTCACGATGGTACATGATCACAAAATCTTATTTTTATTTTAAAGAGTATGTGCGCAAAATATTTACTCCAATTATTGTTGCATTCGCTTTTTATACATGTAACATAAATAATGCTATGCTAACCCCCACATTTTGCAATCCCTAGGTTTACTGGCTGTTGCCTCTCAACAAGGACTCTTTTCACCATTCACTTTTGTTTTATTCACCACATATCAGATAATTTTAATCGCTCCATATGGTATTATTTCTTAAAATGCATTTCTCTGCCCTTTTTTCAATTAAAAGCAAAAAAAAATATTATTATTATTATTATTACTACTAAAAATTATTTCATGAGCGTGATGAAAGAATGTTTTCTTTTTTTTATAAGAATACTTAATGCATCGAGTAAATCAGCGAACTAGCTACCTGTAGTTGCCACTGTAGTTAACTTAATTTATGCTTTGTAGCAAAGAAGGAAAACAAACGTTAACGAACAGTATGTTAGGGTACTGTACTACTGATTTGCGAAATCGTACACAAACACATTCGCATTCAAAATAACACAAACTTTCCCTTCCATTATGAAGTATGTGAACCCGTACAAAAACAATATAACGTTAACGAAAAGTTCATGTGCAGGTGTTATAACATTTCGTATCATTGTCGTTGACGAACATATAGCGAATAAAAAGTAATCACCCAAAACGTACCTACGATTCGATATTTTTGTTACTCGAAGTCAGAAATCGGTGAAGGGCAATTTTACTACATTACACTATATTCGGTTATGTTCGGTTCCATTCGGCTTACGTTCGACTACATTGGGTTCCGTGCGTCTACGTTCGGTTATATACGATTTTGTTCGGCTCCGTTCGTTTCTGCTCGGGTCCGTTCGGTTGTATTCGATTCTGTTCGATTCCATTCAGCTACACTCGGCTATATTCGAGTACGCTCGGTTACATTCGACTGCATTTATTATATCCGATTTTGTTCAACTCCATTCGGTTCTATTCGGCTACGTTCGGCTATTTTCGATTTTGTTCAAGTGTATTCAGCTACGTTCGGTTGTATTCGATTCGGTTCGGTTCTGTTCGGCTATGTTCACTTCCGTTCAATTCTGTTCGGTTACGTTCGGCTATATTCGGTTCTGTTCGATTTCATTCGTCTCCGTTTGGCTATATTCGGTTCTGTTCGAGTCCATTCTGCTATGTTCGACTAGGTTCGATTTTGCTTTATTCGGCTATATTCGGTTCGTTTGGTTTTGTTTGACTGCGAATCTATATGTGATAGTTCTGTCCAAGAACTATGAGTTATTTTGTGTAAGGGTGGTAGGTAAACTACCCCTAGGATCCTTTGCATGTCAACCGTATTTCGCTTGTAAACTGTATCTGAATTGTGTGTAGTAATGGCAACGAAATTTCATTGCCATTTAAAATAAATGGTTCTTCATTAGATAAACCTTATGCCGCGGCAATTAGACGTTTTTTGTCATTAGGAAAGAAACTTAAACAAATAGTGATTTCAAATGCCAATATTCAACTGCTGTTCAAGATTATACTGTACTGCTCAAGCCGCTACATAAATATATGAAACGGAGAATACGGGTGGTGGCATGAGTGATGCACATCGCGCTTCTTCCTTTTTTCACTACGGTCTATAACAAAATTACCAAGATTTGTCGGCTCTGATGAAATTTCTAAAATCAAAACCTAACATTTCAGAGGAACTAGCTGAGAAGGTGTACTCGCAAATACATAGAAACTTCGTCTGCGTATTCAAAAGGAAATGGAAAGCAGCAAATCATTCTAAGGGAGTTTTTGAGCAAAAAAATGAGGCTTGGTTAAAGAAAAATCTAGAGGTGGTCGAAGTGGCCGAACATTTACTTAGTAAACCAGGAACTTCATCTGGTGGACGACTTAAAAAAGTTTTGAGGATTGCAGCACTAAAGCGAAGAAATATAAAGCCAAACGACTAACAGAACTATATCCTACTGAGCAAATAGAGCTGGCGGCTAAAAAAACTAGAAAAAATAATCAAGAAGAAGGGAAAATCTATATGAGTATGGATACCGCATTACGTATGTTTTTGGATGCGCAGTTGACAAAAAGACTTTATGAAGTCATACGAAAAGCATGTAACGATGTGGGATTCAATATTTTTCCTCCTTATTATCTGCTTTCTGAAAAGAAATACTTGATACTGGTGCAAAGGTTGAACTCCAATCACTACTAAATCACACGGCGAAAAGGATTTGCGAGCCAAAGACTAAAGAAGAAATTAGTGCTATTGAAGATGAAACAATGACTTTAGTGACAAAGTGGGGATGCGATGGCTCGTCGGACCAAAGTGAATATAATCAATGTTTTTTTTAAGTGAACGTGAAGAAGACTAACAATTGGATGCTTTTATGTATATGGTAGCACTAGTACCGTTGCAACTAGTTTCAAGTGATGATATGACAAAAAATACTGGGACAATCCATCTCCATACTCCACCAGATATTGCCGTCCTGTAAGTTTTGAATACGCTAAAGAAACTACAGAGAAAGTTAAAACAACTCTCATGGAGATGGAAGAAAACATTACAAAACTTTCAGAAACTAGTATGGTAGTACATGGGAAAAGATTGACAATAAAACACAAACTTCATTTTACTATGATTGATGGGAAGGTTGCAAATGTGGTAACTGAAACTAAATTGACTTCATCCTGTTTCTTATGTGGTGCAAAGCCTAATGACAGAAAATACAATCAAAAGTAGATATCAACAAAAAGAAGCATTCAAGTTGGGTATGTCTCCTCTTCATACAAGGATCAAACTAATGAAATACATTTTACATATCGGCTACAATTTAAGTTTCAAAAAGTGGGCTGCAACAAAGGAATTTCAAGCTGAAGAGATACAGCGAAAGCTAGGGTACAAAGTGCTTTCAAGAAAAGACTGGGACTGAATATCGATAAAGTTTCTCAAGGGCTCAGAAACTGAAACAGCGGAAACACATCTCGTCGGTTCTTCCAAGATCTTGAAATAACTGCTGAAATTACAGGTGTTGACGTGAAGTTAATTCGAAGATTTGGTATCATTTTAGAGGTTATAACTTCAGGATTGGATATTAATGCAAAACGATTTGGATTTTATGCTTTAAAAACAGCGAAGTATTTCGTTAATAATTACGGATGGTATAAAGTGCCTTTCACCCTTCATAAAATCCTCATCCATGGCGAAGACATTATCTCGGCTGCAGTTTCACCAATTGGCTTGTTGTCAGAGGAAGCTCAAGAAGCTCGCAACAAAGATTATAAAAAGTTCCGGCTTTTTCACTCAAGAAAAACAAGTAGAACATCTACAAACGAAGATACCATGCACATGATGATTGCTCAGTTCCGATCCTTATTCATCCCACTTGAGGAAGCCATGTCCGAAAAGTTATGATATATTTAGTGGAGAAGCTGCAATAATATTAGAGGTTTAACAAAGAAGTTAAAAAATTAAGTAAGCCAAAATAAATTACTATTAGTAGTTAAATAATTATCAGTTCTTCTCTTGCACAGATAATTATGAGTTCTACTCTTAATTTATAAATAGTATATAGATTTTAGAGCTATAATAAACGATTTTAAGCTTTCTGTGTCTATTTTTTGTTAAAAATAAGCATCTTAAGTTCACTTCCTTTACCTACTTTTTTATTACAAATAAACAAACTTCTAAGTTGTGTAATTTTTCTCTTTAATTCAAAAAACAGCATTGTTGTGCTCAAAAAATGATAATTAAAAATAATTATTATTATCAAGCATAATAATAAAAAAATTAATCTGCCTCATACGGTTTAGAAGTTACGAGGTTTTCTTCCAAAAAGTTCCCTTTATTGGCCACTGTGCGACGTGAATTACACAAATAACTGCTCTTTCATTAATATCTGGTTTTCCACCTGAATGATCTCTTTTAAGTGCAGGTAAAAGAATGTGAAATTCTAAAACATGATTGTATATCTAGAAATAAATTACATATAAAAATAACAAATACAACTCAATTTTATTGGTATATATCAATGCTCCATCGCTATTAATCAAGCGGTATTACTACTCTGCACTAAAATACAAGGTGAGTCGGATGGAATGTACCAACCTCCAGGAGGATATTGTACACGTGAAAATAATACAGAAAAACTCTTATGCGATTTTCATTTGTTTTCAAGTTATAGCGCAATTAAAAAAATGTTAACTAGCGTTCTTGTAAATGGTCCAAACTTTCGCTTGCTTTTGAGTTAATATGCATTAAATAAAATAAAAATATCCTTGTATTGACTACCCATGTAAGTCAGGTACGTGCGACATTAAAAGTTCTTTTCGCTTCTTATTACATATGGCGTACCGGCTATCTGAATCTATCCTCTACAAGGTAAAAGTTGACACTCGGCATGCACTAATTCGATGTATGAGAAATACTGCAGCCGATATTAAAGAAAGACATGAAGCAGTCAGGGGAGCAACAGGCGCCTTTCGTAGACAAAGCATAAAATGTTTAGAGGTCGATGGCGGCATTTTTGAACATTTATTAAAAGAACGCTATGATTAAAAAAAATGTAAATGCATGAAATTTTGTTTATTTGTAATTACGCTATAACTTGAAAACAAATAAAAATCGGATAAGAACATATGAGTCCTTTTACAGTCATTTCACATGTACAATATACCCCTGGCCTTTGGTCCGTTCCTCGCGACTCACCCTATATATCTATGTGTTAGAGTTAAACCTGATAAAGCACTAAATGATCGTAATTGTGGCCGGTAAAACATTTTATCGTTGATTTGTAGCAACAGTTGAAACACTCTCAACGGAGTATTGGCAAAGAATTAATTTATGTGCACGGGATCTTCATTGCGAAGATGCGACCTCTCTTGTTGCTGTAACCGTATCTATCCTCTAAATCACTTTTCGTAAGAGTAATAAATGAGTGTATGTGACGGTTTTCTCAAATAAGCCATCGACCTTGCTCTGCATGTCGATTTCAGTACATGAATGATTTTCGTAAAGCGTATTTACTCTCATTCTCTCTCTTTCTCTCATTAAGAAAGGCCTATGTCCTCGGTGTTTGAGTCTACCCCGTAAAAGGAGAGAGTACAACTACAACATCATGTGCCATAAACTGAAAACACTGAAAGAAGATATACTTTTAAAAGTAACAAGATCAATAAAACATTTGAACACAGTCGCGACCTTTTATAGTTTTAAGCGGTTGCAATTATAAGAAATAGTAATACAAAAGCTTCTTCACGTACAAAAATTTATTCCTTAATGATGGTAATGGGAATTACAGAAAAAAAAATGCAAAAATAACACATTTACGAGATTGCACTAAATACATGATACGGAATCACGATTCTATACATATATAAAGATTCGTTCGCTCCTATGGATTCATTCAGTACCTGCTTTAATGTCATAGACTTAAGAAGACCAAAAATAACCTCTGATAAGAAACCGTGATTGACAAATAGCTAAAAGCATGTTGAAGGTAAGTCGTTTCATTCATTTTTGAATATTACGTAATGCTTTTAAGTAAATACAAAAACAACAAATTTTGCTAGGAAACATATGAAACAGAAGTATACATGTTTGTATATTCCTCTAAGATAACAGACAATTAAAATTTGTCAATGATTATATTCTTATTAATTTATGCTTTTTGCAGTATTTTTTAATTGCGGCATTTTTTGCCATAACACATGTTCGTGGTGAACCTCCTGCATATTTGCCTCCAAATGGTAAGTCGCCAAATACCCCATAATTTTTTAACGGCTTAATAATTTCTAATATAGCGATGTAATTAACCTTTTCTTAACCAATATACGGCCAATATTTATTAACATCTAAATATGTAGTATAGGTTGCTGGTCTTCTAGCCTTCCTGCTTAGGTTTTCAGTGAAAAACAGGTGGTAGTTAAGCCAAGTGAGGGTTAAGAGGTTCATCAAAAAGGTAGATTTAACTTCAAACACTGCAAAGATACAAACAATTTTACGAAAAACGCAGGAAGTTTTAAAATTTTAGAATTATATAAATAGCCAAATATCAACAGTAAAAAATAGAACGACCACAATGTAAAAATTATCTTCAATAGTTCTTCGAGTTTCTTTTTTAATGGAGAAGCGCGATAGCTTTGTATTAAAATGTTACTAGTAATTGTAGAGATAGCGGTAGGGGTATCAGGAAAGGTCATAAACATAAAGATGGGTAGAATTTAGCATATAATACTCTAGGTAATAACGGTAACGGATATAACGGTCAACTGAGCCTAAATGGGAATGGAAAACCAAGTTCGTTATATGGAACCCCGCACGAAAATGGTTTTAATGGCAATGCAAATGGAGGAAGAAATGGATTTCTTGGTAATACTAACGGCAACGGAAATGGCTTAAGCCAAGTATATGGAGTACCAAATGGCAATGGATACAGGAATGGACATCCGAGCACGAGGTACGGTCCTCCAACTCCAGTTTATGGTACCCCTAAACAAAATGGAAATGGATATAGTAACGGAAATGGTAACGGATATAATAATGGAAACGGCAATGGATACAGTAATGGAAACGGCAACGGATTCAATAACGGAAACGGCAATGGATACAGTAATGGGAACGGCAATGGGCACAGCAATGGAAATGGCAACGGTTACAGTAACGGAAATGGTAACAGCTACAGTAACGGAAATGGTAATGGATATAATAATGGAAACGGCAACGGGTTTAACGGAAATGGCAATGGATATAATAATGGAAACGGCAACGGATTTAACGGAAATGGCAATGGACATAATAATGGAAACGGCAACGGGTTTAACGGAAATGGCAATGGACATAATAATGGAAACGGCAACGGGTTAAACGGAAATGGTAATGGCCACGGTAACGGAAATGGCAACGGATACGCTATTAGGAACGGGAATGGATTTAACGGTTTAAGTACTAGATATGGACCGCCCACTACAACATATGGTGCACCTAAGAATGCAGGTAATATTACTGCGTACAATGAACCTCAAAGGTCATGTACGTGTAGACTTAACAGGCAATTAAATAAAAATTGGGGATACAGTTGATAACATGTACGCATGAGGGAAATCTAATTAAGATATTCTCTTTTGTACATTTTGTCGAATTAATTGCTGGAAACGCCTGGGTATACAGTTATTTTTTATAACAGTTTGGAACAATATTCTTGTTTTGTCAAAAAGAAGCTCGATAACGTATTTTCGTTGATATCTAGTAAGTACTTACATTGCACAAACATACATGTTTTTTTAATAAGTAACTAACATACAAAATTACTTACAAGATTAGCACCAATGTAATATTACGCACTATATAAATAACGATTTACTGTTTGCATCAACATAATTCAAATGTTCTCAATACACTTGTACTCCGTATATCAGGAAATGGCAACGGCAACGGTAATAACCATAATGGAAATGGAAGAACATATTTGCCACCGAACGGAAACGGAAATGGCAACGGCTACCCGGGTACCACTTACGGACCTCCAAATGGCAATGGAAATGGAGCACCGCCGCCAGTGTATGGTGCACCAAATGGCGATGAGAACGGCGTAAGTTATTTTTTAATTCATTAGTAACTAGCGAGCAAAAATAATTATTTTCGAACTAATCATGAATCATAGGTTGCTAAATATCAGTTTGAGTATCAAGTGCAAGATGATGAAGCCGGTTTAGATTTCGGACATAAAGAAGAGAGAGACGGAGATGTAGCAACAGGCGAGTACAATGTACTTCTTCCTGATGGCAGGAAGCAAGTCGTGTCTTACACAGCTGATACAGAAGGATATAAACCAGAAATCAATTATGAAGGTAGTTTCAAAAATTGAAAAATTTTGGTTTGGGAAATTTCCTTAAAACTTACATTTATTAAAATGTAAAGGAATTCGATCAAATACTAAAACTTTAAATTTATTTTGAAACAGCAAAATACGTATATCATTTAAAAAATATATATATTATTTAACTAATAGGAAGGAAATAATTGTTAATTACAACAGCTATTAATAATAATAGCTCACTGTATTTTAACGTTTGGTTTTTTATATGTTGTTAATGTTGACAGAAGCTGCCGGGGGTTATCCAAATGGTAATGGCTATTCATCAGGTGGACCTTACTAAATGCCCAACTTCTTGCTAGAATAATTTATTTCATTCACCATTTAGAAATTACAATTCAGTTTCATGTTGTGTTTTTCACAATTACCTACATGTTCAAATATTTTCATCAATTTAGTCCATATTAGTTAAGTTACAATTTTAAGTTATGAGCAAAGTGACAAAAAACGGAAACTGGAAGAACGCTTACATAATTATGTACATTTAATAAAATTGAAATCATGATGACGACTTTAGCTACGTTTTTGAAAATGATTGGGAATATATATACTTATAGCATTTATGTTTAAATAATTTATTTTTTATTTAATATAATCGTAGAACATTTGTATATACCTGCATAAATACATGTTTACACATTAACTTGTAGCTTATTTGAATAATAAATCTTAACCTAAACCACCTACTTATAAGTACAAGAATGAGTATATATCTACACCTAAAACAAAATAACAATATTTTAAAATTTTCGTGGTCCTTCTAAATCCAGAAATTTAGTGGACAAGCAAAATGTGCAGAAGGATTCATCTAACTACTTCAATAATAATAAAAGAACTTTGTGGAATGATGGTATCACTCCAATTCATTTCATAAAACTTTTACCAATCAGAACATTGCTTAGTGAAATTAACTCAAAGTAAAACAGTAAGAGTGTTTTTATCCAACACTTATACTGACGATACATTCAACTTATCAAATGATTCTTCCTCGCAGGATTAAACTACACGAATAGTATTCAAACCACAAACTAATCGTTAGCCATCTGTAATATTACTGCTGCTACTCTACAAGCTGTTACAGGACTTTGTTCTTAAGCATTCCGAATATTAGTAGCGAGATATATTCTGGGAATATATCTCTTTGAATATATCAAAAATAAACAATTGTATTGTTTATTTCTGTTCGCTGTTGGGAGTTTCTTCTTATTGTTGGTTTTTCTTCTGCATATATGCATATGGTTTTTACACGTGTATTCGGGCGGATGAACATTTTGGTACATCTCTCCTCTTTCCCGCTCTTGTTGCGATCAGACACTTTAACCTAATTAGATTCTTAATTTTTAACGTCTAAGTACATTAGAGAATTGATAAATATCACCTATTTTTTTCGACTTTACTTTAACATGTTGTTGTTGTTATTGTGTATTGGGCGAAGCGTCTGGTTACGGAATACACCTCGCACTTCTAGGCATCGATTACTATGATCATTAGCCAACCCCACTAGAATTTTGCCGAATCCAGAGGTGTTCCAACCTTTGGTAGGGATTTTTAACGTGCCAAACATCGTATTGACACGGGGCCTACGGTGTCACTTCCTTATTCGAGAAGAAGGCATACCTTGATTTTTATCCGTAATTAAAAAACAACCGTCTCGATCGGGAAAATATTTGATTGTATTTATTTGTCTAGTTTCAATATCACTTTTGCAAATTGTTCAGAATCTGTCTATCGTATCGCCATTTTTGTTAAAACATTTCTAACTAAAAGGATGGTATTATTTAAAGGTAAGAATCGAACGAAATGGGCGCATTTCGCTGTAACAGTCAAACGTTCACGGGTATTTCTTAAAAATTGATTTACTCAATTTGCTTCCAATGACCGAATTTTGTAGCAGATTAGCTACCGTTTAATTACGTTCTTGTTTCATGAAATAACGGTGTTTTCTCTGTATGTTCTAGTCCTCTAAAAATACTTCTATTCCTGAAAATGTGTTTTATTAGAAATATAACAACAAAACAAGTATTAAATTGATTTTTTGTTTGGAAATTCAGCTAATAACTAACGTATTGTATTAGTACAATCGATTTGAGTTTCTAATGCAACTACGAGTACTACTAAAATAATAGAGAAAATAAAAAAGTTCTGGCTCCATCTTAAACATAATTTTTTTAACATCGTAGGCATTGGTTTGTAACTGATTATCCTTTATGCGAATTTCCTAAGAAGCTGAATAGATTTGATACTACTTGTATTTTGAGAGTAATATTTTGAGGTTTAGCGGTTTTAATTTTCAACAGTTACATATATTTTGCAATTTTTTTTCTTCCCCCATTAGTTATACGATCTCGCTTAATTTTAGTGGTTTCCATTTCAGTTTGCTCATTTATTACATTTTCCCGAAATCTGCAGTCTCTCCCTGGTGTAGACCAATAGGTCTTTGTTCTCCTTTTTTCATTACATTCTAATTTCAAGCCGGTAAAATTGTTATATCATTTTTAGTTGTCCTGCTATGAATTGAAATTTCATATATTTTATGTATGTACAAGGTATTTAAGTGCTATTGCTAATCTATGTGCTATTAGGTTTTTAAATTGTACTTATTCTTTCCTATATCTAAGAACTTAGTAATTCGCAACCCGAAAATTCGAAAAAAATTGAAACTTTGCGGTTAGGTAGTCCACTATGGCAGGTGTACAGCGACACTTTCGTTTCCTGCAAAGGCGCCCATTTTAGGGGTGAAACACCCCTCCAAAGTTTCGTCGATTTTTAGTTTTCTTGCAATAACTCAGCAATGCGACGAGTAAAAAATTAAAGTTACATATCGACATATTCCTCGTTTCATTGCCTATCAAAATATCGGTAATTTGACCCCCTTCATTAATAAAAAAAATATAGGTACCCCCTCCCCCCCTTAGGGAGCACACTGATTTCAGATGAGATCACATCCAGGTTAAATAGCTTCCTAAACCGTATAAAACCCACCCAATTTTTTTTTCAAATAATTTATCTTAGGGCAGACTGTGGGCATATTAAATTATCAGTATGTTGTAAATATTTAAAAAGTGCCCAAAACTGTAGTTAAGCAATTTACTGTACCCGATGTAGAATGATATTCTTTTCGGCAATGGGATCCATTTTAGGGATGAAGCATCCGTCAGAAATTGCATCGATTTTAAGCTTTTTCGATGTAACTCTGTAATGTGAAGCGTGAGACATTAACACTATATATCAAAATATTCCTTCTTTCATTGCATATCGATATATTGCTAATCAACCCCTTATTAATAGATTATCTAGATCACCACAGAGATTTATGCGTATTTAATAACATTTTTATCTACTTATATGGATTTGCAAGGAAATTATATTGAAATTAGATAGAATTTTGTAATTCTAGGATTTACTTGAAACAATGGTGTTGATGATGTGTATTATACTACTAATCGCACATAAAGTACGTATAACAATAGAAAAACCTTGAATGCTACAGATTACAAGTGCTTTTAGTTTATAATGTAAATAAAACCTTATTTCAAACAATATTAATATTAGAGACAAGGAAACATATTTATATTGACCACGGGTGGTATTTCCTTCAGTTATTGTTTACGAATTAGTACACCAACTTCAGCAAAATGGTATCTGTGAACCCTGTTAACGTGGTACGTTTATTAATGTTAACTTACAATTACGATAGTCAACAGTACACCACTCCAAATAGAGCAGAAATAGAGCTGCATAACATACTGCATGAAATTATTACTAGAGCAGTGGAAGAAACAACATTTTCAATGGAAACAGGCTACACCTTGGAGTTTCTAAACATATACCGTCCATACGCGACTGAATATGTAGATGAAGAGACACCTCCAACAATTGAGGAGCAAAGAGAATACGTCGAAGAAGAAGATCGAGAATGTAGTGCTGACGAGGGAGGAGTTGTCGACTTGCAGTATAAACAGAACGCTGTTAACTTCTGGAACTGTCCTCTCCAAAATATACGAGTTTATTTGCATATTCATGGTATAAAAGTGGATATGTAGATACGAAACCTGAACATTTTGAGCACCCTGTAATTTTTGCGTTTGCCACTTTCCAGGATCAGTACAGTGTCAGATATTCAGTTTGTGGAGAAAGAGCACGAATACGCTGTTCATGGTGTAATGAAGCCTTTTGCTTTAAACATTTTTTTGATGAATACCATTATCATAGTTCATAACTGTATTACACGCATAAGTATATAATAATTTCATTACATTTAGGTAATTCTGCATTATACTATCCTTTGTATATGTACTCTTGAATTATTTGTAATAATGCATTAATGTTACTACATGTACTACATTTTTAAAGTCGATATAGTAATTCGTAAACAACAACTAAACATGTATTCACTTTCAGTCAATTTAAATATATTCGCCTATAATTAAATCAATTTTTGTTTTAATGCCCACAGTCTCTCCTAAGATAAATTATTTGAAAAAAAATCGGGTGGGTTTTATACGGTTTAGGAAGCTATTTAACCTGGATCTGATTTCATCTGAAATCAGTGTGTTCCCTAAGGGTGGAGGGAGTACCTATATTTTTTTTATTAATGAAGGGGGTCAAATTACCGATATTTTGATAGGCAATGAAACGAGGAATATTTCGATATGTAACTTTAATTTTTTACTCGTCGCATTGCTGAGTTATTGCAAGAAAACTAAAAATCGACGAAACTTTGGAGGTTTACATTGCTGTAAGTTTAATTTTTGTATAGTTTAGAGTAATTTTTCGGTGCTGCTATTGCTGATTTGAACTTTAACCCATCACAGCTATCGCTGTACGTCTCGCATTTACGCAAAGTATAGACCGGTGCAAGACCTGTTCGACTCCGGTGAAAAGAAAGACACCCGGTGCAGTGATGCAATCTATTTCATCTGGGTTTCGTCGGTGTATCTCCCGAGATATTGCAGTTTCTTTTTATAGAAGGTGTCTCTTGGAAATGAAATCAATCTACAACGAGCTTTTGCGATCCATTAATTTTTACTGAAATAAAATATCTGATTTTGAAGCAGTCTTGAAAAACGCTGAGAAACTTAATATGATCGATAACGCAGTGGAAAACGAAAAATTAAAAAAATGATTTGGCAGCCGCAGATACTAAAATCAATTAGCTGGAACATAACATAACAGTATTCACGATCAAACAACTTGGAAAATGATTTGGACGCCATACACCGTGTTCCAACGACAGTACTAGTAGCCGTTCGTCATCTAAAAACATATTTTTTAAATTTATCTCACGGCGTAAGCGGGACGAATTTTTCTCATTACATGCATGGATCAGGTTCTAGGACCCCCGGTATAAGCATTCCCGGTGTATCTGATGGTTTATTCACAAATGAACACCTTACCAGCGAAAAGGAAATTTTATTTGGGAATGCTAAAGAGGCTGCCACAGCTAAGAGCTACAAATATGTTTGGATTTGGAATGCTACTATCATGATGAGGGAAGATGATAAGTCGCAGATTATTTCTAATAAATCCAGTAAGGACCTAGACAAACTTGTTTAATTTTATTTTTCGTTTACGAAGTGCTTTTCAGCTCTTCTTGATGGGTTCGTCGATAAACTTGAACATTTATTATCAAAATGTACGTGGCCTTAGATCGAAATCTAATGTGATTTTACCGAATACCTCTGACTGCGAAAACAATATACATAGTTTAACTGAAACTTGCTTATACAAACCAACTGTGAGTCAGAAGTTTTTGTCGGCTAAATATAATGTTTTTCGTCGGGATCCGGAATTTGCGCTTACGGATAAACGTAATGGCGTACAGTGGGCAGAAACAGGAATCTAGGAGGACAAAACCTAAAAATCCTAAGTTATAAATATCTAATTACACTAATTGTTGCTGAAAGTAGTTATAACAAAGTTTATTATCCCACAAACATTTGTTATTCTAAGATAATCCTAGAACTGAAAAGTGTCACTAAAGATCGCTTAATTGCGCACGCGAGCGGTTGGCAATCATTACATTCATTACACTGGTGAACCTTCAACAGTGCAGGTAATAGTAAGTGTTGTTACAAGTAAAGTGCGTTATTTTGTAATGGATAAAGTAAATGAAGGTATGTACTTTCATTTAAAGTGAAATATAATGCATATACAGTGTTTGTTATATTAAAATACAAAGCTTTAAAAGCTTTGTGTAGATCTACAATTTGAGTTCCGCCGTATTCCGTTACATTTTTTTTTTATTTTGTTCAGGATTTATCACTAGAGCAACGCAAACTGCGCTGAAAGCCAGTAGCTGACGCATAAAAATTTACACAAAATAAACACGACCGGGACAAAAAAAAATTCCACACGAGATCATGACAAATTTAAATTTAAGTTATGTGTTTATTGCATGTAATTTACCATTTCATTTACTAAGGAAGAAAGCATACGTCTCGTTTTGGAATGAATATTCGGACTTTAAGTTACCAAGTGAGAGGACATTACAGAGAGTTGTGCCGTCTACTCGTGAGCATGTCTAGAAAAGAATTAAATCGGAGTTGCAAGATAAACAACTGTGGTTATGTGTGGACGAAACAACAGATCGTAAAAAACATTCTGTGGTTAATGTAATGGTATGCACAATGGAACCCCATCGACCGTCACCCTCAATTTTACTAGCTTCCAGACGAATACAACAATGCACTGCCGAAGTAATTTCAATGTTGGTGTTAAATACATTGGAAAAGTTTGAACTTTCAACAAATCAACTGTTGATGTTTATGAGTGATGGTGCCGCAAACATGCTTGCTGTAGGTCGATCTCTTAAAAAGCATTCTGCTAATTTGTTACACATTACGTGTAAAATTCATGCTCTCAATCTTGTGGCGGATAGTATCAGAAAATGTTATCCTGAGGTAGACGCTTTAATAGCGCATACCAAAGCAGTGTTTGTCAAATCACCGAAACGTATTCGCGAATTTCACAGACTGCCCCCGTATACCAGAGCCAACAGAACCTATTCTAACTCGTTGCGGAACATGGTTGCAGGCCGCGTTTTATTATCATAAATATTTTGACAATATTAAGAACGTGGTTTTACAATTCGATACAAAGGAAGCTGCCGCTATCCAGAAAAGCCAGTCGAAATTTCAAGATAGTCAGGTTAAAATGGATTTAAAAAATCATTCACGACAATTACTTCGGGCTAGCAGATGCAATAGAAAAATTACAAAATCCTGCGGTGCCCTTAGAAGAATCTCTACAAATAGTGCAACATGTTCACGCACAGCTATGCGCGATAGAAGACGCAAGAAATGTTTGTGTTTTAGAAAGGTTTGAAAGTGTTTTAGATAAAGACTCTGATTTTGGCACATTGAGACAAATTTGTGAAGGTGCGTCAACAGAACCGTTAAGTTATTTGAAAGATTATTTTACTTACGCAAATATAACGTCACCAGATATAGAACGTTCGTTTTCGGCATACAAAAACACTTTTTCTTCACGCCGCACTCACTTTGCCGAAACAACTTTGGAAACATATCTAATGTTACAAATATTAAATAGACATTTTCCACTTTGTGATTTCACGGAGGACTCTTAAAAACGGTAAGTGTTTGAGCACGTTAGACATTCAATGTATTTTGTGTAAACTTTTATGCGTCCGCCACTGGCTTTCAGCGCAGTTGCGTTGCTCCATTTATCACTGCACCAGACCTATACCTGCTTACCTGCCCCAAGCTACTCCAGACGTTTATATTTTTGTTTTTAGAGAAGTATGCTATATCTCGTCGAAGTTTATTGGAATTATGGCAAGCCGAAGCCGACAAAAACAAAGGAATCGCAGGGTTGCTGGCATATATTTTGGACCATATAAATGTTCAACGGAATATTGGAGCTACCGATTCAATTATAAAAGACTAAATAAAGTTTAAATACAAATTGTCTGAAAAATTGCAGCAAAGCCTTTGGACAATGGAAAGGTTTTTACAAAATAACTTCCTGGGTATACGAAAAGCTGACATTATCAGAAATAGGTAAATACATAGAAGATTTTGAGAGCCAGCCTTCCATGGGCATCGGGGCCCCAAACAAAATCGTTTGAAGTAGGATGTGTGAGAACTAAACGACGAATGATTCAAAATATGCTAAATACGTCAACAGGCGAAGGAATTGTTTATGCTGCACTTTCCTATAAGTTTACATTCTAAAGGTCGACGTGATGCCGCAGGAATATTAAGAAGTAGCAACTACTTCTCCGAAACCAGCAACACGAATAAAAAAAGCTTTACATTCTCCTCCGGCTGCAAGTATAGATCTGACAAAACAGGAAGTACTGGCTACGTTTTTGGATACAAAGCTGAATAAAACAACACATAACGTCATTCGGCAGCGTTTACGAAGTGTACATTCCAAAGCATTTCCCTCCTACTAAGGCAAAAAAGGAATATTACCCCGTAAACATAACAATTACCGAGACCTCTGCTGTAATAAATTTGCAGTCGCTAATAAACCACATCATTAGAAGACTCTGTGAAGTGCTAAGGCCTGTTTTGCTAGAATCAAACTAAGTTGTAAAAAATATGGAATTAATCATCATCAAATGGGGTTGCGATGGCACTTCATGTTTAAGTCGGTATAAGCAACGTTTTAGTGAAGAAGAACATGAGACAGGAGACAGTGCTATGTTTGCAGTATCGCTTGTGCCCTTACAATTACGTTATTGCCGTACACATGGAAAAATTATTTTATGGGAAAATCCAATTCCTACAAGCACAAGATATTGTTGGCCGATTAAAGAAATTTCAATAGAAACATTGTTTTTCTCAAAAAAAATCCCCGGCCATAGTTGGTTAACTTTGTACAAGTTTCGTAATACATTAATTTGAAATTTAACCTTAATATGTCTAATACGTCATACCAAGTGAAATCCACATAAAATTCTTTACTAACACACGAACCAGATTACTAAAATAATTTTGTCCTCCTAGATTCACGTTTTTGCCCACTATGTGGCGGTGGAGTGCCGATTGTTTGCCTTGCACCCTTGTGACCGAGAGGAGAGAATGGGAGTCGCAGGCGGAGGACATTAGGATATCTTTAAGACTTACTGGTGACTCTTCTTTCATAAATATTTGTTGCGTTTGTATATCGCCACGTAACAGTTTATCTTGTATCTTAAGTCGCCCTGGAGAGGTGTATATCGGCAATCCGAATGATAAGTGTTGTTTATAAATTATTTTAAGTTAGCGGTATTATTGTGTTAGACGCATGCGCGCACTTAGCTGTAGCGAGCAACAGTAGAGCTGCGACTGCGAACTAATGTTGTGTTATTGAGACAATTAAAGTAATATAGAAGATACCTGCGTTTTATTAGTACAAGAACATTACAACTGGTGACGAGGATAGGATATGAAATTCCAGGTGCAATCCGTTTTGTTAATATGAGAGTAAATGCGTGAATAGTATTTCTTGTTGTGGGAACGTGACAGATTGGTACAAAATGGCAGAAGCTAAAATGTACTCTGGCCATTTACGTGAATTTCGGTTACAGGGAAATGATTGGGAGATTTATAAAAATAGACTTGAACAATATTTTATTGTGAATGATATAAAAGACTAAAAAATTAAAAAAGCATTTATACTTAATGCTTGTAATGAAGATAGTTATAAACTTTTGTTTGCGTTCCTGATAAACCTGAAACTATTAGATAAGTATTTTCATCCGTCAAAGAATGCGTTTCTTGCACGTTATAAGTTTTACAACGCATTCAAGGACAACGATCAATCTATTTGCATTTAAAGATGAGCTGAAATGGATGCTTCGAGACCATTCCGTTATGGAACTACCAAAAGGGCCGATAATGGATCGTCTTTTCAAAGAAAACGCAACGACACTGACGTTTGAAGCAGCAGTGAAAATAGCAATAAATAAAGCTGGGGCAAATAATAATTATGGTTTATGAAGAAATTTACAAGGTTTCACATCCAGGACAACGACAAAGGACACGGACTAATGAGAATTTGAGCGGCCGGTGAGACGAAGAAACGTCAACACAGGATCGCGCGATCGACGCGACTCTCGGAACAGGTGTTTGGTGTGTGGTAAGTAGAGTAACCTAAACTTGCGGACTCGCATAGGCGTCGGTATTACGGGTTAATATAAGAATACGAAAAATTCATAAATAAACTAAACCGGTAGAGAAGCAGGCATGTAATGTCGACCTTGAATATACATCATGTTAAACCGCGCTGAGACAGATTTCGTTTTAGTACCGATTGAGCTGTTGCTGAGATTAGTCGAACGGTCAAGGTTATGTACTTACGTGTCGCTTTTGAAAATATAGCTGGTGTTTTTTGTGTGTTGTAGTATTATACCAAGTACATAATTAGTGTATCGTTTCATATAGAACTAATATTTACATACCTAAGAAAACAATGCCTCGTAATAGATTTGCTACTAATGTACATAAGTATGTGTCACTTTTTCCCCATTTAAAATATGACGGTAGTGCAGTTTTTTGCTTAATATGCAATGTTCGTTTGGCTGCATTGGACAGAACTGATTGCCAGAGGCATGTCAATGGTATTAAGCATATGAGAAATGCAAAAACTGAAATACCTTATACACTATTCCTCATACATTTATTAATTATGTTTACCTCTTGTAATCTTCCGTTGTCGTTGGTGAGAAAAGCAGCTTTTAAAACGTTTTGGCGACAATACGTTCCAAAGTACCCATTACCCTCACAAACACAATTACAGAATCATTTGCCGCGAATGAAAGAGATGCTAGAAAATGTGTGTAAACGTGATTTGTGTTCCAAAAAAATATGGATTACCGTGGATGAGACGACCGATATAAAAAAAAACAGTGTTGTGAATGTAATAGCTCGCGTTTTATCTAGCGAGAACACAGCATCTCGATATTTGTTAGCTTGCAAACGTGTTCAACAATGTACCGCGGAAAATATTCAAAAAGTGATAATGAACGCTTTGAAAAAATTTAAAATTGCCCAAGATCAAGTTGTGATGATTGTGACAGATAGTGCAGCAACGATGTTAAGTATTGGGCGATCCTTAAAACATATATTTTCTAACTTAATACATATAACCTGCGTGCTGCATGCTTTGCATTTAGTTGGTGAAGTTGTTCGACAACATTACGGAAACGTTGATCGGATGATTGGAAGTACTAAAGCAGTGTTTCGCAAATCTCCTAAACGTTTAAAAGAATTTCGTAAATTTTGTCCAGGTATTCCAGAACCTCCTGAACCGATTTTAACGCGATGGGGTACTTGGCTAACAGCTGCTTCTTACTGTTTGATCCATTTTCAATAAATTCAATCAGTTATAATGCGATTTAATCGGAATGAATCCAAAGCAATTAGAGAAATTGAAAAGTAATGCCATCACCTACCCACCATCGATGGACGCGCGTTTCGATGTTATACATCTCGTCGGCATAGCTTTGTGGAAGGTAATGGCATTTCAATATTGCAATATACGCGCGTCCATAGATGGTGGATAGGTGATGGCATTACTTTTCAATTAATTAACTTATGGCGGTTTAAGCCAGTAGTTGGGACAACTGCCGCGTCAGAATTTGTAGCAATACGATTTGTTCAGTTCTGTAGAGGCGTTTGCAGTAATTTACTCGACAAAAACGTACAAATGAGGATATCTAATTAGATTTCCTCATCCGTACATGTAAACATCTAAATTAGAGAAAGTCAAAGAGAATTTCAAATTTCTCAACTTTTAGAAGATTTAACAACAATATGTACCAATTATACAGTATTACTAGATGCCATCAGAAAACTACAATGTACTGAATTGTCATTGTAGGAATCATTAGACATAGTGGAGAGTGTAAAAAATAAATTACACATATTAAATGATACGCCAGGATTATGCGCTAGTCAAAAGTTGGCAGATGATTTAAGGAAAAATCCCGATTTTAATACTTTAGAGGCCGTTTATAATAAGTGTAAGAATAGTGAACTTTTAAGTGATTTTGAAAAACAGTTTCTACATGCAAATGTAACTTCCTTAGATGTGGAGAGATCGTTTTCTATGTATAAGAATATTTTTTCTTGTCGACGCGCAAGGTTTAAAGAAGTAACTGTGGAAACATACGCAATGATGCAAGTTTACAGTAGTTCACATCCTGATGCCTCTAATTTGTTGAATAATTAGCAAGTAAGTTTATTTATGAATTTTTCGTATTCTTATATTAACCCGTAATACCGACGCCTATGCGAGTCCGCAAGTTTTGGTTACTCTAGTGGTAAGAGTGATCATTAAAGCTGGCCACGAACGGTACCGCGCAGTAGCGTAGAGTCGACCAGGCCTCGCGTTCCACTAGTTATTCCGCTAATAGAGATGTTTGCTGCCGCAAATAATTTCGCTCATCTTTTAAATAAAAATTAAATAACACGTGCTCAAACACTTACCATTTTAAGAGTCCTCCGTGAAATCACAAAGTGAATAATGTCTGTTAAATATCTGCAACATTAGATAGTTTCAACTGTTGTTTCGGTAAAACTAGTACGGCATGAGGAAAAAATGCGTTTATATGCAGAGAACGAACGTTCTACATCTAGTGACGTAATATTTGCGTAAGTAAAATAATCTTTCAAATAACTTAACGATTCTATTGACGCACCTTCACAAATGTGTACTAATGTGCCAAAATCAGCATTTTTCTCAAAAAAACTTTCAAAGTTTTCTAGAACAGAAACATTTTTTGCGTCTTCAATCGCGCATAGCTGTGCGTGAACATGTTGCACTATTTGTAGAGATTCTTCTAAGGGCACCGCAGGATTTTGTAATTTTTCTATTGCATCTGCTAGCCCGAAGTAATTGTCGTGAATGATTTTTAAATCCATTTTAACCTGACTATCTTGAAATTTCGACTGGCTTTTCTGGATAGCGGCAGCTTCCTTTGTATCGAATTGTAAAACCACGTTCTTAATATTGTCAAAATATTTATGATAATAAAACGCGGCCTGCAACCATGTTCCGCAACGAGTTAGAATAGGTTCTGTTGGCTCTGGTATACGGGGGCAGTCTGTGAAATTCGCGAATACGTTTCGGTGATTTGACAAATACTGCTTTGGTATGCGCTATTACAGCGTCTACCTCAGGATAACATTTTCTGATACTATCCGCCACAAGATTGAGAGCATGAATTTTACACGTAATGTGTAACAAATTGGCAGAATGCTTTTTAAGAGACCGGCCTACAGAAAGCATGTTTGCAGCACCATCATTCACTAACATCAAAAGTTGGTTTGTTGAAAGTTCAAACTTGTCCAATGTATTTAACACTAACTTTGAAATTACTTCGGCAGTACACTGTTGTATTCGTTTGGAGACTAATAGAATTGAAGGTGCCGATTGATGAGGTTCCAATTTGCGTGCCATTACATTAAGAACAGAATGTTTCTTCCGATCTGTTGTTTCGTCGACACATAACCACAATTTTTGATCTTTCAACTCCGATTTTATTTTTTGTTCAATATGTTCACGCGCAGATGGCACAATTCTTCGTAACGATGTTCGACTTGGTAATTTGCACTCCGCATAGTTATTTCAAAAGCAGATAAATGGTTCCTTGTCTAGTAAATTAAACGGTATATTACATGCGATAAACGTAACGCATAAATTAAATATAAATTTTTCATTTCTTTTTGAGACATGCTTTTCACTATTTACGTGTCGTAGACAATGTTGTCTGGACCAACACATTAACGGGATTTTACAGATTACACATTTAATTTTAGCACCTTCATATATTAAGTCTGGAATTTCTGCAATAAATTTTCGAAGTTTGTCCGACCGCGGTCGTTTTGCTGACGAAATCATAACTTTCTAGAACAGATAAACAATTGCGCAAATGACCGGCAGCGAAAATGTCCGTACTGCTCCGCGGACGAAGTAATACTACCGTTCCTCTCGGTCCGAACTGATTCTACGCCGATGCGCGGTACCGCTCGTGGCCAGCGTTAGTGATCATTTATCAAACAATTGTTACTTTAATTATTATAAATGTAATTATTGTGGAGCAAAGGGGCATTTAAAAAGCGTGTGCGAAAAAATATATTTTATATTACATGATCAAAATTCAATGGACAAGGATTTATTTACTTTAAACAGTGAAAATAATGACCCGATCGCAGTAGATATTAACATTAATGATAAGCCTTTTACATTTGAGCTAGCGTATCGGTAATTTCAAATAATATGAAAAATGAGTTTTTCCAATCGGTTTCTTTGCAGTCAACGCGAAAATGTTTGATAGGTTACACAGAAGCATCGATTAAACCTATTGGACGTATAAGCATTGAAATAGAATTTCAACATAAAAAAGCAGTTGTTTATGTTATTTGTAATGGTGCACCTCCCCGTTTAGGAAGAGATTTTGTTACTACATTTAATTTAAGTATTCAAGTGTCAAACAAATTGTCGAATAGATTACCTTTAAACTATATAAACCGTATTGAAAGATTATATCAGCAATTTCCGAAAGTATTTGCATCTATTTGGATTGTTTCAACAAGGGGCAGATTCATTTAAATATTACACAAAATGCTGTTCCTAAATGTTTCAAACCTATGCCCTTACCGTTTGCTAAAACAAAGGTCGAGAAGGAAATTGACAGCTTAATCAAATTTTTAATTTTATCGCCTGTTAATTATTCAGAATGGGGTACACCGATAGTGCCAATTGTTAAAAAAAATGGGAATATCAGAATTTGCGGAGATTATAAAGTAACTATAAATTCTCTGTTGGAAATAGACCAATATCCCTTGCCGAGAGTCGAGGAATTATTTAATGAATTGCAGGATGGTAAAATATTTACTAAAGTAGATAAGGGTGGAGCAAGTACTAAGACAATTTAAGGAATGCGGATTAACGATAGAAAAATCGAAATGCGACTTTTTTAAAAATTCGGTTGTTTATTTAGGTTATAAAATAGATACAAATTGACTTCACACGTGTGCCGATAAAATTGAGGCAATTAAGGCCAGTGCCAATAAATATTACACAATTGAAATCATTTTTGAGTCTTGTTAATTATTATAACAAATTTATTCCGGATCAAGCCCAGCTACTTAAACCATTATACGACTTATTAAAAAGGAACATAACTTTGTGTGGTCAGAAGATTGTAACAACTCTTTTATTAAAGCAAAAAGCATTCTAATGTCAGCAAAAGTTTTAGTGCATTTTGACCCTACTAAGCCGGTTAGGTTGACCGTTGACACGTTAACTGCAGGAGTAGGTGCTGTCCTTTCTCATGTTTTTAAAGATGGTACTGATCGACCAATTGCTTACGCGTCGCGAACGTTGACAAAAAGTGCAAATTAATAGAGAAGCTCTTGCCATTGTTTTCGGTATAAACAAATTTTATAAGTATTTATATGGCCGGAAGTTTACTTTGGTAACCGATAATAAAGCATTATTGTCTATTTTCGGTCCATATAAGGGTATACCGGCAATGTCGGCGAGCTGCTTACAACGTTGGGCGTTAATGTCGGCAAATTTTAACTGCAGTATTGAATACGTGAAATCGGAAAAGAATAGTGCAGATTGTTTGTCACATTTGCCTTTGCCTAATAATGACTTCGAAGATTTACCGGACGATATAGAAAAAACTTGTTTCTATTTTGTTCAGGGGAATAAACATCTACCAATTAATTGTCACCAAATTAAATATGAAACTATAAAAGATCATGTTTTGAAACAAGTTTGTTCTTTTATTAAAACTGGTTGGCCGAAAAAGGTCAACGATGTTTTACAACCATTTTTCCTGAAAAGAAAACAACTGTTGAGAACGGCTGCGTTTTATTTTGTTACTCCAACTAGCTTACAGCGAAAGATTTTATGTCAAATTCATGCATCGCACATGGGAGTAGTGACAATGAAATCGCTAGGTCGCTTATATGTTTGGTGGAGTAATATGAATAGGGACATTGACAGAATAGCAAAACAGTGTGAATTTTGTGCTTTAAACAAAAACCTACCTGTAAAAGCTCCCTTAATTGCGTGGAATTATCTTTCTCAACCTTGGGAAAGAATTTATACAAATTTTTTAGGGCCTCTGTATAACAAACACATTTTTGTTGTCATAGATGCAAATACTAAATGGCTTGAAGCATTTGTAGAACGAGAAATTACGTCAAAATATGCTATTAATGTTTTACGTACTTTATTTGCAAGATTTGGGTTGCTAACAACGCTAGTTCCAGACAATGCAAAACAGTTTACATCGAATGGATTTCTATATTTTTTAAAAATTAATAATATTGAGCATAAAACAATAGCACTATTTTACCCTTCCACTAACGGAGCGGCCGAAAATGTTATTAAATCAATTAAGAATTGCATTAAAAACGCAGTTGGAAATAAGTCGTGTACTAACAATGATTTAGAAGTGATATTGAATAGATTTTTATTAGATTATAGAAACACCGTGCACTGTATATGGGAAAAAACCAGTCTTCTTTAATGTTTGGGCGATCTTTACGTACCAAATTTGATGTTTTAACACCGTTTACAAGAAATGAAGAACTACGAGATATTGTTAAAGAGAAACAAACTAAACAACAACTGTATTATAGGGAGAACCGGAATCAAACATATATTGTGTAGATGATATTGTGTAGATGCGTGATTATCGTGTCGTTAACAAACCTTCTTGGATTAAAGGTGAGATTAAAAAACAATATTTGTCAAATCTTCTATCGTCGTTTTCCTTGACAATTTTCTGGTGTTGTGTTCTCTAAATCTTTTGCAGTCTTTATTTCTAGCTTCCTGCCCCTCTTCGGATAATTGTCCGATAGATAGAACAGCCGACTTTATTATATCTGCACCACGGATTAATACTTTATACTTTATGAAGGGTAACTGACATATAGTACCAGTTGTAGTGCTCAACATACAGTTTAGCAATGGTCATTGCATATTTTTCGTAAGCTTCTGTATTAATTTCATAACCACTGGCTATTGTTTTTAAAATTACATCAAGCCCAGTTATCAGTTCCTTGTTGACTCCTGTTATTGATGCTGCCAAATCAGGATTAGTAAAGAATCTTCGGGCAGTGTTGCCATCGTTAGTTGTACCAAAGCCAGGCTTTGATACATCTACAAGTAGTCCCATTTCCTTCCATATTTGATCTTGTAAGGTTTTTTTCTCATCTCCGCTGCTTCTTTATCATCTTTTCTAATCTGCCATTTTTTTATGTTTAGCCTATAAGCAATATGTAGGATGCACTCAAAACACCTGATCCATGCATGCAAACTTGACAAACCAAATGAATATATGAAGGAATCCGTTGCAGAGTGCTCGTGTTTTTCTAAATTATTCATTTGGGATGGAGTTGCTTTGCAAATATAACACTTCTGTGATCCTTGCTCGGTGAGAGCACTACATATTTTCCCATCTACCATTGTTAACAGAAGTGTTTGCTGCACCGATACTTCTCTTCCTTCCACTACTATTTTTGTTGGAGTAAGGTCTTTTATTTGGTTTTCTATTTTTATCACCTCGGCTCGCGCTAATTCCGCATCCTCTTTTTTAAATATTATTTTAATTGGGCGACAATATCGTGTGGATGGAGGTCTGGGGTTTTGCCACAAAAATAATTTATTGTCTCTACGGCTGCTACTAGCATGAGCATGTGCGAACATTTGCAGAGGGACAACAGACAGAATAAATAAACGCGAATTATCGTACCTCTCGCCGACCTTCTCTT